>PVIA01000077.1:0-573613 GCA_004024845.1 Tonatia bakeri
TCCCTCCCATTACCACCCTCCCCCTAGCTTTTATCCATGTGTCCTTTAACTTTGTTCCTGTAAACCCCTCCCCCTCTCCCCCGAAATCCCTCTTCTCTCTCCTCTGGTCACTCTCCACCTGTCCTCTAATGCAGTGTCTCTGACTATACCCTGCTTGTTTCTTTGTTTTGTTGTTTAGGTTCCTGTTAAAGGTGAAATCATATGGTATTTATCTTTCACTGCCTGGCTTATTTCGCTTAGCATAATGCTTTCCAGTTGAGATGCACCTAGGTTTTAGAGGAGGAAAATAGGGAAAAAAATTTTTGAAGCAAAAAATGTGGTAAAATATTTAATAACATAAATAACATAATATTTCACCAATATAAATGTAAACAGAACTCAACAGTAGCATTAACAAGCATTATTCTCCCCAAACTTCGGGGGGGAAGGTGCATCTTATAGTCTGAAAAAACATAGTAAATCTTTTCATTTCCCTATGGAAGAATCCTCCCATTGCCTTTCTGAGGTATATCCACCTGATTCCTGTATTCTGGGGACAACCACACACAATGCCAGCTTCATGAGCTCTCCACACACTGTCTCATAGAATATCTCCAGAGACTAAACTGTTTTCTGTGTGTGTCGGGGTATTGAGAGGAAACTTAGCAGTTTACTCTGTATATGTATTTCCACCAATGCCCTGTCTTCAGCTTTTCCCCACACCCCCCTCCTTTATAGTGCCTGGTCTCTCTAAATTCTGAGACTTCAAACTTGTGAGTGTGAGAATTCTCCTTATTCTTGCCCTCCCTCAGGGTGCTCAGGCTACAGGCTCTTCACTAGGTTGTCAGTTATCACACATTTATGCACTTTCCTTGTTTTGGGTACCATTTCCTGGAAGATGAAACAGTCTGGTCACCCAACAGCCATTCACATGTTGCTACTTACCTGTGTCCTCTACTAGGGAGGCTGGACAGCTAGCAATGCTGGCCTTCCCATAGTCCCCTGAGGGTCCCATGTATCCCCTACAAGATAGAAGCATATGACTAAGTGGGGCTGCAGGAGAGCTTTCCAAAGAAACAGCTCAGTCCTCATGCCAGCCTCCTCCTTTCTCCCTGGAGCTGCAGGGCTCCTCCAGGGACTCCGAGGACACAGGCTGCATGCTGGTGTGTAACAGGATTTTAGAAATCATGGTGAAAACAAAGGAATTGCGATTACTTGAAAGCCATTGAAATCACTAAAAATCCCAGAAATAGTCAAGTCATGGGACGACAGCACCAGAGCCCTCATTCCTAAAACAGGCAACGATTTGCTTGGGGGATTTTTACTGCATCTCCCCTTGCCTCTCTATCTCCACCCTCCTCTCTTCTCAGCTTCACTGCAGTGAAAAATTTCTGTTTAAAAAATTTATATATATATATACACACACACACATACACGAGCTCCCAGTTTATCTTTTTCTTGGGATTTTCCTTTAGAAGCAGGATAAGTATGCCACTGTTGACCCCCAAAGACTGGCTCCCAGAGGACAGTCCTTATTCGTCCCCCAATTTCTGCTTCCAAATCAGGACTCACTGTTTCAAAAATAGATCAACCAACCCCTCACCTCAACACATTAGTGAGCTATGGACACTTAATGATTTCTTGAAGAAAGCTGAAAACTGGGTTTACATTAAACAACTGTGGTGTTTTTTTTTAAATGTTGTTAAAATAAAATCACCTTGAAAGATCTCTAATTTAATTCACCGGTCACCATCCTTTTCCCTCTTCCCCCCTCCCCGCCTCCCCGCCTCAGGTATTTCCTCCAGCCTCCTGCCACCCCAGCCCTCCTGTTTCATGCAGAGTAATTTATCTCTGGTCTGTTTCTCATCTTCACGTGCATCAGCTAACTTCTTAAAACAAAGATCCATTTGAGGACACATCCTTCTTAGACAGGAGATTCTGAGAGGGCCGTAAATAAGAATATTTCCCTGTCATGGCACAGCCATAAATTTTGTTGTTGCTGCTGCATTTACTTCACTCACACCCCCGCTGTGTATGGCTACGTTCCTCCTCTCTCTCTCTCTCTCTCTCTCTCTCTCTCTCTCACGTCCTCAACTCCTGTCCTTGTTTTCTTCCCCACAGTTCCTGCTGCTTTCTCTCTTCTTATTTCTCTCTCCTTCACACTCTCATAACATGCCTCTCCCCTTCTTTTTGCAGTAGGAGGTGGGAGGGTGTGATGGAGGGCAGTAAGGGAAGAGGGGGTGCTGGTGAAGAGAAAGCCGGTGCTGAAGGAGGACACACGGGGTGCCAGGTAGGGCAGTGTCTTGGGCAGGGTCCCAAGAGGCAGAGTCTGAGACTGGGTTTGGGTGCATGCAATTTGTTGAAGGGATATGCTCAGAAAAAGCGTGTAAGGAAGACTCAAGCAGGAAAGTAAAGAGAAAAAGCAAACAAGGATGTGGTCTTGGGCAAAGACTGGCTTTGCCCTGATTCACAGGAGAGAGCTCTGGCACAGAAGCTGCACCGGAGAACAGTCTGCTTTGAGGCCAGGGGCCAGCCTTTTGTGCAACAGATCAGCCAGTCATTGGCTGTCTGCTGCCAGAGCAGTGGGGGAATGGAGAGCGAAGTCCCAGCACTCTCTGCACTCTGCCAGGGCAATGCTCTGGAGAAAGGAAGCAGCAGTGAGCCCTGAGCAGTGGGCCCTCATGGGGCGTGAGGGCATAGTCAAGGGTGTCCTGGTAGGGCTCCACACTCTACTATAGGAACTGTCATCTATGAAGGAAGAGCTGCCTCTCTTTCCATGATTATGTAACAGGTAGGTCACACCAGCAGTAGCTGAAAAGCCAGGTACCCCAATTCCAGCAGGGGACCCCAGATCCAGTGAGGGCCAGCACCCCTCCCCCTCAGAAGGGAGGGAACTGTAAAAGTGCTGGTTAGAAAGCACTCAGGGGAGCAGATGAAAATAGCAACCAGGCAGCCCCTGCCTTCCCAGCGGGGAGGGGCTGCGGAAGGAGGCTGCTGCCTGAAACAAACTGTGAACACGGGCAACGTGACTGTGAGACCATGCCTGCAGTACTGGCGGGAGTTCAGACACGTGTGACATTGGGTGGGGGTATCAGGAGGAGCTCACACAGAGCCTGTGTGCACTGCTGGTGTCAGATGCCCCACCCTGGACAAACAGATGCTCATGCACCTGTGCCAGGAAACGTTTGCCCTTTCAGACATGGTAGCTGACAGGGGGTCAAAGACACTGGGGTGCTGACAAAAATGGAGGACACCGACACAGCACAGGAAGAGCCAGATGTCCAGTTGTGAATTTCTGAACCAGGCCTTTGAAAGGCAGTGGGCCAGGAAATATGAGGTGTCTAGGCTCTTTGCCCTTGCCCTGGCTAGCCTGGTCAGCCATGGGGAGCCCAGGGCCCTGAGACTCCACGATTCCCCAGAGAGTGTGTGGTTTAGCAACATCCTCAGTGCCTCTGCCATACAGAAGATGGTAGCGGAGCTGGTGGCACTGTGGGGGACCTGCCTGACCATGTGCACATACACACACAGGGAGCTGACGGACAGACAAAAAGAAGCTCCAGAGGAGAGAAACTGACTCTGCGAGAGGGACTCAGTCAGGTGCACACAGACGTGAGAGACGCTTGGAGCCAAACTGTGACCTGGAATGCTGAGCTGCAGACTTAGGTGATTGTTGAAGGGTGGTCCTTCTAGGTAGTGTATTCTGAAACTGGTCTGGCCTGGCAGAGGGCAGCAGGGCTATTAGTTTTGGGGCATTTTAAAGGGAGCAGAACTTGTGGGGAGAAGCTCACTCTCTGGGCTCTCTCTGGGCTCTTGCTTTGGGGCTAGGTGCAGACTCTGGGTCACTTGGCTCCCTTTTAGTTCTTGGTTCACATCACTTGAACTTGGGATTTTTGGTCGCAGGTGTGCCTAGATGCCCTGGGTCTCTGGCCCTTGCTCCCCGCATAGACAGGAGTACTTGTGGGACCAGACAGATGCCCGGCCTGCCTGGGGCTTAGGCCCCGCATGGTTGGAAGCCCACTCCTGGAGGCAGGATCCCATTCGGGGATGTGTGCCTTGCTGGGGGCTAGCTTCTAGAACACTATGATGCAGTACATCATGGAACGTGGGTCCTGGACCACTACATGGAAGCTGAGCACAGTGCACCCAGATCCTGAAGGAGAGAGCCACTGCAAGAAAATGGCAACTCTGAAACCCACAAGTGCACATTCCAGAAAGGATGGAGATCTGTTTGTGTGGCTGGCTTAAGCTCCAAAATGGACAGAGAAGGAAATGGGGCACTTCTGGGCATGGCCTGGCTTGTAATCTTTTGGAAAGCAAGAGAAATTCTGGGTCTTGTGGGAGAGAAGGGCTCACAGAAGGAGTGCTCTCAGAGCTGCACTCCTGCCCCTGCCCACCAAGATTGTAACCTTGTTAATAAAAACCTGTTTCTTTCCACACAAATCTTTGGGTCATGTGGATAAAGGGCAACGAGTGGCCGAACCCCATATTGCATGGTTATAATTATGTGGCAGGAATGGGGCTCAAAAATATTCTTGCATTTCTTCATTTAATCCTCACAGCAGAATGGAGAGATAACTTTTTCCTCCTTTTGAAAATGAAGAAACTAAAACTAAGAAATATTAAACAATACTATATGAAGTTACGTATAGTAAGAGACAGACCCTGGATTAGAGTCTTAGTTGATTTATTATAAAGTCCAAACTATGAACCACTGTCTTGTCCTTAGAAAAGCTCTATGAGATAAATATGATATCCCTAGTTTACAAATAAGCTTGATTCAGTTCCATTAATGCACCTGTGCTTATGTACCTTGCACATAGTAGGAACTGAAGACCGGCACAGAAATAGGTTATTAAGACAGCATGATACAAAAGATACTTAACATCATTAGCCATCAGAGAAATGCAAATCAAATCTATACGAGCTACCATTTCACAACACTAACATCACTAAAATTTAAAGACACAGATGATAACAAGTGTTGGGGAGGATGTGGAGAAATTGGAATCCTCCTTACACTACTGAAGGGATTGTAAGATGGCACAGGCACCTTGGAAAACAGATTGGAAGCTCCCCAAAATGTTAAACATGATGTTAATAGATCAGAAATTCTAGTCCTAGTTATATACCCAAAACAAATAAAAACAGAGTTCCAGCCAAGATGGAGGCATAAGTAGACATGCTTCACTTCTTGCACAACCAAAAGAAGGATAACAACCAATTTAAAAATGAAAAACAACCAGAACTGCCAGAAAATTGAACTGTATGGAAGTCCAACAACCAAGCACTTAAAGAAGAAACATCCATCCAGACAGGTAGGAGGGGCAGAGACAGGCAGCGGGGGAAGAGAGGACACGTGGCAAGGCACTGGCTGGCAGACCAGGTAGTCCCGCATTCACATGTGGTTAAACTGGGGAGAACAACTAGGGAGTGAGACAGAATGCTCAATCTGGGGTTCCAGCACAGGAAAAGAACACCTCAGAATCTCTGGTTATAAAAACCTGTGGGCATTGTGGCAGCAGGAGAAACTGCCAGTCTCACAGGAGGTTCCGTCGAAGGGGCCCATGGGGTTCCACAACATATACAATCTCACCCACCCAGGAATCACCACCAGAAAGGACATGATTTGCTTGTGGGTAGCAGGAGAAGAGACTGAAGACAGGATGAGAGCTGAGCAAGTGGCATTGTTCCTTCTTGGACCCTTCCCCGACAGACTGTGCCACAATGCAGCCAAGTGGGTTGCCCTGCCCTCGCAGATGCCTAAGGCTCTGCCCCTTACAGCATAACAGGTGCACCAAGACAAAGAAATATGTCCCAAATGAAAGAAAGGATCAAAATTCTAGAAAAAGAACTAAGTGGCAAGGAGATAGCCAGCCTATCAGATGCAAAGTTCAAAACACTGGCAATTAGGATGCTCACAGAAATGATTGAGTACAGATGCAAAACAGAGGAAGAAGAAGTGAAGGCTATGCAAAGTGAAATAAAGAAAAATATACAGGGAACCAACAGTGAAGGAAAAGAAACCAGGACTCAAATCAATGATTTGGAGAAGGAAGAAATAAACATCCAACCAGAATAGAATGAAGAAATAGGAATTCAAAAAAATGAGGAGAGGCTGAGGAACCTCTGGGACAACTTAAACATTCCAACAACCAAATCATAGGGGTGTCAGAAGGAGAAGAGGGAGAACAAGAAATTGAAAACTTATTTGAACAAATAATGAAGGAAAATGTCCCCAGTCTGCTGAAGAAACTAGACATGTAGGTTCAGGACACTCGGGGCGTCCCAAAGAGGTTGGATCCAAGAAGAAACACACAAAGGCACATCATAGTTAAATTACCCAAGGTTAAAGATAAAGAGAGAATCATAAAAGCAGCAAGAGAAGAGCAGAGAGTTACCTGCAAAGGAGTTTCTCAAAAGAAATTTTGTAGGCCAGAAGGGACTGGCAAGAAGTATTCAGTGATGAAAAGGAAGGACCTATATCCAAGATCACTCTTTCCAGCAAAGCTATCATTTAGAATGCAAGGGCAGATAAAGTGCTTCCCAGATAAGGTCAAGTTAAAGGAGTTCATCATCGCCAAGCCCTTATTATATGAAATGCTAAAGGGATTTATCTAAGAAAAAGAAAATGAGCAGTAAAATGACAAGAAATTCACAACTATCAACAATTGCACCTAAAAACAAAAACAAATGAAGCAAACAACTAGAACAGGAACAGAATCACAGAAATGATGATCACATGGAGGGTTATCAGTAGGGAGGATGAGGGAGGAAAATGGGGGAAAAGGTACAGGGAATAAGAAGCATGATTGGTAGGTACAAAATAGACAAGGAGAGGTTAAGAATAATAGAGGAAATGGAAAAGCTAAAGAACTTATATGTATGACCCACGGTCATGAACAAAAAGGGGAATGCTGGAGGGAATGGGTATACTGGGTGGAAAGGGATAAAGGGGAGAAAAAATTGGGACAACTGTAATACATAATCAATAAAATATACTTTTAAAACGAAGAGTGAGATAGACTTTTCCAGTAGCTCCCAAGAGACATTTCCTTCATGTGTACATAATCAGATTGCATTATTTGATTATTCCTAAAAAAAGTCACCAGTAAGGGGAACAAAATTATTACAATTGGCTTAAATCAGTCAAGATTCAAACACTGAGACCAAAAAGAGACCCAGACATCCATAATGCTTAAAAAAAAAAATCAGACTGTGGTTCAGTTCAGTGGAAAGGATGGAGGATATGTGGAAGTAACCAACATCTGCCACAATGTGAAACAGGAAAGCAATCCTGGCCAAGGCAACTCCTGAGCTAAATTTTAATGTGCTAGCAGAGATTTGGCAGGTTGCATGGACCCAGGAATGGATGACTTGAAAAGCAGGCAGGAAGAGGGAGAATTCTGAGAAGAGGAGACAGAATGAGCATGAGCATAAAGACCAGGAAGAAAATGGAAAACTAAGAGCTCTTCACTGAAGTATAAAATGATGAAAGACGGGGTCATGTGCTAGCAAGTAAATAGGTTTGTCTGTCTAAAGGAAAAGTGTACAAAACTAGAAGAGGTCAAACCTGCTTTGTTTGAATTGCTCCTTCAGACACAGTTTCAATAAATGACCGATGCTTCCCTGAGAAATCAAAATTAAAGCAGAAAATAAAACACAACTCACAGGTTTATATAGTAGCTTTACAGTAATGCTCCTGTTCTTCCAAAGCATCTCTCCTCTCTCTCTCTCTCTCTCTCTCTCTCTCTCTCTCTCTCTGTCTTCTCTCTTTCCCCCTTCCCCCCAACACCCTCCTCTCTTTAGGCAGAAAAGAGCCAGACATTTTGGTAGTTCTGGTAGCCAGTGTTTGCTGAACTACCAACGTCATGGAGTGGTTTGGGATGGAGGGGAGGCTCTTACCATAAGATACGCCATTGTATGAGGGCCTCTTTTCCTCTAAAGCATTTTTGATATAAGGTTTCCTGGCACAGTTGTATGTTCTTTCACTCTGATTGCATGATTTTCACTGTGAAATGGAGATGGCTTAGAGGAATGCAGAAGGGAGTTGAAGGGATACGTCTGTGAACCTGAAGGATTTCTAGTTTGCCAGAAACAAAGAATTCCTAACAGGTATCCTTTGGACTCATGGTGCTCCTAAAGATAGGATTACCTGCCTTAATTCATGAGTTAAGGCATAGTCCCCAGCTCCCTTCCCTCCACACTTATGTACCTTAATAATGTCAGTTGTGACTGGGATCCCACTTCTGAATGTGGGGAGGCATCTCCAACCAGCTGTAGCTCTGTTTCCTGTTGAGTCTAGATGCGGCCTCACCATACTCTACGCTCAGTGCTCCACAAGGCCAAACACTTTCTCAGACTTGGTATAAAAGAGAAAATTAATTTTCTGTCCTATACTAGTCAAATTTAGGCAGTCCCATCCACAGGGATAGATAGATAAAGAGGGTGGGAATCAACCACGTTATAATAATAGGCCTCCCGAGCCAGTCAGAGAAAGATAAATACCATATGATGTCACTTACATGCGTTATCTAATGAACGTCATAAACTGATGAACAAAATAGAACCAGAGGCATGGATATATGGAACAGACTGACAGCTGTAAGAGGGGAGGACTGGATGGAAAAAGGTGGAGAGATTAGCCACAGAGCATATCTGCACATCCCGTAGATACAGATGACAGTGAGGTAGGTGATGGCCAGAGGGAAGTGGGGGTGAGGACTGGATGGAGGTGGGCAAAGGGGAGGAGACAGGAACATCTATAAAAGTGTCAACAATAAAAATAAAGTTAAAAATACATGTCATATTGGCTTCCCTGGTAAAAAGAACTTCATTTACTAAATGCAGGCCAAGCATGATAATATCATACCAAGATGGAGAGCTCTATTCTGGTCAGAGTGATTAGGAATCAATGTTTTGACAATAGTGAGGATGACTAATCTTTGTATTCTATACCAAAATTGTCATTGATACTATAGTAGTAATATGCTAAAATTAATTAAAATTGTATCCCAGGTCACCGAGGTAACATTGCAATTGCATCTGAAAAGTAGGAAAGACAGATATAAAAAATGATTTCCAGATTCCCCAGAAGAGAAGTACAATCTTATAATCACTGAAAATTCCTAATTTAATAAAGAGCAAAAGCAATTGAAAACATGTTTACAGCTCATATCCTGCCAAAGAAAATTAACTACTATGCACTTTAAAACTCCTCTTTCAATGGGGGATTAGGTGCAATAAAGCCCAGCACATTTTGTCTCAACCATGAAATAAAATGATCATCTGTTTATCTATCATTTATTTCACACAGAGGACTCACACCAATACAGCTCTGATTTTACAGAGCTATGAAAAAAGATAAAGCCCATAAAACATACTCTATACTTTTACAGCTTAAAGATATGCCTCCCAGAAAGGTGAACCAAATATTTACAAAAAGCCTATCTCATTATCTTTTTTTTTCAGAGTAATTTTTTCCAGAATATGGTAATTGCGTAGGTAAATGAAGGTCAAATTCCATAAAACCTTTAGGTATCTGAACACAATCATTGTAATCAGAATTTCCTTCTTAGGAGGAAAATGTCTTGGCACTGTTGTCTAACTCCGGCTAGGTGGAACAGCCCTGAGCTGAGAGTAGGAAAAATTGTCGGCCCCTCCCCTACTCAGTGAGGCAGGAGGAAAGGAGGGGACCAGAGGTCAGAATCAGGAGTGGGAGACGTTTCTTCCCAAATAGACAACAGCCTTTCTCCTGGAATCTGCACTCACTTTGGGGAATTCTTTTGCTGATCTTTGATCTTTTGCCCTTTGAATTCTACCTTTAATTCACCAGAAATTTATTTACAACACTATAATCCAGGCACTGGAGAGACAATGAGGTCCCTCGAGGAGCCTATTGTCTGGGAGGAGATAGACCAGCAAATGATACAGTCAGTTATGAGTAAAAAAGAAGTACCAGCGCGGTGGAGGATGTGACCCAGGTCAACACTCTTGCAGACAGGTGGAGCTGTGGAGATGCGTCAGCATAATTGAAATGATGTATTATGGTTGCATGAAATACTAACATTTTAAATCTGTTAATGAGGTTGTAAAAAATATAAACTAATTGAAATGATGTATTATGGTTGCATGAAATACTAACATTTTAAATCTGTTAATGAGGTTGTAAAAAATATAAACTACTTAATTTTAAAAAACAATGACTAAGTTTTCTTACAAAATCATGTAGGAAAGTATTAGCTACAAGAAACCATACCCTTTTGTCATCCTAGTTGGGCCTCTGATTCCTCTTTCTCCTGTCCCTTCACAGGTTTCCCACCCTGTAAGGGATGGAGATCAGAAAATGTGATTAGATGATGGGAGAGAAGGCACAAAAATACCAAATATAAAGGAGGAAAGAAGTAGACTACACCCTCCCTTCCCACACTTCAGATTTCCTGTCCACAACAGCCTACATCACAGAAAGAAAGATCTATCTTTAGATCAAGGTTAAACATGTAACTATGACACGGAACTGGAAAGCATCTTTGGTTATTTGAAAGTGATGAGAAAAGTTATGGGAATGGCCTTAAATTTCATTCAAGGTCAAAGGAAAAAACTAGCCCCACAGAATAATAAAAGGAAACTAGCAGACAAAAATAAAATTGCTTCATGATGTAACTCCAAATCAGTGCTTGTTCAACATTAGAGATCAAGCTGAAGTCCAAGAAAGAGAGAGAGCGAGGGAGGAGGAGAAGAAAGAAGGAAAGAGGGAAGGAATGAAGGAAGAGAGAAAGGAGAAAAATAGAAATAAAAAGAAAATTAGAAGGAGAAAAGAGTAGAAAACCATGATAAAGGAAAACTTCCCTAAAGTAGCATAAAAAGGAAAGTCAAATAGAAGACAAAAAAAAAAAGACTAGAAAATTAGAGATTCAATCTAAGAATTCCAACATCCAACTAATAAGATTTCAAAATTAAAAATAAGTGAAAGCCATATGATTCAGCTATTTCACTTTGGGTATGCACCACAAAAGGACCAGAAGCAGAAACTTGAGGTGATATTGGTACATTCAAGTTCACAGTAGCAGTATTCACGAGAGCCAATAGATGGAAGCAAACCAAGTGTCCACTGGCAGACGGATGGGGAAACAAAATGGGATATATACACACAATGGAATATTATTAAGCCTTAAAATGGAATATTATTAACCACTTTGGACTAGCAATTATTTTGAGCCAAAGGTAGTTAAAAAGAAGCAGACACAAGAAAAGCTCTCTGCCCTTCCCTTATTTGCCTAAAAATGGGGCATACGTTCGTAAAAGGAAGCATTAATTTCTACCAGAAAGGACAGAAGTTAATCACCACAGACTGTAGACTGCACTAGAGGAATCTACATAACAAATCTCACTAAAACCAGCCTTTATCTCCCACTAATTTCCACATATATTTGCCTTCCCAGAACAATTTGCCACCCTAAAAACTCTAAGCCCTTTTCCATTCTCTTGTCACTTCTCTGAGAGTGTATGGTTGGCCTTGGCTATGTGCCACTCAGTTGATTGGATGTCATCCTATGAACCAAGGGGTCATGGGTTTGATTCCTGGTCAGGGCACATGCCTGGCTTGTGGGTTCACTCTGAGTAGGGGCAGATACGAGTGGAAACTGATCAATGTTTCTTTCTCACATCAATGTTTCTCTCCCTTTCTCTCTCGCTCCCAGGGTCCCTCTCTAAAATCAATAAGAATGTCCTTGGGTGAGGATAAAAAATAAACAAAATAAAATTAAATAAAAATGTATTGTTCTTTTATTAAGATGCTATATAAGCCCAGGTTCTACCCACCCCTTTGAGTTACTCATCTGAGTGTTCCCATATGGAGGCACAGTGATGATGTTAATAAACTTCTCTTTGTTTTCCTTCTATTTCTTTTGTCAGCCTAATTTACAGCCTCACCCCCAAGAACACAGGATAATAAAAGGAAAAAAAGTTAAGTTTTTCCTCCCCTACTGTTCCCCAACTATATGACATTCTATAAAAGGGAAAACTATGGAGATAGTAAAATGACCAGTGGTTGCCAGGGTTAGTGGGAAGGGAAGGATGAACAGGAGGAGCACGGAAGATTTCTAGGGCCATGAAGCTACTTTGTGTAGTACTATAATAGTGTGTGCATGTCATTAAACATTTATCAAAACACACAGGATGTATAAAACCAAGAGCAGATCCCAATGTAAAGAGTGAACTTTGGGTGATAACGATGTGTGAATGTAGGTCCGTCTATTCTAACAAATGTCCCACTCTGGTGGGAGAATATTGATAATGGGAGAGGCTATACATGGGTGGATGCAGGCATATATGGAAAATCTTTGTACCATGGGCTCCATTTTGCTTTGAACCTAAAACTGCTTTAATCAATAAAATGTATTTTAAAAAATTCATATTGAAAACAGCAGGTCATTAAAAAAAAGAATAGAGGAGCTACTTAGCAGTGGTCTCCAGGGAGAAAGCATGGCTGAGTAGAGCCGGTGTGGAACTGTGCAAAGAGCACAGACTTGGGGAGTGTGGTTTCAGCCCTGAGTCAGCGCTTCACCGTCTGGGTGAGCTCAGGAGTGTCAGTTCCCACTTCTGGGTTCATTTTCTTCCACTGAAGCAGAAACAAACCACACTAGACCAGCACTTGCCCATATGTGTAACTGAACATGAGCCTCACAAAATGATGTTAGAAAAAAATTAATTTGTGGTCAGATATCCTTGGGTAGCAAAATATAATTTATTTGTCATTGGAGACTCCAATCCACATTAACATTTTAAAAGGGAGATGAAATCTTACAATAAAGAAAATATTCTATTTTCTGAGCCTGCTTCATAAATCTCTTGAACCACATGTTTTGACTGTTATCTTTGAACCTATGGACAGTTCTCTGAACTATTTCTGTGGAGAATGTAGGAAAACGCCACAGGTCTTTGCTCAGGCAGCTATAACAAAGCACCACAGACTGGGTGCCTTGTAAACAACGGAAATGTACTTCTCGTGGATTTGGAGCTAGAAGTCCGAAATCAGGGTGCCAGCATGGTTAGGTTCTAGGGCAATTGTTCAGAAGGGGTTGCAAACTGCTGTCCTTAGTTAAGCTTTCCTGTGGAAGAAAGGGGGAGAGAGACCTCTCTGGGGTCCCTTTTTTGACAGCACTAATCCCATTCAGGAGAGCTGCGCCCTCATGACCTAATGACCTCCCAAAGACTCCACCTCCCAGTACCGTCACAGTGGGAACTGCGATTTCAACACACAAGTCTGGGGGCACACAAACAGTAAGTCTATAAAACTACTCTATGACAATTTCTAAGATTCATTCATCATATAAGACTCCACAGAAATCATACAATGGCCCTTGGATCAGTGACAGATTCAGGAAAACGTACATACTCAAATCACTTCTCTGATTTCTTCCTTCAGTGCTGTAAAATAACTCCATAAGAAGTCATTTCGTATGAAGTTATAAATGTCGTTTCTGAAATTAAATTTTCATAAAACTAATGATAGTTTCAAAGCACAGCTTGGATCTACAGAAGTGTATTACCTAAAACTTTTTTATGTGGCATAAGCCACATTACTGAGAAATGTCTTATCTAAAAATGAACAAACATACACGGAGGCACTGACAGAGTCTCACTTAGTGTTCTAACAAAAAAGAGAACCAATTCAGTGCCCCCTAGGCAAACACAAATCATCCTCTTCTGACAGAAGCAAATCTGAGTGAGAAAGATATAACGTGTTCTTTCATAACTGTAAGCTAATTTCTTATGAATTCATGGACAGAGCACTGGAGAGCCTCTACCTATCAATGCCACAATGCAGACCCCACTTCCACTGAAGAGGGGAAGGCAAAGAAGAGGGAACCTGATTAAAATGCAGTCAATAAGAAGCGTCTGTCATAGATCACAGAGTGTCGAGAGGAGCTCACGCTTTCATGCCCTGCAAAACTGTGGGAGCAGATGCTGAAACCGGCTCAGGAGAGTCATCAAGGAAACATACATATAAAATCACAGTTATGCAAGAATCTTTACAGGCCTCGTGGTAGCAAAGAGAGAAGGGTCTTCAAAGCTTATCTACCAAGATAAGGCACAAGAGAAAAGTCTGAATTTATAACGGACATCAGCTATAGAAGAAGCTGGAGACCTTGACATCATCAGCGACCACGCCAAGTAGATCTTTTCCCTGTGGGACATCCTTACTGGGGTCAATATAAAGTCATTATCCCAATGATCTCAGTTAAGATTGCATGAAAAATCTAGCCTGCCAGAATTAACATTCTGTGGAGGCTTGTCTTCCAGAAACCATCACCATATTCAAGTTCATTTTTGTTTTTTTTTTGTTTTTTTTTTTTTAAGTATAACTGTTCAGGCCAATTTAAAAATAAATCGCCATCTGCCACCATCAGGAAAACTTCATTGGCCACAGAACAAAGAGACTATTCCAAAGCCATTGTTGAGCACCAACTCCAGCAAAACAAAAAACAAAAACCAACTGTGCTCACAGGCTCTAGGGCTCCTAGGTATTAAAACGAAATACAAATATTTTCCACTTCATTAGAGTTTAGTCAACTCATCTTTTGTCTTTTCTAGGTCCACAGGCACACAATTAACTGGAAAATCATACTTTCTTTAAGTTGTATCTTTCACACTAAAATAAATATTGTACATCTAGTCCTCAGTAGACAGCAGAATAAGCCAATCTGGAGAGCCATCAAGTAGATAAAAACTTATCAAGCAGAAAAGAATATTGTTAGTGTTAATGACTACAAACTAAAAATTACCAGAGAGTAAAAAAAAAAAAAACCCAAAGAATAAAAAAATTAAAAGCAAGAAACTTGCCTTTTATCATGTAAGTTCATTGTATTTTCATTCCCTACACCAAAGTGCCACCTAGGCCACCAGCCACCTCTCCCCTCCTGTGCCGTGAGGCACCATGGAATTGACCAATGAGAAACACCTGTCAGGGTCCACTGAGGTGGTAATTTATCCCTGCTACTTGGCTGAGATTTCCCACTGAAGGGAATTCCAAGATCACAAAGCTCCTTTGTTCAAGATACAATGGAATAAATGTATATGTAGGGTTAAAATCAATTCTGATTAACTTTCTAGGGAGATTAAGAGATATTTGGGTTAATTAAACTTTCTTAAAATCAATTACACTTCAAAAGGAACAGGAAACAATCTTCTGTATAGTTTAAAAGTTTGTTATATTTTTATAGTATTCAAATAATTTGGTCCTTTTTGAAAGGGGATCAAGATATGCCACCCCAAAATACGCCACTGTGACAAAAATTGTTTTGAGCTGAAGGTGGAGGTCCTGAAATCTCTGTCTTCCCACATAAATTAATTGCAGAGACTCGCAAAAGAATTCAATCTTCGTAGATCCCTTCTACAGGAACTTCTTCCATTGTTTTGGGGACTGGGACTCAAGAAGGAGGCACCACACGTGAACAGACATTCAAGTCTATTGTACCTCCCATCTATTCTTTCAAGAGCCCATTTGTCTTTCCAAAAAAGTCACTTATCTTTCACAAGGGTCCTTTCTCCTACCCCTCTTAAGAAGTCATTTGTCTTCCCACTGCCCTTCTCCCTTTCCCCTTCACCTATGAAGATGGTATATAAGCCCCAGATTCTAGGCACCCCTTGGGGTTTTTCCTCACTGAGAACTACCACGTATGGTCATGTTGCACTAGGGAGTAAACTGTTTTTCTCTTGCTATTGTGTCTTTTGCAGTTTAAATTGCAGGCCCCAAGACACTGACCACGAGAAAAGAGAAAAAAAGTTTTTACTTCCCCTATATTTTTCAGACAGAGGTCCAATTAGTCTGGCAGTGCAGCACAGGGATTTCTACTCAGCAACATGAACGCACACAGATTTTGAAACTCCTATCTCCTTTTGCATGCCCTCAAGCCTTCTGTGGCCTTCCTATGAGCAGCACATGGCCTTGAATAGATGTTTAGAGTTTCAGATGAGGGAAAATTTCAAATCCTGGCAGCTGCTTGAGGCAATCTAGGGGCAGATTGTCTTGATAAGTGAGTAACCACTTGAATGGTAGAAGCTCTTTTAATGTTGCAGGTAAAAGGCCAGCATGCAGCCTTATCCTTGGGGAAAATGTAACCGAATCCTGTGGGGCTTAATAAAGGTCTCCCACCTAAGACTCCTGTGTATGCACTACTCAGGAGGGGAGGTTGAGCACTTTGCTTAAGGAGCCTAAGACCCCTGGTAGGAAAGATACTCAAAACCCCATGTGACCTGGATAGATCAGAGTGAGTCAGACAATAGTCCACTAGCAGGAAAAGATGTCAAAAGCCCTACAGTGGAATCACCATGGGGGAACAGGGAGTCTGGGCTGTTAGTCCAGACTCAACTAAGAGGCAAGGTGTAGGGCTGAGTCTGGAGCTCCTCTAGATGCACTGAGGCACAGTGTCACGTTGTGGGGAAAGCAGCTGGGCATGTCAGTGTAAGCTTGGGGCCCAGGTCAGGACACCAACAGAAGCCTTTGCAAGGATCTATGCCAGGAAGTGCATCAGTGAAAACAGGGGTAAGTGTTAACCAGGCTGTTCAAGATAGGCAAAGTACATGTTTCTCTTTGAAGGTTATTTTCACAGGACATGGCACTATTTTCTGAATTCTTTGGAATCTTACAATTTCTCTTTGTTTCAATTTTGCTTCCAGGGGCAGATTTATATTATAGGAAAAAAAGTTAGTACCAATTGTAAATACTCACAGAAATCTCTTTATTGCATGGAAAAGCAAGACTCGGAGGCTAATGAATGTTTCCAATGCTTTACCAAGTTAGATTATTCGGTTGCTCTGATGGCACAGGATGCTTTCTCTTCCCCAGAAGCTCCACAGCAGAGAGAAGTTCTCTCGGTTAAAGAGAAAGACTTGCACTCACTGGAATTATAAGCAAAAAAGCAGGCAATAAATATCAATTTACTGATAGAAGTAGAGTCTTATTAATAATGAAATAAGTAAATATAGCATTAATTTTTTATTTTCTTTGGAATATTAAGATTATTTTGGGCGACAAACAAGTCAGAAAACCCATAATATGTGTGCATGACCTCAAAGCATTTTGAGAGAAAGAGAGATCATAAGCAAAGGGAGATGGAGACTTGTAGAATTTTATTTCATTGATACTACCCAGGTTTTGTTTGTTTGTGTGTTTGTTTGCTTTTATACGAAAGGAGACACTAAAAGAGGAGCAAGCTGTGGATGCAGTTTAGCTTTATTAACTCTGCAGGTGCGGGGAACTTAGCTCATGCTCTCTGAGCCGCTGCTTCAGCCGTAAAGATGAGAAATGCCTAGACGGCAGGTTTCCTGAGTGGCTTCCTCACTTCCCTCTCCTAACTGGAGACACCCTGGTCACGCTACATCAGAGCTTCCTTCCACGCACTCTTTCCACCACCGTCCCTACGGCCAACTGGCTCAGTCTCAGTTCTCCAGTCTCCCAATTCCAAATCCACACAGGAGGGAAACGCTTGATCCAGCTCATCTTTCCTTGTGAGGCTGTAGGTGTGGGGAGGATAGTATTCTTAAATTGTACGTCCTCCTTTCCTCTGGCCAACTGCACTATGCGAATGAGACTACATGGGGGAACACAGGTCATTTCATTGTTGTTAGTTTGGCAACAGCAGAGAAAATTTCCGTAGAAGGGCAGTTGCAGAGGGCAGGCAATGATCGACAGCTGTGGGCTGACAAAATATTTTAAAACTTCCATGAACACATCTATCTTAGCTCTTAGACATTTAGAAAAAGTGTTTCTAAGGGTTTTTTTTGTCATTTTCAATACTAAACAAACTCAGAGGTATCTCTTTTTTTGTAACAGTGAAATTAAAGAAATGAAGCTCCATAAAATCAAATGCAAAAAGTCAAAAGAAATTAAATTTTTTTTGAGAATTTTAGTCACTTCAGTATACTATAGTTTGAGTTCTTAAAGATAATATGGTTGTGAAACAAATAAACTGCCAAGACATTTATTGGGATAGATTTTTTTAAAAACATGAGATTTTTTAAAAATATGAGTTCTTTCCAGAAAGTATCCAGCCATATAATAGGAAAAATAGAGACATTTATTGAAGAAGATACAAGAAACATTGTACATAGGACAATGATGCCTCAGTCCCCTTCAAAGTAGGCACCTTAGGACCTCACACAGTTCTCCCAATGTCATCATCTGCCCTGTCATATTTTCCTGAATCTCATTGACAGTCTGAAATCTCTCTTCTTTCAAAGGTGACTTTAGTTTTGGGAAAAGCCAGAAGTTGCAGGGCACCAAATCTGGGCTATTTGGTGATTTGATGTTTCACCAAAATACTCTGCACGAGATGCGATGCATAAGCAGGTGTGTTGTCATGATGAAGCTGCCAATCACCAGTTGCCCATAGCTGTGGCCTTCCAAATCATCTGAACAGTTTCCACAGAAGAATATTCAGGGTTAACACAAAATTTGATGCAGATCCGTGGCTCTACTTGCTCAGTCATTTTGAATGCGACAGCCACACAGTACACATGCTCACTCAAAGGCGTCTCACACCTCCACTGACTTATACAGTGAATTTGTCACTGTTCACATATGCACATTCCCACCCACTCTCCTTGGCTGCTGGGTTACATCGATGTCATGCAAATCCTTTTCATTATATCAACAATGGCTGGACTTTTTCCAGACAGACTTCATCTATCTCAAGCATCAAACACTGTCCCCCAATTTGCAATAATAATTGCTCTTCTCCAATAAACAGCTAGGGAGAGGAGCACCAAGTAGCTCAGGCCTTGGATCTTCATTAAATACGATGACACATAGTAGGTACTCAGTAAATATTTGTCAAACATGTTAATGAATCAATGCCTTGGTTTTCTTTTACTGACACAGTGAAGCAATTAAGCAGTTTCAACTAATTAAGACAGATCCTCATCTAAAGTGTTAAAGAAAAGGTTAAAATGCAAACAGAAAGGTGGCTTTAACTAGGAAAGGACTGACCAAGGCAAGGAGAGGTTAACAGGCATATGGTGAAGGAAGGCAGGAGCTGAGCCCTTGTTTGGGTTTTTCTTAGTGTGAATGAATTTACCAAAGAACATTCCTGCTGAGGAGAGAGCAGGTGCCTGGGTTCCTTAGCAAGGCGATTTCCCGGAACCTGGAGCCCAGTCTCAAGGCACCTGCACGAGGACAGCTAGTCCTAGGGGGCTGGCATGAATTGAGTGGCAGCCTGGTCTGGCAAATAGCAGGGAGCTACAAAAAGCTGTGCCAAACGGCCTGTTTCACAATGTCTCCATGTGTCCAAAAACCTCCTTATGATCTTATTCCACAAATCTGGCCTTCCCCATGGCTCCCCGTAGAAAGTAGAAGGCACCACCCACCGATCCATCACACCAAGACCCTCCCAGGTAGTTAGTCAGCCCAATATTCTCATTCTATCCAAGCAGTGGCAGGGGTGCCACGATGCTGTGCAAGTCTGCCAGTGGCACAAGTGAACCAGAAGAATATTTGGCTTCTAAATGTAAAAAATGATTACACTCACACTTGGGGATCTTCAACTGTGTATTTTTAATATGAAAGAAAAATTCATGTGTATGTCATGCAGTGTTTTGCTTTCCCAAAAGTCTATTATTATACTGATAGACTACCTTAAAATAAATTGTACCTCCTGATCAAAGAAATATTTTCCCATGTGGTAAATTCTTTGTATTAAAAACAACAGTGATTACCAGTGAGGCCCCCAGTCCCACAAGAGTGGTGGAGCCATTCAGGGTGTGATGGTAACCATGATTCAGACTTCCTTATTGTGGCGTCCTGAGGGGATGGTCAGCCCTAGAAGAACCACCTGGGAGGAAGGGCAGGCCCTGTCCAGCAGGCCTTGAGACCTTATGCCT
The DNA here is from genome assembly GCA_004024845.1 of Tonatia bakeri. Classification (NCBI taxonomy): domain Eukaryota; kingdom Metazoa; phylum Chordata; class Mammalia; order Chiroptera; family Phyllostomidae; genus Tonatia; species Tonatia bakeri. Next base: position 19,858 of record PVIA01000077.1, read on the forward strand.
ACGGGCAGGCGCGTGAGAGTGAATGCTCCTTGTGGGCCACACAACTCAGTCCCCAGACATCCTGGGATGTGCCCCGGGCCGGGATGTGTAGGACTAGACCTGGACACCAGCTGGGATTTCTGGGCAGGGCAGCGTGGGTGGGATGCACCCTGCCATGCCAAGGTCCACCCATTCCAAAACAGAATTACCTGATCCCTAAAGTGACATCTAACGGGAACTCCTAAATCTTGCCAGCCAGGCACTGCCAAGAAGTCCTCTGAGGAGAGACACCTGGGAGACGTGACTCCCACAGAGGACACCCGTGTATCTTCCCAGCACAGGGCCACAGGGGGTCTGACTCCAACGGCCTTCCCACCTCCGCCTCAGGAGTGCAGTGCATGTGGCTCGTAGCTCTAGCAAGGTGCTGGGCTGGAGCAACCCCTTTCACGAGGGCCTAGAGGTCCCGAGACTGGTGCCCTTGAGGTGAACTGCAGGTAAGCGTGCTGCTGGGCTAGATCCCGGGTTCAGGCCTGCAGGGCACTGTCACAGTCATTGGCAGGACTGTTAGGGTCCACACTGGGTGCCAGGGTCCATCCTGCTTAAAGGACAAATACAAATGTACATACACACAACGACAATCCCTATGCCCTAAGCTGGTAATCATAGGGTATGGGTTCAGGTATTACATCACTAGTATTCATGGCCTCAGGCAGGACAGTTCACCCCAGCCAGGAGCTCTCTCTCCTAAGCAAACATACTGCCCAGGACACATCAGCCTGGTGAACCACAGACTCTGAACCTCCCTGAAACATCCTCAGTCTTCAGACAGCCCTCATCTGTTCTTTCTCCACATAGCTCCCGAGACCTTCTAGTGTGGATGCTATTCTCACACTATTGACATTTTCATCAATAGTTTTCCCATTTCCAAGGTCACAATTATAAAGCAGGCAAAGAAAATAAGGAAAGCCTCTCTTCTCCCCCACCCCCTCATGTCTTTAAACCATTAAACAACACTTCTTGAGATGTAAGTATCTGTCATACCCTTACAATGGTTAAAAAGGAATCCTTACAGTTCACCTTATCTCCCTTTTCCCACTCTAGGACTTAGGCTCAATTTTCCTTTGAGCCAAGTCGGAAGTTCACTAAGTGTCATTGTCCTGGAATATGCTGAGAACCATTTCACCGGTCAAGCCCTAGTCAGTAATCCGAAGGTCTGTACAGAGTTGAGGCAAGAGGCCATCAGGAAGGGGGAAACTCTGGAGGTGCCACAGGCTAAGATAAAGGACACTGATACAGGACAGAGACCCTGTTCTAAGACCAGTTGTTCCTGCTTTCTGGGAAAGTGCTGAGTCATGGTGACTCAGGAATGTACCTGCATAGAAGACACTACATGACCCCGCTTCACTATAATAGCATTATAATAAATTAACATTGTGCAACCCCCTTCCCCAGTGACCAATCAAGGAAAATCATGAGAGACCACATGCACAGTAGCTTTAAAATAATATAATTAATTGTACATGTACAATAAAAGCCCACCAAAACTAGCCAGGAATATCCACCCTATAAAGGTAGAATCCCTCCAGCCTCTGAGGCGGAGTTGGCCAGCTCCCATGTTCTGTGCAGTGTACTATCACTTAATCAATCTGCTCTCTCTTTCTGCTTTAAACTCTGTGTGTTCAGTTTAATTCTTTGCCTGTGATCACCAAGAACCTGGTTACCTGTGCCCACCTGTGACAGTTATGCTCTCTGCTTATGGTGAATTCTTTATCCAGTCTATTTGAGTGCCTAGAAGTTGGTTTTTCACTGCTCAAGACAAGTGTTCAGCTTCAGGTATTTGCTCATTGGGTCCCAAACACCTTCCCTATTAGCCTCCCAGATCTGTGTGAGTCCTTAGTGGGTGGCCATGACCTAGGCTCTTGCGCGGGGAGCTTCCTGTACTTATCTGTAAAACAAGAGTGGTTAAGCCATAGGGCAAATTGCTCAAGCTGGTATATAGCAATACTAAAACTTTCTCATGCACTGTTTTTCAGACTACTGCTCACAGCCTTAGTGACCCAGATCAGTGTAGTGGCTGCCAACCAGCATTTTTTAAGTAAATTATCTAGAGTTTAAAAATGAATAAACAAAAAACACAGTACAAAGCACATTGCAAGGCAGCCTCAGCTATTACCTGGGAACTCATCAGAAATACACACTTGCGCCTAGTCCTAAGGGAATGGGACCCTCTAGAGGTGGGGCCTGAATATCTGTGTTTCAAAGAGCCTCCAGGTAATTCTGAAACACAACAGTTTGAAAACCACTGGGCTCTATATAATTTAACCTTTCTCAGTCCCAGGAGAGATTTGAGCACTGAGAAAATGATTTCAGTGACTCTTTTCTAATTTCTCCTAAGAATGATACAAGTATAACTGCCATTCTAGATATACAGGAGAGAAGCTAACTATTACATACAATGGATGCCTTAGGGCATTCGGGCTTAATTCTCTCTTGGAGGTGTTGCGAGGGGCTGGTGCAGGGTGATGTCCCAAGGTTCTCTTCAGAGTCAAATTTATGGGACTACCCAAGTTCTCCAAAAGAAAGTAATCCAACACAAGGATTTGAATACAATTGTTTCTGCTTGAAATATATTTTCTTTTTCTATTGTGTTTGTAAACAATGATCCTATTGTGATAATAAAGAAGTGAAGTATATGTTACCAAGAATTGAAAACTAAGATTCACCAGAGATTCAACATCAGTCTGATCATAACAGTCATATAGCCAAGCTCTCCCTAGATGAGTGATTCACAGCCTTTACTCTGCTCAAGCCCTGTTTCATTCACAGCACACTTCCAATCCATAGCATCCTCTATCACACAATACTGTGATTGTCATGGGGACCCTTGGAGGGCAAAGAGCTTGAAAAGTCTCCCTGAGGATTCTAACTCCCCACCATAAAGGATCACTGCACTAGGATAAAATACAAACTTGCTAAAAACAATCTAAGTCAGCAGAGAACTATCATCCTACCAAAATAGCCTAGTTTTAAATAGGCATTGACTGAGTTCCAGGATGCTCCAAGAGCTCAAAGCATAACTTGTTATTGTGTACTTATTCATTTCCTGCAAAGCACAGCTTTATTCTTTCAGAAGAAAGCAGAGTCTGGTCTGGAGAAAGGGAAGATTTTCTCGTCAATCAAATGATCAACATTCTTTTTTTTACAGCTATTGTGTATGCGTCAATGTACTAAGCAACATGTAGAAAATGCATGGTTTTATAGCAACTGGATAAAAAAGATCAGAATGTATTAAATAAGCAACATAAAGATACATTAATAAATGTTAAATGATGGAGGACTAATTATAAAACTATCTGAAGTGGTTTTAAGAAAAATAAATTCCTAAACTGAACCCCAGGAAGGTTAGCATAAGACTCATCAGAGGCAGGGCCCAGGAACCTGAACTTCAGAAAATTAATTTTAACAGTACAGTCAGGGAACGCCTTCCTTGTGGAACAGTGAGCTGCACCAAGCCTTGAGGACGGGATAGAACGTACACCAGGCAGGAGACAGAGCAGAGGGCATCTGTGGACTCGTCGGGAGCAGGAGTGTTATCTGAGACAGGGTGCTACAGGAAGCTTTGGGAGATAGAGAATGAGTACCCACGGCAGTCAGAGAAGGCTTTCCCCCAAACTCAGTCTTCAAGATTGGGCAATAGGAATTTTCCAGATGGAGAATGGAGGAAAGAGGATTCCAGGCACAGGATAACTTGTACAAAATTATACAGGCGTAAGAAGGGCAAAGTGTATTAGGTGAATAGTTCATTGTGACCAGAAAAGGGGATCAGAATATCCACCCTAAAATATACCACTTTGGCATGTAGATTATTTTGAGCTGAAGGCAACCGAAAATCAGAAGATGCGCAAATAAGTCTTCTCAGAGCTTCCTATCTGATTAAAAGCAGAAACTTCTAAGAAACAAGGAATGCCATAAACCTCCACGCTGGGGATTCTACGGCCATGAAGAAGAAAGATAGTTGGTTTTGAAATAAGTCTGAACAGACAAACCTTACAAAAATAACCCTTATCTTCCATTATTTTCCCACATACTTACCTTCCCACAATTTACCACCCTTAGTGGTGGTAAATCTCTTTCCCTTTATTTAGTCACTTTTCCACAACTTATCACTGTTTGTTAAAATGGCTTATAAATTCTCAAGCCTAACTACCTTTTGGGGGTTTTCTCATCATTTCTGTGAAGCACCACAAACATAAGAGATCATAATAATAACATCAATAAAAATGTGTATGCTGTTTCTTCTCTTAATCTGTCTCTGGCAGTTTAATTTGCAGGGCCCACTCATCAACCTAAGAGTGTAGAGGAAAACCATTCTTTCCCTACAGTAGAATGGGCAGAGGAGAAAAGAGGACAGGGCTACGAGAGATAAGGTAGGAGAAGTGATTAACATGAATAAGAAGTAAAATTTTTTAAATAAAAGAAATGCAAATCTCACAGGAGGTCAGGTAAGTTGCTGGGTGTACAAGCACATTATGTATGGTACAAGGAACAGGGTTCAGACACCACAGAGGCCTGAGAGATTCATGCCCACTCCAGGAGAGTCAGCCTTCTCAAACCAAGGCAGTCATCGCTTCGATGGACAATAAGCGTTTCGAGCTGCCAAGTCATATGGCTTATTTCTTCAAGAAAACCCAATAATATCTCTTAAACTTTTAAATGATGACCCAAAATTCTTTTTCAATTATATCTTATTCATTATACTATTACAATTGTCCTGAATTTTTCCTCCTTTGCCCCCTTCTACCCAGCACCCCCTACTCCCTCAGGCAGTCCTCTCACCATTGTTCATGTCCATGGGTCATGTTTACACATTCTTTGGCTATTTTATTTCCTATACTGTACTTTACATCCCCATGGCTATCCTGTAACTACCTATTTGTCCTTAATCCCCTCTCTTTACCTATTCTCTCCCTCCCCTCTTCCATCTAGCAACTATCTGGTAACATCTTTTCTCTTGCTGCTTTTGTCTCTTACTATCTTTAAACTTTGGCTTTTAATTATGACGTGCCTTCACATAGGCCTCTTTGCATTCATCATGATTGGGATTCTCTGTGCTTCCTGGACCTGCATGTATATTTCCTTCATCAAATTAGGGATGTTTTCTTTCACTATTTCTTTAGACAGATTTCCAATTTCTTTCTCTTTCTCTTCTCCTGGCACCCCTATGATGCAAATGTTGGACCTCTTGAAGTCGTCCCAGAGGCTGTTTATACTATCCTCATTTTTCTAAATTCTTTTTTATTCTACTTATTCTGTGTTGTTGTTTTTTGCTTCCTTATGTTCCAAATCATTGATTTGATTCTTGATTTCATCCACTCTACTGTTGTTTCCCTGTAAATTGTTCTTTATTTCAATTAGTTTATCCTTTGTTTCTGACTGGGTCTTTTTTTATGCAGATGGAGGTCCTCACTAGGTTCCTTGAGTGTCCTTATATAGCCAATATTTTGAAGACTGCATCTGATAGATTGCTAGTCTCCATTTCATTTAGCTCTTTTTCTGGAGTTTTGATCTGTTATTTCATTTGGGCCATGTTTCTTTGTCTCCTCGTTTTGACAGCCTCTGTTTATTTTTATGTATTAGGTAGCACTGCTTTGACTCCATGTCTTGGTAGTGTGGCCTCATGTTGTAGGTGTCCTGTATGATCCAGAGACACAGCCTCCCCTTGGGTGAGACACACCCAAACTGGGTACTCAAGGTCCTTTGTGTGGGCTGAGTAATTGAGACTTGGTTGCTGTTGGCAGATCAATGAGAGGGATTTACCCAGGCCAGTCAGCTGTAAGGATGGGCTGTGACCACTGACCACCAACCTCCACCATCAGTGGAGGATCAGCTGTGCAGGGTCAGGGTGGTGGTGCTCTGACTTGTTCTGTAGCTGTCCACTGTGTGTGCTGGCCCTGGGGCTTCCCAGGTGGTTCAGGCCAAGGTCAGTCCCCCACTTGTGTTTTGCCCAGGGCACCCTGCCTGAGCTGTAAAGCTATCTGAGATGGCTGCTACTTGGGCTGGGCTTGGAAATTCCCAAGCAAAGCCAAGCTGTGAATCTAATCTGGCTGCCATTAGGGTTCTCTGAAGCCAGTTGTTGCTTATTTGATAGGATTTAGAAGCCAAAGCCAGCCATTCTTTACGGAAAAGCAGCTTGAGTGGACCTGTAAATTGGGTGGGGCAGAGCCTCTGGGGATCTCCACGGTGGGTCAGATAGTGTTAGCCAGGTTGTTGGAGTCTCAGATATGGCACCAGTTTACCAGCTTTGTGGGGGGAGGGTTAGCAAAAGGATGATGGCCTCTGCTCACCTTGATGGCAGACACTCCAGTTTCTCCCTGTATACCACAGAGAAATTGCCTCCGTGCACTTCAAGTGCCTTTCAAGCTGCTACCCTGGTGCTGGAGGTGAGAATGTCTCTCTCTCAGTAGGTGAGTCCATATGTGAATTCTTTAAGAGGAATTGGTAGTAGCTTCAGAAGTTTCTTCCCCCAACCCAATCCCCACTAGTTTCTGTAGCAAGAAGTTGTGGGGACTTATCTTCCTGGAACTGGAATCCTGGGTTGGGGGGCCTGGTGTTGACCTGGGACTCCTCACTCCCAAGAGATTCCTCCTGAATTTTTATCCAGGTGGGTGTGGGACCAGCCCGTTCAGTGTCTGTGCCCCTCCTACCAATCTAGATGGATATGTTTTCTTTAATTCCATAGTTGTCACACTTCCACGCAGCTCAATTTCTGATGTTCCTAAGTGATGGTTGTTCTGTATTTTAGTTGTAATTTTGACATTTGTTTGAAGAGATGAGCCATGTCTGCCTATACCGCCATCTTGACCAGAAGTTCCAAAATTCTTTAAATCATTAGTTAGGCCAAATAAAACACAACTCTTGGCCTGATATGGATTCTAGCTTATCACCCCTTGGATAGAGTCTAATAAACTTTTACTACATCAACTTAGACCAGTGTCTCTGGTTCATTACATGTCTGATTCAAAGGTTGGCAGAACATGGCAACTAGGAGCAATTTGTGCTGAAAAACAACAGAAATCAAGTTTGGAGCTATTATTTTGGACTCACTTATATCTATATCTATTTTCCATTTCCATATCTATAATCTTCCTCAACTTAAACACAGACCAGATATTGTTGTCAAACTTCCTAACAGTCTCTAAAAATTGCCTAGAAAATATATTAACATAGCCAGAGGCATGATTTCAAAAAAAGCATTATTTAGTAATACAAGAGTATTTTATACCCTACGAGATTAATTCTACATGTTGATATTTAGAGGGGAAAAAGTACTGTTTTCACCATGCAAGCTGAAAAGGACTTTACTTAGTAGCATATATAATTATCATTTCACAAGCAACATGAACAAATCTATGGTCTTTCTCATTTTCTCCTTGTTGGAGAGCCATTCTAAATGAAAATTCATTAAAACTAGAAAATGCTGCTATTTTTCAGGCTCTTTTATTCAGGAAGAAAAATATTTATTTTCAGTGCCTGTTTAATCAAGTCTTAGAAACCACTCTATGACAAATGGCAAACCTTACAGTCTTTTAGACCTACTTCATTGCTATTATCAAAATTATCTTAATAAACACTTCTCCAAAGGGGACATACACATGGCCAATAGACATATGAAAAAATGCTCAATGTCACTAATTATCAGAGAAATGCAAATTAAAACCATGCTGAGATATCGCCTCACACCTGTCAGAATGGCAATCATCAATAAATCAACAAACAATGATTGTTGGCAAAGATGTGGAGAAAAGGGAACCCTCGTGCACTGTTGGAAGGCATGCAGATTGGTGTAGCCACTGTGGAAAGTATAGACTACCTCAAAAAAAATTAAAAATGGCCCTGGTTGGTGTGGCTCACTGGATTGAGCACCACCCTGAGAACAAACAGGTCACCAGTTCGATTCCTGGTCAGGACACACACCCAGGTTGCAGGCCATGTCCCCATTTGGGGGTATGTGAGAGGCAATCAATTGTTTCTCTTGCATATCAGTGTTTCTCCCTCCCTTGCTCTCTGAAAATAAACAAAAAATATATAAAAATTAAAAATGGAACTGCCTTATGACCCAGTAATTCCACTTCTGGAAACTTCCCCAAAGAAATCCAAAATACTAATTTAAAAGAATACAGCCACCCCTATGTTCATCCAGCATTATTTACAACCAAGATCTAGAAGCAGCTCAAATGTCCATCAGTAGATGAGTGGATAAAAAAGCTGTGGTACATTTACACAATGGAATACTACTCAGCCATAAAAAATTGGAAATCTTACCCTTTGTGAGTCACGGATAGACCTGGAGAGCATTATGCTAAGTGAAATAAGCAAGTTATAAAAGACAGGTACCATATGATTTCACTTATACATAGAAGCTAGAACAAAATAAACTAACAAACAAAACAGAAACAGAGAATAGACTGGCAGCTGTCAGGGGGGAGGGGGGTTGGGGGGGTCAAGGTGAACAAGGTGAAAGGATTAAGTCTCTGCCCCCCCAATAAAACCTCATAGACACAGAAAACAGTATGGTGATTATCAGAGGGAAAGGGGTGGGGGAGATAAAAGAGGGTAAAGGAGGGATAAATGGAGATGGAAGGAGATGATTTCAAGTTGAACACCTTCTACACAGAAAACTCACCTCTCAAAAATACCTGATGGAGCCCTGGCTGGTGTGGCTGAGGAGATTGAGTACAGGCCTGCAAACCAAAGGGTCATGGGTTCAATTCTAGTCAGGGCACATGCCTGGGTTGCAGGCGAGGTGCCCAGTAGGGGGGTGCACAAGAAGTAACAACACATTTCTCTGCCTCTCTTTGTTCCTCTCTTCCCCTCTCTAAAAATAAATAAATAAATCTTAAAAAAAATACATGATGGACTTTAAACAACAATGTTAGAAAATTCTTTCTCATCATGATCTCAGAAAAAAAAGAAAAAACAGGATTCACTAACTCCCAAATCAGGGTTCTTTTTATTTTATTAAATTTCAGCTTGAATGAGGTCTTTAGATATCCAGGTTACTATATAAACAATTGTAAAATAAAACACAGAAGATTCTTAGTAGATCTCGTAGAAATGATGACAATATTTACTTTTAAAAGCATTGTTTTTATTGCAGTAAAATCCATTATAGAATTATGGTAAATAATATGTGAGGTCTGTCTGAGAACAGTCCAGCCATTGTTAATAGTGAGTAGAGTAACAAATCTGGAACAAATTTTGCATTAACTATTTGGATGATTCAGAAGGTCGCAGCTATGGGCAACTGGTGATTGGCAGCTTCAACACAACATACCCACTCATGCATCACATCTCATGAAGAGTTTTTTGGCAAAACATCAAATCACCCAGGTGACTTGGCTGCCCTACAGCCCAGATTTTGTGCCCTGTGACTTCTGGCTTTTTCCAAAGCTAAAATCACCTTTGAAAGGGAAGAGATTTCAGACCATCAGTGAGATTCAAGAAAATATGACCAGACAGCTGATGGTGATTGGGAGAACTGTGAAAGGTCCCACGGTGCCTACTTTGAAGAGGACGGAGGTATCATTGTCCTATGTACAATGTTCTTGTATCTTCTTCAATAAATGTCTCTATTTTTCATTTACATGGCTGCATAGCTTCTGGACTGACCTGGTATTTTTAAAAGCCCTTTGTGTTGGTTACCCTCCATTTAATCTAACAATTTGCATTAGAAAAATAAATTTAGAGAAGCCATCTCTTGTTCACTCACTAAACCTATGTGTTACAACCTATATGGAAACTAATTTTTCATTAAGCATTACTTTTTATTTAGCACCTTCAATAATCCTATAAGAGCAAGTGATTATTCCATTTTTATTATAATCATGTACCACATATTCAAGTTTAAACAAATTCAACCAGCTGATCTTCCTATCCTTTCACATCCTGCTTATAAATTCTTATTTAAATAGTCAAATAGGAAGGAATATGGATTCAGATTATGTCTCATCTTGATTCAGAAAATCAAGTCCTTACTGGTGTTACCATTTTAACAGATGGTTAAGCCACTGAGCTCAGGGACCTCATCTGTACAATGAGAGTAGTACACAGCTTTATAATGACTGCATAAAATATCATCAAGGGAGTAATACTATGTCAAACACACATTAGCGGCATGATAAACGTTAACTTTGTCCCCCAACTCCAGATGATGCAAATGAAGGAACTTAAAATAAGGTGCAGGGGGCAATAATCCATTAGACACAAACGTGTTTGAGAACTACAAAATAAAATCTACTGGTACCAATGACAAAACTCTTTCATTAAATGCCTACATAACGCAACACTATACTAATTTATGGTTAAATATAATTGTCTAAATATGCCATCACTTTGAAAACAATTTTTTCATTTTTCAATAATTTCTAAGCACATACCCAACCAGTAACTGTCAAGAACTCATAACCAATTGTGAACTGAATGTTACACCCAGCCAAACGATGTCAAAAGCAATAGCATTACAGCAAGAATTTATTCACAGTCTAAAGTGCTAGGATTTAAATATATTCGTTTCTTTTTCACATGGAGTGAAGCCTCCCTGTGCCCTACCCTTTAAAATAAGATTCTTGGTCTGGAAAAGGGCTTAAAAAGTCAGAGAATGCAAGAGAGGGAATGCAACAACTTCATCAATACGCCCACGGCAAAAGAAAGTTGACTCCTCCCTAATTTTGGAATACACCTATTGCAGCCACAAGGAAATCAAAACGCAATTATCGGCACTTGCCCGGTCTACCCCTCCGGAGCTCACGAATTTTCCCTTTCTCCATGACCCAGAGCTAAGGCTAAAACACGCTGGCACGGTGCAAACGACCACTCCCGCCACTCCCTGAAATCCAGAAACTGTTTCACTAACACCACCCACCTAAGTCTAGAGACAACCCCCCCACCCCGCCCCCCTACAACTCCTCCCTCGCTTTTCTTGCCCCAAGACTCGCAATTGCCTAAAACGAAGTAAGCGAGATTAGAACGCTCCCCGACCCTTGCCGGGTCCCCACACCCAGCTGCCACGCAGCCAGTCCTTCTGCCCTTCTTTGGAAGGCTGGCTTCACTACTCAGTAACACGCATGTGCGAAACTGTGGCGCCCGGCAATCCCCCAGCCAGCAGGGGTGGGGCGGTAGGCGGGAACAAGTTCCCTGCGCACGCTCGGGACATGCGCAATGCGGCGGCTGAGGCGCCAGACGTCGATTTGGAAGTTCCGGGGAGGCAGCGCATGCGCTAGTGTACGCGTTGCCGGCGAAGAGGGGACCCAGACGACTCGGAAATTTGAATACCACTAGCATGGAGTGCGACCTCATGGAGACTGACATCTTGGAGTCTTTGGAAGATCTAGGGTAAGAGTACCAGGGCTTGGGTCTCCCAGTTCCCACACTGCCAGTCCCCCGGGAACACCTCGCAAGTCCCAGTCAGAGACACCTGCCTCTCCACGCCGCACCCCCTGGCTTCAGGCTTTCGCCTCCCTAAGGCTCCGCGACCCTAATGCCACGTCCACTGTGTGTCCTACCCGGTCGGGGCCCTCCAAATGGGACGCCCCGAGGCCTGCCCTGTGTTCTTTGAAGCCGAGTTACCCGCAGTGTTTGTCAGTCATGCGTGTCATTGTCTGGGCACTGATTCTCGCCAACCCCCTCTCTGAGCTTCTCTCCTTGCTCCCCATCCTCCTACCCTACCCCCTCACTCTAGGGGTTGCCAAAGTTGCTTTACTGATTTCCTACTTGTCCTCCAAACTTTTCTTCTTCTGTCTCGAGCCCCTACTCCTGCCCCACCCCACTTCTCTCAAAAAAACGCCTTTGCCCAGTCATCTCTGCACGCACCCCGGCTTCCCAAAGCCACATGTCTGTGCGCTGCATTCGTTCCGCTAGCTAGCTAGCTTGTGTACCGAGCCTGTCACTGCCTCGATGGGAAGCACTGGCAGTTTCTCTTGACTCTGACACCCCTTTGAGCCATTATTAGCTCTTACTTACCCTTAGGGTCGTTTTCACCCACCAAATCCTTGCGTGTTTGTTGTGCGTTTTGTCTCCTGTCCTGACAGTTAACTAATCGTGATTCATGTTACATACACGTTGGAAAGAAGGTTTCTTATCTCACCGGGATACCCAGATCAGTGTACTGTTTTAAACCTTGAAAACTTAGAATCTCTTGGGCTAAATGTGGTTCCAGAAACAAATGGTATGGTTAAATATTTGCCTGTAGGTGCAGTGTCACTTTTTTTTTTTTTTACTGATTAAGCTAACAGTATTTATACGGAAACAGATCCTTTCTCAAAATCTTCCTCGAGGCTTTTGAATACCATGGAAACATTTGAAGGAAACCTTTCTTCAGGAAAGGTCACTGTGAGGATTCCCAAAGTCGACCCACTTTAACTCGCTGTCCTGCTAGAAGTTTGTAGGAAATGAAGTGGCAGTGCTTATCACCTTTCTTTGTCAACGTGAATTACCCTTGTTCTTTTCTTTTTCTTTTAACTGGCTGTGAATTTTCATGAATATTCCAGACTTTAGGGGGCCTTTTTAAAAAAAACAGAGCATAAGTAAAAGTCGTTCAGCAAAATGGACTCTTGGTAGACATCTCAGACTAAATCGCTTGCGCACACATGAAGCCATTCATTCAGTAAACATTTCTGAGGAACACTGGGTCGGTGGCAGTGTTGGGCTGAGCACTTACCGGTGCAAAGTGAAGTGGAAGAGAAGTTCACATTGTAAGAATATGCTGTAAGGAGGTATGTGGAGGGTCCCTGCACATTAGAAGTGACACTTAGGATTAGAGTAGAAGAAGCCGTAGGATGAGAGGACAAAGTAGACCTTATTTAAATGTAGTTATTCTGCATGGATAGAGGTCACCAAGAATTGGTGATGGATGCTGGTTCCTTCCCTTTATTATTATTTTACTGTCTTTTAACTGTATTTTTTAATAAAAGTAATTTACTGTAATAATTGTAATCAAATAATTAAGATGGGGTTCTAATGTAAACCATGGGATTTTCTGAAAACTCTGCATAAATTTTAACCATAACTAGTTTAGTGGTATTCAGTCATTAAAATTTAGCCTTAATTGATTCATATATAGTTTTGAAGGATTCACTGAGAAATATTAGAATTAAATTGCTTCTATCTCTAATTTGGCACATGGTAGGAATTCAGTAACTAGTATAATAATAAAAGAGCAAAATCTGAATGTGTAACACAAGGAGAAATTTCTAGGCCTAGTCTCTTTATTCCACTGTCTAATAAGTGGTTTTAGATCTAGATGCCAGAGTACATACATATAATCTCATTTTTTGTGTAACATTTTTCCATTCATTCAGTGTATACACATGTAATTGTATTTTTAAAGTATCAAGTATTGTCATTCCTCTAAAGTCTCCATACCATTAAACATCAAATTATCTTAAACATATTTAATATACTAATTTTAATAGTAGGGTTTTTATAGTATTTTATTTAAAAGAAGATAAAATAATCTTAAGAATATATATTTTAAAGTCACTTTAAAAGTGACAAAATCTTTCATTCTAGCTATATTCTAGATTGGAGTTTAGTATTACTCTTGCCTTTTATGAATGTTTGAGCATTTAGTAATTTTTTTAGAATTACATTTGAATCACTTACAAAGGACTAGGGTTCAGTTGTACCAGTTCACTCAAACATCATCTTGCCAGCAGTTATTAAATTAAACTTGACATTTCCCTGGTACTAGCAGGTATTGCTAGTCTTAAGTGTCATTAAATATACAAAATGGGGATAAATGATTAATTGAAAAGTTTTTGCTTTTAAAGAAAGTCATTAAAACCTAACATAGTTGATTTCTGGAAAAATATCGAGAAAAGATAACCTGAGTTTTATTTCTGAAATAGTAAACTATAGTATAATTAACTATCACTTATTAATCTTTTTTTAATTTAATTTATTTATTTTTGGAGGGGGAGGGAGAGAGAGAAACACCAATGTGTGGTTGCCTCTCATGTGCCCCCCACTGGGGACTTGGCCTGCAGCCCAGGCATGTACCCTGACTGGGAATCCAACCTGAAACCCTTTGGTTCGCAGCCACTGAGCCATACCAGTCTAGGCTAATCAGGTTTTAATCCTCAACTCAGTTAAAGTAAGACAGTAAATCTTTGTACACTAAGTGATTTCATAATTTTATAGAGGTTGTTTTATATGTGATTCTATTAAATATTCACCTATATTTTGACCTTAGCTTAGTATAGTTCTAATTTTTATAAATACTTGCAAGTTTAGAAATTGGTCATCATAACTTATCTTTATTAAACTATTGCTTAATTACACAAGTAATACAAAAATATATAGTGTTTATAATATATTAGGTGTGATTTTTATATTCTTCTGAAGTGTGATTTTTTTAACTCGCCAGTTACAAGGGTTCATTGTTAGAAGATGGCGCTCTATCTCAGGCAGTCGCTGCTGGAGCCAGTTCCCCCGAGTTTACCAAACTCTGCGCTTGGCTGGTGTCTGAGTTAAGAGTGCTCTGTAAACTGGAGGAAAATGTGCAAGCAACTAACAGTAAGTAAACATTCAATTTTATGTGCAAAATATAAAAATAAAATTCAGGTATTGTCAATTGAACATTATCAGTACTAAAGCTAAAATTTCAAGTTCTTTGTAAATATAAAAAAATTTTGAAGCAACCAAATACTTTGCCTCCATTGTTTTTAGAGAAAGGTGATTCAGAAGTTGAAAAACCAAAATATGGTCATGCAACTATTAAAAATTTGTGGAAGTTGAGAAAACCCTATTACCAAGGTTCAGAAAAATGGAGATAAATAAAGTCTGTCTAGACCTTATACAAGGTCTGTCTAGAAAGTATCCAGCCACGTAATATGAAAAAGAGACATTTTTTGAAGAAGATAGAAGAAACGTTGTACATAGGACACTGATGCCTTAGTCCTCTGCAAAGTAGACACCTTGGGTCCTTACACAGTTTTCCCAGTCACCATCAGCTGCCCCATTGTATTTCCCTGAATCTCATCAACAGTCTGAAATCTCTTTCCTCTCAAAGGTGACTTTAGTTTTGGGAAAAGCCAGAAGTTACATGGTGCCAAATCTGGGCTGTAGGGGAGCAAGTCACCTGGGTGATGTGATGTTTCACCAAAAACTCTGCATGAGATGTGCTGCAGGAGTGGGCATATCATGATGAAGCTGTCCATCACCACTTGCCCATAGCTGCGGCCTTCTGAATCACTCCAAATAGTTTACGCTTAATGCAAAATTTGATGAAGGTTTGTTGCTCTGCTTGCTCATTTTGAATGCGACAGCCCACAGCACACATGCTCACTCAAAGATGTCTCACACCCCCACTGACTAGCACAGTGAAGTTGCCATCGTTCGCACATGTGCATTCCAGGCCACTGTCCGTGGCTGCAAGGTCACATTGATGTCTCACAAACCATTCTCGTTATATTAACAATGGCTGGACTCTTTCTGGACAGACCCTCATATATGAACGTTCCATTCTTTGTAAAACATGACTTGTGATATCTTAAATTGGTGCCTAGCACTGGAAATTGGGATGTTTTTCTTTTTGGACTGTCAGATTCCAGAAGCATGTATAGCATGTAAAGTAAACGCATTGTACTATGTAGGAAAGAGAACATTTTATTAAGTTTTCTGTGAAAGAATATATCACTAGATATACCACAACCAGATCCAGTATCATCAGATTTACGGCCTTGAGAGCTGGTTTATATTTACTGATTTTGTTACTGTGTTAGCACTAGTTTGTTGGTTCTACAAAAGAGACAGGTGTGGAGCCTGACACTCCACCATGTTTCCCTCCTTCCATAGGGACCCTGTAATAGGAGACTAAGAAAATGCCCACCTGCTAACCCGCCCTTGTGGAGAACCGGATACACAACCCCGTTTTCTTTTTCACAGAACCCTGTTGTGAAGAGCCCGCACTTGCATGCTTAGTGTATTTAATATGCACGTGCTAGTCGCATTCGGTTCTGATTTCTAAGGAGAATATAGAACAACAGTAACGATAGCAGCAGCTTACATTTACTAGGCACTCGTTATGTTTAAGTGCTTTACATGTGTTAACTCTTTTAAACCTCAGGACAATCCTATGAGGCAGGTTTCATTTCTCTCAAGCGTTACGCAAGGAAGCACAATGAGGCTAAATACATTTGCCTGAGGTCACACAACCAGTAAGTGGTAAAGTCTGGATTCAGCCACAGCAGTCACATTTGGGAGCCAGTGCTCTTAACATTGCCTCTTGACCCAGCATTTCAGAGATTGTAAGACCTTCTGAACCAACACCTGTGCTGGACGGTAACTTATGACCTGGAACCCTTGATCACGTGCACACGTTTGCTAGAAGCCCGCGCGCACGAGAGGTAGCCGTGCAGCCGTGCCGGTTGAAGTCGGGAGGGGGCACTTTCAGCACAGCTCCCCTCGTCCTCCCGGCGGCCTCTGACGGGGCTCTGGAACTCGGGCTCACAGGACGTAGTTTCAGAACGTTGGCAGTTCAGTCTACCCGCTTCATGGAGAAGAAGGACTCAGGTCAAGCCACTCAGAGTTTGTCAGCTACTTTTTGCCTCTCTGTGATATTGAATAGTGAACCTTCAAAATAGTAAAGAAGAAAGACCACCATTTTTCCTTGGTTCACCTAGTGAACTTTGTTCTTTACACAGTATGGGAATACAGAACTACAAGTCATGTTCACTACCTTCAAATTCATTATACTTCAAAATACTTTAGGTATTGGAAACTAGAAATTTTGGCACACAAGAAACAGCTGGATAGTAGTAGTAATAAAGTGCTTCACTCTGGTTCCTGGGGGAGGAAATCAGTTAGTGTGATAGTACTTGGGGACGGTTTCATCAAGCAGCTGGACCACTGGACTTTGGTGGATAGGTGGGATTTGATAGAGGAGGAGGGGAGGGTAGAGGGCATATGCATTACAGGGAATTACTTCAATGAAGGTGCTGAAGTGGAAATTAGCCTGACCTAGGACCGTGGGGATATTTCCCTGGCACAGATAGAGGGAATGTTTGTGGAAGTAGTAGATAACTACCACAAACAATAATCTGCTGGGAAGGGCAAAGCAGAGAGGCTAGGAAGAATCTTTAAAGACAGAAACATTAGGTGAGGTAGCAATTAGAAAGCTATGGAAGATTCTCAAATAAAGGAATAACCAAATGAAAGTATTAAAGAAAGAAAATTGTCAATGGTGTGAGAAAGGATGAATTGGAAGAAAAAGGAACTTGTGTTAGGAAAATCTTATTAAATGTTTTGGGGTGTGTGTGTGTGTGTGTGTGTGTGTGTGTGTGAGAAAGAGAGAGAGAATGGGAACAACATTTTTATTAACAAGATTATTTTAATTCTTAAAAGGCCCGAATGAAGCTGAAGAATTCCAGCTTGAGGTGAGTGGGCTCCTAGGGGAGATGAACTGTCCATATCTTTCACTGACATCTGGGGATGTGACCAAGCGCCTTCTCGTTCAGAAGAACTGCCTCCTTTTGCTCAGTAAGTTCATGGCTACTAGAATATAGCTGTTTTCTAGTTATGTTTTCCATGACTAATAAACTAGTTATTGTTTTGTTTCATGCTGGATTTAATTCAGAATACTACTTATTTTAAAGGAAATAGCTGTTAGAAGCTGTGAGTAGGCCTGTGCACTGGCGGCAGTGTTTTGTAATTGCTCCTCTTCATCCTTCCACTGGTGTCACTCAGGTGTGGTGCCTCCCAAGGGGACCAGAGGCAGTGCTGGTGTGTTGTTCAGATGTGGGGTCATAGAACCTCAGCATTCTAGACTGGGAGCACATTTTCAAGTAGACTGGTTTTAATTAAAATATTTTCTCTTGTTGATGTTTCTTTCTGGTTGGGTAATTGTTTAGGGGTATTGGTTTTATTTGTAAATATAAAATTTTCTGCAATAATATTCGCTTTGTTCCTATACTTACTGATCATTGTGGGAAATAATTTATTATAAAAAGTTTTTTCCTTTGTTTTTCTATGTTTTTTTTTCTGTACTAACTACTATTTCTTTTTTCACCCTGAAAAACAGTAAGTAGACTTACAGATTTTGTTGCCTTGAATAAACTCTGATAAACTCACCCACTCGTCTTAACTCAGATTCTTTGTCGCATTCTGAGACCCATTTAATTAAGCTTTGGTTAAATGAATAGTGTAGTTCTTATTATGACAGACATAACTCAGGATTTTAAAAATACTTGTTTTTACAACCTTGCTATGGTTTCTAGAAAATACTACAACTCTTAATTGTGAAGGCTTAATTTAAATAAAAAATGTGTCTGTGGCCATTACACTTCGGCACTAATTATCCCAGAGCCACCGTGTGGATTTCCCCTTTGTGAGAGCCTGTTCCTGGGGGCATGCCCGTGAGGCGAGACGCGCCTAGACACTGACGTCGCTGCATGTGGTTCCAGTGCATGCGTTCAGTGACCTTCACATTGCGCAATCTCCGCAACTGGCTCAGCCACAGTGTGCTCAGTGGTTCTTCCTCGCAGCACTGTTGACCTTTACCAGTACCTGATGTTTGGCACTTAGAATGTGTTATCTTACATAGGAAGACAACAGCTGTGTGGAAAGGTTGGCAATAACCCTGAATAGCTAATTCTTCCAAAGAGCCTAGAGTTTCGCCATTTTAGTGCTGATACTTGTAAAAACCACTTTGAATATAAATATTTATAAAATACCTTTAACTTTTTCCTCTTTCTTAAGCAGGCAGCACAGAACAAGATTATTTTGGACTCGGGCAATATTAATAGATTATTTTATTTTAATGTGCTCTTACCTCAAAAGCCCTTCAAGGATATCCAGCTATTAATATTTGCTCCTCAACTAAATGCCTAAGTCAATGAAAGGTTACTCTGCTCTGAGTCTTCACTCATACACACTGCTCACTTCTCTCCTCTTGATCTTCGCTTTTTGCTGTTCCTCCTTTTCTAAAATATTCCCCTTAGCTTGTTTCCTCTCTTTCATGCTAATGTTTATGTACATGTGCTCATCCTCTACTCGCTCTGTATGAATATTTTCCATCCTTCAAGTATTGTCAGTCTTGATGTTACAATTTTACTTACTTCTTCCAGCACCCTTACCTTACCGACTTGAATCTTTCAATACATCGTGTTTTGAGGGGGAAAATAAACCAGCCTTAGTAGAATCGTTAGTAAAATAGAAAAGTCTTCAAATGAATGGCTGAAAAACTCTATTATTACCAGGTGAAGAACTATTTTGGCTTTTCACTGGCCTTTCTCATTGTCAGAACATTTCCTTAGGTGAAAGTAAGGCAGATATCTAAGTTTCTAGTAGACGAAGAACTGTCCATCTTTTTATGCCTTTATTCTCTGTTCCTCACTAGGTTGTCAGTAGAGGCGATCTTTTCTCTGTCTGTATTTGTAGCCAGTCTGTGCCTTCCCTAGTACTCCGAATACCTCAGCTACAGTTAATGCTTTCTGATGGTAAATGTGTTGGTGAAGTAATTTCTGTAAATACCTGAGCTAAGTTGTCCTAAAATTAGAGAAAAAGTTTATTAAAGCATATCATATGTGATTTTCTAGAACAAGGGTTGGCAAACTCTTAAAGGGCCAGATAACAAATATTTTCGGCTTCATGGGCCACAGGATCTCTGCCACAACTCCTAACTCCACTGCTGTCCTTTGTAAGCAGCCGCAGACTGCATGGAAACAGGTGAACGTGGCAATGTTCCGATAAGACCTGACTTATAAAAATAGCGATTATTTCATGACACTGGGGTTTTATTGGTTGGATCTTTTAACTCATACCGTTGGCTATGTGGAACATGCTGAGATTTTATCAAACCTATATAGAATGACCTTTCCAGAAACTTAGCTGTATTTATTGTTCTAGAACCAGTGTTGGCAGCTTTTCAGAAATGATCTGCCAAAATTATGATCCCTATACATGCTATTAAGCATTACACCTTAGGTATAGGAAATGAGATATTTAAGCTGATCATTCTTTTGTAATTGTAAACTTAAGAGCCCAGAAAGTGTCTTTTTTCAAAACTATCTTTCTAATATTATCAGAAGGTTCTCCCTTTGTCACATACCTAAAATCCTGAGGTCCAAATGATTACAAATCACCTTTTATAAAAATGTAAATGTCCTTGGGAAGGTGAAAGAAATAAGATTGAATATTTATATCTTCACCTTAATTACCCGAAGCAGATTGCATCCCTCATTATACCCGAGGAAATCAAGACACAAGAGATGATACCAACACAAAAGACTCTGCCAAGAAATTATTTGGAAGTTTTGTTGTTGCTTCCACGGGAGGGGACGAGAATGAAGGAAGTAGGGGGAAGGGAGTACTGAGAATACAGATGGAAGAGGGGGTTGGTGAACCTCAGAGGGGGACGTTAGGCTAGTGGAGACATAGGAAAGGAACTTCTGGGAGTTTAGTGCCTTCCCCCTTCTCCTGTAAGTTAAACTTTGACTGCTGAAAAGTGTTGTTTCACACCAGTTCTAAACAGACTTCCTAAGTATTGAAAGGTAAGAGGAACAGATCATTGTATCACTGGTGCATGTCAGTGGTAAGAAATTAGATAGATAGATAGATAGACGACAACCTTTTGAACTGTCACCAAAAATTTGCCACCTGCTACCTTTTGAAAATTTGTCAATAGATGCCAACCCCTGTTCTGTAGGTTCCTTAATAATGGAACATAAGAATCCAGATTTTTAGATGTGATTGACCTCGATCTTTTGGTTTCAAAGAAGAATCGCTTATTTTTAAATCAGCTTTTAAATATATATTGGTTAAATACCTGAATTATAGAACCAGTTTATATGTTATGTCATTTGAGGTAAAAATGGTTTTCCTTTCTTGTTTTTGTCCATTCTTGCAGCTTTAAAACTTACATGTCACTAGGTCTATAGAGTTGTGACTCCAGACTTATGACTATTAACTGTAGCTGTATCTCATTTTGAAATCTTATTTTGTTTACTTCAGCATACCTCATCTCAGAACTAGAAGCTGCCAGAATGCTCTGTGTGAATACTCCTCCAAAAAAAGCTCAAGAAGGAGGCGGTAGTGAGGTCTTTCAAGAGTTGAAAGGCATATGTATTGCTCTAGGAATGTCCAAACCTCCAGCCAATATAACTATGTTCCAATTCTTCAGCGGGATTGAAAAAAAAGTAAGACCTTTAGTACCAGATTGTAGTGTATTAAAGGCATAGTCCTACATTTGTTTGAAATGAAGCAAGTTAATTTCTCTTAATGGGAACCTAATGTGCATATTATTAAGTTACTGTTACTAAATGAGTTTTGGGTTTTAAATCCTAGATGCCTTGAAGAAAAATTAGTATTTTAGTGTTTTTTTAACATGTTAGCATGTTTCTTTTTCAAAAAGGAAACTTTACACTTTGATTTACAAACTGAAATAAGCTAGATACAATGTAAAAATAATTAAGTCCTTTAAAAATTATTTTATCATTGAAATTTAGAGCACTTAATTTTTAAAGTCTTTGTCATTAAATGTTACCACCCTTCTCCCCATTGACTGGACAGAAAATGATGTTAATGTTCTTGGTTTTTATTCCAGTCATTTTGAGTCTTAAAAGTTTGAATTGGCAAACTAGATTTCTTGACTGCTAACATAATTAGTATGTGAAAATTGGCAAACTAGATTTCTTGACTGCTAACATAATTAGTATGTGAAAATAATTTGTGCCACACGTTATCAACAATGAAGAAGGTTTTTTAATCATTTGCTAGGAACAAGCAATTTTAATAAAAATGAACAGATGAGAATGGTATTTGTTATGGCAGAATCATTCTCTGTGCGTATCTGGTAGACTCTAAGAATTGGTACGTTTACATTGTGGGGCAGATGGACACCACGATGCGTAAACTGGCTGAACTCTACAGGGGAGCAGCGGTATATCCATAGTCCCTATTTTTCTGTGTGTTCATTCATCCATTCAGCAAACCCCCATTGAGTGCCTGCCGTTGTCAGGCACTGTTGTAGGCGCAGTGGAGGAATCATGCTTCCATAGGCACGTGAGGAGTGGGCAAGTGAGTGTCTTTATTGTGTGGGTCTTGTACATTTCAAACATCCTCCACCTTTGCCTCTGTCAGGAATCTTCTTTTGATGGCAAGATATGATGGGACTTGGGAAGATGAGGAGGATATGTGTTACTTTTAGATTTGTTTATTCATTCATTTATGTTTTTGTGTCAGTTAAAGGAAACATTAGCAAAAGTTCCACCTAATCATGTGGGAAAGCCTTTATTGAAGAAGTCATTGGGACCGGCCCACTGGGTGAGTAGCACTCGTCTGAAGCAAATTTCTAAGGAACCCCGTCTTTCTATCTTACATTTATATTGACACAGTTGGCACTTGGTGGGCATCTTTAGAATCATTTCTGTGACTCTTAAGATTCATGCAACGTAATTTTATTTGTGTAAGATTAGAAACACTGTCCCATAATCTGTAAGTATTTCACACAGCTGATTAGTGTAAACAGAAGTTCGATGCGATGCATGTTTCTAATTGCCAAATGGGTGTCTTCGAGCCAAAGGCTTCATTGGGCTGAGCTTCACACAGTGAACTATGGAAAAGTTAAATGAGACTTTTGTACTTCACATATTTTTTATTATATTTTGAGAAACTATTTTGCACATTATTTCCTTAATTTGTTGTTACAATTTTTGTTATTATATTTATTAAATAACAATTTATTTTGTGCTAAGTGCTGGGATTCATTTATGAAAGAAGCAGACACAGTGTCTGCCCTTTTGGAACAGAGGTCAAGCAAATTTAAAGTCTGACTTTTAAAAACAATTTGTTTCAGGAAAACATAGAAGCAATTAACCAAGCCATAGCCAATGAATATGAAGTTCGGAGAAAGCTGCTAATAAAACGTTTGGATGTCACTGTCCAGTCTTTTGGTTGGTCTGACCGCGCCAAGGTACGCATTACATAATTTAAAGGAGCAGAGTCTGTATAGACTCAATCCTGATGCATTTGTAGCACAGTTTAGGTATAGTGGAGACTATAAGCGAAATACATAGTGAGTTGCTAAGTGGCAATTCTTTAAGCTATTCAGGAGTAATGAAAACATTTGTCTTTCAATTTTTTAATGATGTTCAACAAAACTGTATGTTACATTATAGACCCTACTGGAAGTACCCATTTGTGAGAGAGACAGACAGTGTATTTGAAAATTACTAAAATAGTAAAATTTTTAATTATTTTACTATACCACAAACTAACAATTTAATTTGATTGGATTTAGGAAGACCACATATTGTGGTCTATTTATAAAGAACAGGAGAATCTGATAAGACTTATGTCAACCTAAATAAGACAGGTGAAGGTCTTGGTCATTCAACAGGTATTTATTAAATATGTGCTATATGATCAGTAAGTGGGACCTGTTGGGCACATTTTATTAATTTGACCTTCTTAGGACCTGAAATGGAACCAAATCTCAAATTTATGTGGAGGTTGATCCAGATGCTAGTATGAGATGTTCCCTTAATAGTGCATTCATTTTTGAAAATAGATTTTTCTCTGAATTTTAGTGAATTGGCTCAGAAAATGTTTTTATCTAGTTCTCCAATAATCTTGCTACTATGTTACTTTCACACAAATCTTTAAACCTCAGCAAAGTGCTATTTGGCTAATACATTGTTGGGGTAGATATTTATTGGATTACAATATTTTAGTGTTGGGAAAGGGTCTTAGAGATCAGTCTTAACTCCCCTCATTTTGCAACTAAAAAAAGTAGAGACCTAGACAAATGGGAAACTTTTCATAATATCTCACAGCTAGTCAATAGTAGCAGGAGTAAATTATTCTCCTCTGTGACTGCTGTTTAGGACATGCAAGTCCTTTCTTGAATTGTCTTTGATAAAAACAGTTATTTCACCCTTAGCTTAGGAGAGGTCATTCAAAAATGGTGACCTACGACTTCCAGCTAGAAAACACAAAGTCGTGAGCCCTGCGGTCTGCTGTCGGCCCACCCTCAGTGGACTGGACAGCGGCACCCCGGGCTCCGCGCTGCCGCCAACCATCCTCGTTTCTGTCGTCTTTACAGTGCCGTGCTTGATCTAGATGATGTTTAAGAGGCCTTTGAACTATAACAACACAATAATTGTATGAGATACAGGTATATTTTGAGGATAAGGAAGGACTGTATATATTAAGCTTGCACAAACCTGTTTTTTCATTTAATGGAATTTACGTATTGATGTCTCACTTTGAAACTTTGTTTTAAATTAATTTATAGAAATTGCTTTCATATGCAGAGTGAACTTTTATTTTACATATGAAATTATGCATTTAATATCTGTTTGAAATTTCATTTTAAATCAGTTTTATCTGAAACATGTATGAAACCATTTTCTCAAAGGTGCTTGTTTTCAATCAACAAACATTAAGCACTTATTTAGATACAATAGTGAGTCTAAGAAAAATAAATCCAAGACATATTTAGGAAACATTCCTGAACTATGGGATGACAATATTTTTATTCCTTTCATTATTAAAGAAATTTTTAAAAATAAAAGGTCACAGATCATCCCACTGTCTTAACCACAGTAGCTATTTTCATTTTTAGTGTTGTCTGTCTTTCTTATGGATATCTGAAATCATAGTTAACATGCCTTTTTACATTCTGTTTTATCATGTAATGTAACCTAAGCATTTACCATCAGTTTGAGTATCTGCATGTAACAAATATTTTTGTTCTTGTGCTGATTGCAGTGTGTTGTAGTCATAGCTGTTGCTTCCAAAATTTAGGAGATAGCTGATTGCTGCTGTTTCCCAAAATTTAGGTTACTCTATTTGTATTTATTGATTTCTGTCTGAAATAATTGTTTTATATCTGTTTGAACTTATATTCTCTTGTGTGACCTATATATTTTTTGTTTCTCTGTCTTTTGTAGTCTTGTGTTTGAAATAGATTTAAATGACTTGCCCAAGTTTTCTAATTCCCCAGTGATTTGTCTTTCTCATTAGAGCTAACAATCTAAATCACTAACTTTGACTAAATGGTTATGGAAGGCCTTTTGTTCTTATTTTTAAAAATAATAGAGGAAAGTATTAAATAGGGGGATCACTTAGAAGAAATGTGTCATGTTCTCATATTAACAGCATAATTAGTGTAATTGGTCACAGCTCACATTTTTGATCTCATAGTAGGCAAAGACAAGAAAAAGAAAAAGCAAATGATCTGAGGCCAGTGGGTGACCTTTTTACCTTTTTTAGTAGCCCCCCAGTCCAGAGAGCCCCCCCCCAATCCCTCCTCCTCTTTGCTTTCAGAACACACACAGTCATTTCTTGCTGTACTGTAATGTAGTTCTTGACTAGGTAGGAGCAATGGTGAGTATATAACTTTTTCCCTCCCATCTAGAGCCTAGTAAATGTTATTATCAGACATTTTGGAAATCTTTTAACTTATTTAATATACATGTTCCTATGTCATTTTGAAAATTGACAGTGTCTTTGAAAACTTTTTCTTTCAACAGAGTCAGACAGAGAAATTAGCAAAGGTCTACCAGCCGAAACGTTCAGTCTTATCTCCTAAAAGTACTATTTCTGTTGCCCATCTCTTGGCTGCAAGACAAGACTTGTCAAAGATTTTAAGGACTAGCAGTGGCTCTATAAGAGAAAAAACTGCCTGCGCCATCAATAAGGTGATCAGAGTACCTTTAATTTTCTTTCAAATACATTTCTTTCTATTTACAAAATAAAATAGCTTAAAATGTCTTTCTTATCCCCTAGGTGTTGATGGGCAGGGTACCTGACAGAGGCGGTAGACCCAATGAAATTGAGCCTCCACCCCCAGAGATGCCGCCATGGCAGAAAAGGCAAGATGGCCCCCAGCAGCAAGCAGGGGGCCGAGGAGGAGGGAGAGGTGGTTATGAACATTCCTCATACGGAGGACGAGGAGGTCATGAACCAGGAGGAGGGAGAGGTGGACGTGGTGGCTATGACCATGGTGGCCGAGGGGGCGGAAGAGGAAATAAGCATCAAGGAGGCTGGACAGATGGAGGGAGTGGAGGAGGAGGTGGCTACCAAGATGGTGGTTATCGCGATTCGGGCTTCCAGCCAGGTGGCTATCACGGTGGCCACAGTGGTGGCTATCAAGGCAGTGGTTACAGTGGCTTCCAAACATCTACTTACACAGGAAGTGGATACCAGGGTGGTGGATACCAGCAGGACAATAGGTACCAAGATGGTGGGCACCATGGTGATCGAGGCAGTGGTCGAGGGGGGAGAGGTGGTCGTGGAGGCCGAGGTGGACGCGGAGGCCAGGGAGGAGGCTGGGGAGGGAGGGGGGGCCAGAATTATCACCAAGGGGGGCAATTTGAACAGCACTTCCAGCAGGGAGGTTATCAGTATAATCACTCCGGATTTGGACAGGGAAGACATTACACTAGTTGAGGCTACAGAACCTTACATTTTGCTAGAGCTCAAGTAATAGAAACTTCGTTTCAGAACCCTGAGTCCAATGTGGATTTTGAATGTGAGACCACAGGTGGCAAGCAGATTCCTGCTTGGCACAAGCATTTGTAGGTCTTCATTCAATTCTGTTGGTTTTTTTTAAATGGATTTACATAATGCTGTTTATTTGAGAAACATACACATCTCTCCTTTGTATGAAGAATTTTTTAAAGGTAATTAAAATTGCCTTTAATTGACCAGTAGACTAATTGCACAGTCAGAACATGCATACTTTTTTGAAGAAATTACTTGAATAAGTAGTTTTCATTATACAATTTTGAAAATGAGGATTCTCCTAGATTTTTTTAGCTCTACAACTAGGCAGTCTTCCTCATATGAACAACCCATTTATATGTGTTTTCCTTACTCTATCCTAATGTCTGTTTTTCAAGCACAGTTTCTGCCCTGTTGGCTCTTTGGAGAGGTTATGCCGCATTTGCTTCATGATGGAACCTCTAGGCCAGTTCCTATTAAATGAGCTCTTCTGCAGATAGCACATTCAGTAGCCTTACCCTCTTGATGGAGTATTGTACCACAAGCTGAACTCTGAAGACCTTGAACATGGCCAACATCCATCAAGATAATAAAACAAGCTAAGTTGTGAATTTAGTATATATATGTAGACATTTAGTTAAGTATAGCGATTCAAACTGACCTACATTCATTCAAAACGAGTTCCTCCTTCAACCTTACTTTTACTTGAAATCTGCTAGAAAAAAAAAAACAGCAAACTTAAATTTGTTTTATGCACGAGTTAATACCACTGGCTCAGCAAATACAAGTGAGTTTGCTTTGAGCAGGAGACTTTTTGTAACGGAAGAAATGCACTACAGAGAAAGAGGACAGATTTTTGCTTAGTGCAGGAGGCCCTTTATTATTGCTGCAGAAAACAAAAGCCTGGCTGAGTTGATGTTTTACATTCTTTACTGAAATCTACATGATACTTCTTGCTGGGTTTTTGTATACTTACATTGTCAAGCTGTGAAAGAAAATGGCTGCAGGTGTGCTTTGTGTGAAAGGTGAGCAATAAAGTATCTGTAAGCTCTCTCTGGTTTGAGTCTTATTTTAGCAACTTTTCAAATGAAATTGATTTGGATACTTGCTTCAAGGTTGTCAGCTAAGTCCTGTGTCCCCGTCCCCCCACCCCGAAGGTTCTTAAGTGTTCCCTTAAAATATAGTTTTTAGTGAAAGATCACTTTTACTCTAGAACCTTAAATAAATTGAAAAAGAACTGTTTCCAAATTTACCTTTTACTATGTTTTAGCTAGAAAACCTCACTACTCACATGTGGCCACTGGGGGTAGCTGTTGCTACACAATGTATTAGGCAAAGGTAAATTACGGCCTGTCTTTCAGGGATTTTGTTTTTTATGCTCTCCATTCTTCCAAAGAATGAAGGACATTTTTCTTAGAAATGAATGGCTTTGAAATATAAATATATGTTTGTAAAAAGAGAAAAAGTATTTTTCTGCTAAATAGGGCTTATTTTTAGGGGAAGGAATCATCCTGTCATACCATTAAAAACACCAGTATTTGCCGTTAAGATGAGCACATTGTTTTGGTAGCTGAAACCATT
Organism: Tonatia bakeri; assembly: GCA_004024845.1. Classification (NCBI taxonomy): domain Eukaryota; kingdom Metazoa; phylum Chordata; class Mammalia; order Chiroptera; family Phyllostomidae; genus Tonatia; species Tonatia bakeri. The sequence goes on from PVIA01000077.1 coordinate 47,920, forward strand.
TATGAAAGCCTCCCCTGACCATTTTTTTAATTTCATATGTTCGTTAGATTTTTTTGCCTAGCATTTACCATTCTAAAATGTTCAAACACAAAGGCAATTTGAAATACTTTTATCAAATCACGAAAGGTGTTGCCCCAACTGGTGTGGATTAGCAGACTGGGCGTCAGTCTACAAACCAAAAGGCCATGGCTTGGATTCACAGCTGAGGCACGGGCCTGGACTGCAGGCCAGGCCCCCGATTGGGTCCGTGCAAGAGGCACGGGGTCGATGTTTCTCTCACACTTCCATGTTCATCTCCCACTCTCCCTCCCTTTCCCTGTCTCTAAAAATAAGTAAGATCTTTTAAAAAAAATTATTAAAGACTAAGTTCTGTCTTGAAAGTTTTAAGTTTTGGTCTTTTATGCTGTTATAAATTTTAGTATGTATAGGAGTTTCTTAACTAAAAATAAAATTTCCAAGGTTTCATATCTTAAAATATCACATTTAACATTTGCTTTAATTTGTTTTATAGCCTCCAACTCTGCTGTATTCCTAATGACTTTTTCATTCTTTTGACAAATAACTTTTATTTATTTTTATGGTTAATGGATTGCTGTTCAAATATGAACATATAAGAAGGTAAATGATATATTTCTCAGTGACTCTAAAGTTCATATCTTCATTTTCTGTTTTAAACTAGAAGCTTTTCACATAATGAAACCATACAAGAGTTATCTGTTAGTTTCTCTGTGACACAGATAACCATTCTCTAGAAATAGTATATTTTAAACTACTAGTCCTGTCACATTAAAATAATAGTCATTGCATTTTTAAAATAGAGCATGTCTGTTGCTCTTACACACATTCTTAACCTTTACTTGTAGTAAGTTATGATTCTACTGGAGTAGGGTATGTGGGAAGTCCTTGGAGAAACAAGAGAAACAAAGTTTTTAGGAGGAAATTTTCAATCTGAAATGCTGTTTCTCATGCAGATAGGCTAAGACAAACAGTGCCTTTTGTTAGTGCTTTGTTTCCGCCCTGTGCCAGGAACCAGAACAGGATGTCAGCACTGGAAATTGTGAAGGATGTGCCGCTGTCTGTCCTTTTATTTCTTGCTCTGGATCCCAAAACCGAGCTCTAGTGTCCAGCTGTGCAGGCAGAGTTAGATAAATCCCTACTAATGGATAGCATTTGAAACCCTTTCTGTATATACTTGACTTTTCCCACTACCCAATTCACTTATATTACACTGGGATGTTTTTATAGGTTGTGCCCATTGCACCTTTTTAGATACTTTACCTAATCTTTTGAAAATATATTTTATATATGTGTACCCTGATCATTGCCCTCTTAAATAATTTGGACAGTATTTTATTCATTTGTGTTTTTAACAGAAAGCCTTTTATTTAGGTTTATCTTTATACATAGAAGAATATTCATCATAAAATAACATTGAATAAAACTTTTTTCCATGCTTTCTCTTGTCTCTCTTGTTTTCCACTAATGTGATTCTACATCACTGGGAGTGTTCATTGTATTATTGTTCAGCACTACACTTCTGCATGTGTGTACATTAATGTATTCCAAGTGTTGAGATCACTGATTGAAGTAGGTGTGCATGTTTGAACTCACTCACCACAGTCCTCACCGTGACTTCCAAACAGCCTGATATCCAGATTGCTCACACACAAAACTTAGGATGGACAATGTTGTGCATCCTTCCACTGTTTAATTCTAGGGTTTTTTCTTTTATTTAATATGTTTTATTGATTATGCTATCACAGTTGTCCCAATTTTTTTCTCCCTTTTATTCCTCTCTGCCGTGTACCCCCTCCCACCAGCATTCCCCTGCCTTAGTTCATGTCCATGGGTCATACATACAAGTTCTTTGGCTTCACCATTTCCCATACTATTCTTAACCTCCCCCTATCCTGTACCTACCATTTATGCTTCTTATTCCCTGTACCTTTTCCCCCATTCTCCCCCTCCCCGCTGATAACCCTCCATGTGATCTCCATTTCTATAATTCTGTCCCTGTTCTAGTTGTTTGCTTAGTTGTTTTTTTTTTTTAAGTTCAGTTGTTGATAGTTCTGAGTGTGTGGTCATTTTACTGTTCATATTTTCGATCATCTTTTTCTTAGAAAAATCCCTTTAACATTTCATATAATAAGTGAACTCCTTTAACTTGACCTTATCTGGGAAGCACTTTATCTTCCCTTCCATCCTAAATGAAAGCTTTGCTGGATAGAGCAATCTGGGATGCAGGCCCTTGCTTTTCATGACTTGGAATACTTCTTGCCAGCCCCTTCTTGCCTGTAAGGTCTCTTTTGAGAAATCAGCTGACAGCCTGATGGGAACTCCTTTGGAAATAACTGTCTCCTCTTGCTGCTTTTAAGATTCTCTCCTGATCTTTAATCTTGGGTAATGTAGTTATGATGTGCCTTGGTGTGTGCTTCCTTGGGTCCAACTTCTTTGGGACCCCATGGGCTTCCTGGGCTTCCTGGAAGTCTATTTCCTTTGCCAGATTGGGGAAGTTCTCCATTATTTCTTCAAATAAGTTTTCAATTTCTTGCTCTTCCTCTGCTCCCTCTGGCACCCCTATGGTTTGGATGTTGGAACATTTAAAGTTGTCCCAGAGGTTCCTAAGCCTCATTTTTTGAATTCTTGTTTCTTCATTCTGTTCTGGTTGAACATTTATTTCTTCCTTTTGGTCCAAAGTATTGATTTGAGTCCCAGTCTCCTTCCCTTCACTGTTGGTTCCCTGTATATTTTGCTTTATTTTACTGCGTGGCCTTCACTTCTTCCTCTGTTTTGCAACCATATGTAGCCATTTCTGTGAGCATCCTGATTAGCCGTGTTTTGAACTCTGCATCTAATAGGTTGACTGTCTCTTCATTGCTTGGTTCTATTTTTGGAGCCTCGATCTGTTCTTTTATTTGGGTCATATTTTGTCTTGGCATGCCTGTTATAAGGGGCAGGACCTCAGGTATTTGCCAGGGCGGGGCAATCCACATCACTGCATTAGTTGTGACACAGTACAGATGAATGTTTTTCTTTAACTCCTTGCTTGTCAGATTTCCATACAGTTTGATTTCATGGCAGTTTTGGGGGGTTTTTTTTGTTTGTTTGTTTTTAAATTTGTTGTCCTTTTGGTTATGCGAGGCAAAGTCTATCTACCTACGCCTCCATCTTGGCCAGAAGTCTGAATCTAATTCTAGGGTTTTTTCAAATATGAGGATCTTTTATTGTACTTAGTTGGCAAAATTATGTGGGTAGAAGTTGTGCCCCGGCCAGGTTGCTTAATGGAAACATCATCCTGTATTCAAAAAGGTGGGTTTAATACCTGGTCAGGGCACATACCTAGGTGGCAGGTTTGATCCCCAGTCAGGGTGTGTGTGGCGGTGGGTGGTACTGATGAATGTTTTTTTTTCTGTAAAGTCTATGAAAACATCCCCAGGTGAGGATTCTTTAAAAAGGTTTCATAAACATTACTGTTGACATGAGAACTTGCACAGTAAATCATTCATTGTCCTCTACATGTAAATGAAGGAGCCTTGGGTGGAAGTAGAAAATGTAATATGTTCCATAGAAATTCGAGGGAAAGTCTTGAAAAATTAAAGTATTTCAATGACCAGTATTTGTTAAGTTACATTATACTTTTTTTAAGAAGAAGAAAGCCCTGCAGTTCAGTCCAAGAAACACGAGTGCCTTTGGCATTTTTTTCTCAGGCAGTGGCAGAGTCAGACACACAGGTAATTGTAGTGTAATGTGATTAAGTGAGGGGGAAGAAAGAGCCAGGGTATCAGGATGGCACAGTGTTCAGTATTACTTAAAATCATAAGCACTTACTATTCTCATGGCTTCTGTGGATTAAATAAGTAAACGAATTCACTTCTTGGAGAAACAGTTTTGGTAAGTTCAGTAACAGTGGTTGGTTGGTTGGTTGGGGTTTTTTTCTGCTGAGAGGTCTGATATTCGTTTAACTGTTTTTTTTTTTCTCTAGTAGGCCCTGGATTTTTGTTTTGTCTTAACTCTAATTTTGAACTTTTATCCAAAATTTGTGGGAAGCTCATTTAGGAAAGGAGCCAGGGTAGTGTCTAAGACAGATGAAATTAATCTTACACCCTAACCTTTACATTTTGGCAGGATCTGCAACTGTAGGGTTCCCCCGCCCCCCATCAAAAGGACTCTGGCACTCTACTATCCTAGAGGCAGATCACTTCTTTCAAATATTCCCTGTCTGTGTGTTCTGACTCTTCTGCTTCTCAGAATCACACCAGGTCCAGGAAGACAGAGCCACTGCCAGCTGGGCTCTTCATTCCTTCTGTTGTAAATAGAGGACTGACCATAAGCACTTCAGAGTGCGCCCCTTTGCTCTGAGAAGGGTAATTGTGGCCACCGCATGTTTTTTGTCAATTGTATTGCAGCCAGCGAATCTCTCCACTGCAGCAACCTCTCTCCGTGTCCTCCTGCGAGCCTCCCTCAGCAGTCTGTGCTACTCTGGGTCGTTTTCCCTCTGTCCGGCCTAGGCTTCAGATCCCCCCTAGTTTCTCTGCAGATGGAATTGGTTTTGTTTTTATTCTCATTTTTGCTTTTTAAATGATTTCCAATCAGAAAAAAAAAGTGATGATTTCTTTTCCCCCAACTTTCCTTTTTAACTACAACCCTTAAGAAGAGTTTTAAAAATAGTGCAACAAATATCTATATACCCTTTACCTATATTCAAAACTGTCCATCTTGCCACATGCTTTACCTCTCTATGCAAAAACTTTCTTTAACAACCATTTGAAAGTACAGATATTGATACTTCATCCGTAACTGCACCAGCAAGCATCTCCTAAAAATACACTCTCCTGAATAACCAATAAATCACTATCAATAGGAGTGAATTAACATTCAATACATCATTTAATACATAGTCCATATTTAGATTCCCCAGTTCCTCCCCCAAAGTGTCACCTTTGTTTATTTTCCCATCCAAAATCCAATCAGGGCTTACAACATTGCATTTGATGGTTGTGGTTAATATGTTTTATCAGATCCAAAGCCGTTCCTCCCCTCCTTTTTCCAGTTTTTATGACATTTTATTTCTGAAGTGCTCAGTCCAGCTGCCTTAGCAAAGCTTTCCTTAAGCTATTATATATAAACTGCAAGTCACTAAATGTGAATTCCAGCATGCTTGCCATTAACATTTTAAAAAGAAAATGTTTTTGTTTGCAGTCCAAGTACTCAATAGACTTCAGCAAGCTGGTTTGGATACAGCTGGAGAAAGCTGTTTCCTGATGAGCCTAAATTCCAAGGTTTCCTGTCATTACCACCTTGAATGGTTGTAAAACAAATGACATGCTTTTATGTGAAAAGTTAATTTTTGTTTTCTTATTGTCTCCCTGTAGTACACTAAGTTTTTTCAAGTGACAGACTCTTAACCAGACTTATATTTTGCCCTGTTTTTCTCTAAACTCACTTTACTTTTTACCCATTTGGTTTCTTTCTCTCGCTTAGCTGTTTTCAAACAGCAAGAATAACTGATGTTAAGAAAACAGACCAGAACTAACTCTACACACTGGAATATTTTTCTTTGATACTTCTTTGTTTAAATAAGCCCTATTGACACAAAATTTATTTAAATGTATTTAAAGCCCCCAAAGTACGTACAACCATACAACACACAGAGTCTGAGAGCTTAAAGACAGTTTTGGAGAAGAATCCTGCTTAATTGCAAAATAATATTCACTTAAAAGGTCTTTACGATGTACTTTTACATATAGTGTTTGACTTGACTTGGTCTTTATAACAACTCTATGAAGTAGCTGAGGAAGGTGGTGAGATATTTTTTTCAAATAATGAAATTGAGGCTCAAATTGATATACATTGACTTGGCCAGGATCTCATGACTCTAAGAGACAAAGATGGGATTTAAATCTGGCCATGGATTGCATGCCAAAGGTATATTGTAGTGATCTCATTTGACTGAGTTTCTCCTCAGTCATTCTAGAGTCTCATATACTTTGGCAAAATCAATATGTTTACCTTAGGAATATCATACTCCTACCATCAGTAACAGCTCCCTTCTGTAGGAGTCCTGTATTATTAAACAGCAAACTCCTCTGAATTTGGAGACTCTATTACCATAGAAATCTGAGAACATTATTAATTTGGGAGACAGTCGCTCAACCTAAATCGCTCAAGTACCAATTGGGGCCACCCTCTGGTTTAGACATCTAAAAAGGCATCAACCCAATTTGCATATCTTTCAGTGAAAGCTAAAGTGCATCCTCTAACATATCCCCTCCTGGTACCTAATGATAGTCACTGTCAAAGAGTTTTGTTTTTGCTTTTCACCCAAAAGGTAACAGTGATCAAAAACACAAAAGGAAGGTCTGGAGGAACGTATCTCTGCTCCATCATGGGTTTGCCTATTTTGTTTATTTTACTGATTATAGTATATTGGTAGATTGGAAGCATCACAGTCACCATTGTCGTGAGTAAATGATATAATCAGACCTCAGCAAGATGGCAGAGGAGTGAGTGGAAGCCACACTAACCTCCTCCCAGGGCCAATCTGGAATTAAAACTCAATTGTGGAGAAATTACCCAGAACAAACAACTGAACAATAGCAAGAGAGAAGCCTTACAACGTGGACAGACAGAAGAATCAGCTTCAGTACTAATTGACTGGTAAGGAGTACAGTGGAGACTCAAGAAGGCTGGCCGGGCGCCCACAGGTGGCAGTGCCAGAGGGATAATTAAGTGGCCCGTTGGATCCCCTTGAGAAGAATGGGGTCTAAACCCTATGCTGGGATCCCCAGCCTAGAACACCAGAGCCCAAAAAGTACACAGGTAACAACCAATGGTGAAAAGCAGCAGGGTTGCTCCCTGCCAGAGACAGATGGCTAGAGATGCAAAAAGCCATTTAATGGGCGAACACACAGATTTTCATTTGCTGTCACTTACCCGGAGTTCCAGCGAAGGTGGGGACAGAGTGGGCTAGAGATGCCTGAAGAAAGACTGGGGATGGAAGCTTTGGGGAGACAGCTGAGAGAGGAGCTGCTGGGATCCCGGTGCTGAGTCATCCCCCAAATGGCGGCAGCCATCTTGCTCAGGCAGACCACTCCCCTCCCAGGTGGCAGCAGCGGGAACAACAGCCCCGCCCCAGGAGAGACTGCCCTGGCTCTCCGGTGCTTAAGCCTAACTGCTGAGGACAGAGTGACTAGATTAACAACTGAAAGAGACAGCCACGGACAGTAGATCCCTGGCAAAGGGGGTGCAGAGTGGACCAGAGATGCTTGAGGAGAGACTGGGGATGGAAACTTTGGGGAGAGAACTGACAGAGGTGGCCACTGGGATCCTGGTGCTGAGTTGACACCCACACAGCAGCAGCCATCCTGCTCAGGCAGACCACTCCCCTCTGAGCAGCAGCAGCCTGAGGGGAAGCAACAGCTCTAGCCCCAGGAGGGATTCTGCCCTGCCCTATGGGGCTTAAGCCTGACTGCAGGTTGCAGAGTGACTAGATCAACAACTGAAGGAGACAACTATAGACAGGGGATCCCTGGCAGTCTCAGAGCAGGCTGCTTAAGGTCGGGTAGGGTCAACATCTGTCATCACTGGAAGCAGATCCAGAAAGAAAAAAATAATGGTAAATACTAGAGGCTACCAAGATGAAATCCACTGTGGTCTTCTCCATGATTGGCGATATTTTCTTTCCTGCATAGCTTTTTAACATTTGTTTCTTGTCCAGCAAGTTTGTGCATATTAAGTCACTAGAATTTATACTGTAGTTTATTTCTCTCTTATAATAGTCTTAATCTCTTTACACCCTTATTAATACTAGTTCATTTGCTGTTGATACTGAGATTGCCGGGGGGGATGTTTTTGCAGTTGTGGGTTTGTTCCCTGGGCTTTGTGGGTTTCTTCTGGCAGCACCTGCACAACAGTAAACAAGATGTGGTGGGTGGAGGGACCCTTGGCCAACCTGCTGGAGGGAAGGACCCACCGAAGACCTACAAAGACCTACCCAACAATCAGAACCCAATTACATCCAGAAAGCCAATATAAACGGCATCCCAAGAGCATCAAGTTCAGGAGATGAAGGAGACTGTACCACTGAATCTCACAGGTCTCCTACCATAGAAGTTCACACCATTAACCCAGGGAGTCAGAACAGATCAATTGAAGAAGCAGAGGCTAACAAGAAAAGTCTCACAAACAATGAATGGGAAGACAAAGAAGCATACCCCAAATGAAAGGCAAGGAGGAAGCCTCAGAAAGAATGCTAAATGAAATAGAGGCAAGTAAACCATCAAATATTGAGTTCAATGCAATGATTATAAGGAAGCTCAATGAGCTCACAGAGAATTACCAAAAACTACAGGGAAACTATGAGGAACTTACTGCAAACTATATCAACATGAAAAAGGAAATAGAAACTATTAATAAGGACCAAGAGGAAATGAAGAATATATTTTCTGAACTGAAGAACACAGTGGAAGGAATCAAAAGCAGGCTAGATGAAGCAGAGGATTGAACCAGCAAGCTGGAGGACAAGGTAGAAAAAAGAACCCAGAAAGATCAAAAAAAGGAAAAGAGACTTGGAAAGAACAAAGAGATGTTAAGGGAACTGCAGAACAACATGAAACAGAATAATATCTGTATGATACGGATCCCAGAAGGAGAAGAAGAGCAAGGGATAGAAAACCTGTTTGAAAAAGTAATGATGGAAAACTTCCCTAATTTGATAAGACAAAAAGTCACACAAATCCAGGAAACACAGACAGTCCCAATCAAGAGGAACCCAAAGAGGCCCACTTCAAGACACATCATAATTAAAATGGCAAAATTCCAAGACAAAGAGAGAATCTTGAAGGAAGCAAGGGAGAAACAGGATGTAACATACCAGGGAGCCTGATAGGCTAGCAGCTGATCTCTCAATGGAAATGCTCCAAACCAGAAGGTAATGCAAGAAATATTCCCAGTAATGAAAACCAGAGGCCTGCAATCAAGACTACTTTATCCTTCGATTCCCAGTCAGGGCACATGCCTGGGTTGCAGACCATGGCCCCCAGCAACCGTACATTGATGTCTCTCTCTCTCCTCTCTCTCTCCCTCCCTTCCCTCTCTAAATAAATAAATAAAAATATTAAAAAAAAAAAAAGACTACTTTATCCAGCAAGGCTCTCAATTAAAATGCAAGGCCAAATAGGGAGCTTCCTGGACAAAAGAAGCCTCAAAGAATACACCACCACCAAACCAGCTCTGCAAGAGATGCTAAAGGGTCTGTTTTAAGAAAAGGAGAAAAAAAGAGTGACAGAAACACTGGTACAAAAAAAATGGCAATGAATAAGTACCTATTAATAATAGCCTTAAATGTAAATGGATTAAATGCTCCAATCAAAAGACATAGAGTAGCTGAATGGATAAGAAAACATGACCCACACATATGCTGCCTACAAGAAACCCACTTCAGAACAAAAGACCTACACAGACTGAAAGTGAAGGGCTGGAAAAAAAAAATATTCCAAGTAATGGACAGAAAAAAGAAGCTGGGGTAGCAATACTCATAGCAGACAAAATAGACTTCAAAACAAGGACCATACAAAGAGACCCAGAAGGACACTTCATAATAATCAAGGGAAGAATTCATCAAGAAGACTATACCCTGCCCTGGGACTATACCCTAAGAACCCTGAAACACTAATTCAAAAGAACCTATGCACCCCATCGTTTGTAGCAGCACAATTCACAATAGCCAAGTGCTGGAAGCAACCTCAGTGCCCATCAGTAAATGAATGGATCAAAAACCTATGGTACATTTACATGATGGAATACCACATAGCAGAAATAAAGAAGGAGCTCCTACCCTTTGCAACAGCATGGATGGATCGATGGATCTGGAGAGCATTATGCTAAGTGAAATATGCCAGGCAGTGAAAGACAAATACCATATTATCTCACCAGTAAGTGGAACCTTATCAACAAAACAAACAGGCAAGCAATATATAACCAAAGACATTGAAATTAAGAACGAACTGACAGTAACCAGAGGGGAGATGGGAGGGGATAATGGGGGGAAAGAGGAGGAAAGGTTTTCAGGGTCAAGTGTAAAGGACACATGGACAAAGTCAAAGAGGAGAAGGATCAAGGGTGGGAGGTGGGATGGCTGGGGTGAACGGGAGTATTGTGGGGAAATGGAGACAACTATACTTGAACAATAAAAATACGTGAAAAAATTTTTAAATGATATAATCAAAATTATAAAGTTATTCATGGATTCAAATTTCCTCAAATAATAGTATTGTAATATACACATTACATACATATACACAGATGTACTGTATTTTGCCATGTATAATGCACACTTTTTGCCCAAACATTTGAGGGAAAAATAAGAATGTGCATTACACATGGGCATAATTATGAACATAATAATCCTGTGTATAATGTGCACAAAATGTGGACATTATGTTTATCTTCTCTTTTTTTCATGCAAGGTAATTTAGTATCTTTTTCACAAGAAGGCTGACAATATAAAATTCTTATATGTGACAACTCAAAAATAATCCATACGGAGCAGCAAGTGATAATTGCTTTGAAAAGAACAGTCCAACATTTATTAAGAAGTTTCTTTCTGAATTTTCTTAAATTAAAAAACACACACACACAAGAAAGGTTGTTTGTACTTAAGTTTCCGGTTTCTGTTTTTAATTTTATTAACATGTATTTTCATTGCATTTATGAAAAGGAATAGATAATGTGTATACATAGAACCAATACTTGGGGGTGGCTGGTTGCCTTCTGACGTGCTCCCATATGGTGAGTGCTCTTAGGACCTGGCTTAATCACAGCTCCCTCCACTAATAACTTCGTTGAATTTGCAATCTCTCTGCAAATTGATCTCTGAGTCACACAATGAAGTCAGTCCTAGCAAATGTGAAACTGTATTTTAAGCAGCCATCTTGCCTACATGCCCTCAGGCTCTCATTCTGAGGGCAGAGGTCAGGCATTGCTGGTCCTTGTGCATCCAGCACAGGACCTGCCCAGAGCAGATGCTCAACAAACATCGTTGAGCAGAAATGCCCTCAACTAGGGAAAGGAGAAAAGAAGGGCATTTCTTTACTGAGATGACTGCCCCAAGTAGAAGTGAATTCAGTCTTAGATGGAATATATACACTCAAACTCCCAAATGCAGACCAGTGCACCTCCTTGGGTACACTTTCTGACCGGTCACTTAGTAGAAGGTCATTGTCCTCACCCACAGGCACAATCCCATCTCTACATTTGACTGTCTTGAACCAAGTTCTCTTTCTTCTCATCATGTAACAAACAGGTCCATGTGTAGCTATTTGGGGGTCAAAGGGAGATATTGAAAATATCGATCCTTTAATTTTTTTAATGAAATATGAATCAAAGGTGGTTTGTGATTATTTGCTTTCTATGACTTCTGAATTACAGGTGGCAATATCTTAGGAAGAACACAAGAGTTTTCTTTCACAACCAGAATTTTTCTCTTTTAACCAACAAAATTCTTAGAACTATTTTGAATTCTTAAAAACTACTAGTTGTTTTTCATTTCACTAAGTGGTTTTTCTTTCTTCTAAATTTCATTTCCAAAGACTTGAATTGATTTTTAATTGTTACTCACATTTCTTAATTGCAGTATTTTTTTTAAATACATTTATTAAAGCTGGGGACAGGGAAACCAGGAAGGGCTTAGGATAGAAGAAGCAACAGGAGAGAGCCCACGCTGGGTTGCTGTGGCTCTCTAGAAATGTTACAGGAGAGAACTGAGCCCAGGTGGGCTGCTTTGGCTTGCTGGAGAGTCAGAGGAAACGGGGCTTCGCAGACAGGGTCAGGGGGAGCCCTAGACCAGCTGCTGCTGCCCACTGCTCCCCTGGTTGCAAGTCCCGTGGGGACCCTAGGGCTTAGAAGTCGCACATCTGAGGGGGAAGAAAGGTGTGGGCGTGCTCCCAGGAGGAAGAGCGCCAATAGCAGTCTTAATAAAAGTTCTAAGAAAAATGACTAATCCATATCAGGTAGGACAAAGATAGTTAATTTTCCAATTATAATATTTATAATTTATGGCCACTATAAATATTAGGAGAGTTTTTATGGCTGTGTCAGAGCTTCTTAGTGATGCGAAACTGGTAAGACTAATGTGATATATAAATGTGTGGCTTATTACACATCCTAACAGCAACCATGTTACAAAAACAATGTAAACAGCTTCTTCTTGCAACAGATCCTCATTACAAGAATCACTGCATTCCAGGATCTGAAGAGCATCCTTGTTCCTCAAGAAAATGTTAAATCCTGGTCCCATCCCAAAATCCCACAAATAAACCCTCAAAATCCACTCCTCATTAAACACTCCCCCCCCCAAAAAAGTCTATAAAAATACCGAAATAATATTTTCACAAAAAAGCAAAGCCTGAGTTTAGAGAATAAGTGTCAAGTACATGCAGAAAAGCTTTCATTTCACCCGTATATGAATGGCTCTAGAGAGAGATACATGAGAAAACCACCTACTACATAACATAGTTTTCATGGCACCCAACCAGGGGCAGAGGATGAGGAAATAAATAGTTCATAGGGTGAATCTTCTGTCCCACAGTCCAACCAGGGCAATCCCATGGTGTCATAAGGCAGTAAATGTCCAGATATCTTTTCAGGTAACTTCCTGAGAGTTGGACTGTTTTGAGTTTGCATCTTGCTGTTCCCAATGCCTTTGGTGTCCTCAGCCAAAGTCAGCCATCCTGCAATATGAATCAGAACCTGTTGTACAGCTGCATCTCATTTAACAAAGACAAAAAAAAGGAATGTTTCTAGAATGTGGTTTATTTGAGGGAATATCTCAAATGATTAGTACCTGTACTCTCAAGATTTAGAGGGTGTGCCCTGGCTGGTGTGGCTCAGTGGACTGAGTGCCAGCCTGCAAACTAAGAGGTTGCTGTTTTGATTCCCAGTCAGGGCATATACTGGGTTGCAGGCCAGGTCCCCAGTTTGGGGCATGTGAGAGGCAATGGATGGATGTTTCTCTCACATATCAATGTTTGGGGCATGTGAGAGGCAATGGATGGATGTTTCTCTCACATATCAATGTTTCTCTCCCTTTCTTTCTCCCTCCCTTCCCCTCTCTCTAAAAATAAATAAAAATATTTAAAAAAAAGATTTAGAGGGCATTAAAACATCATATGCACCCAATACATGAAATCTTAAAGACTTCCATACAAAGTCCAATAAGGATGCCTATTGTAATTTCTCCCTAAAGGGTGTTCCACAAAGCATTGGTTCCTGCAATACCTATTGTTGAGGTTCCCCTTTTAGAAATTCACAATATAAATTAGTATAAGGACACTGAGAAAATTTATAGGAGAAAGAGATATATACATATCTATACTAGTATATATAGGTATATATGAGGGCTGTCTGGGAAAAGTCCAGCCATTGATAATATAACGAGAATGGTTTATATGACAGATGTAGCCTGGCAGCCAGGGAGCGTGGACTGGAATGCACATGTGTGAACAATGATGACTTCACTGTACTAGTCAGTTGGGGCAGTAGACACCGTTGAGTGAACAAGTGCACTGTGTGGCCATCACATTCAAAATGACTGAGCAAGTAAAGCAACGGATCTGCATCAGATTTTATGTGAAGCTTGAACATTCCTCTGTGGCAACTATTTGGACGGTGCAGAAGGCCAAAGTTACGGGCAACTGGTAATTGGCAGCTTTATTGCAACAATGTGTTCACTCATGCATCACGTCTCATGCAGAGAATTTTGGCAAAACATCAGTTCACCCAGGTGACTGAGCCTCCTACAGGCCAGATTTGGTGCCCTCTGACTTCTTACTTTCCAAAACTGAAGTCACCTTTGAAAGGGAAAGATTTCAGACTGTCGATGAAATTCAGGAAAATACAATGGAGCAGCTGATGGCAATTGGGAGAATTGTGTGAGGTCCCAAGGTGTCTACTTTGAAGGGAACTGAGGCATCATTGTCCTGTGTACAATGTTTCTTGTATCTTGCATCTTCTTCAATAAATGCCTCTATTTTTCATATGATATGGCTGGATACCTTCTAGACAGACCTCGTATAGATAAACTTATTTAACTTTGTTTAGTCCAGCACTTCCTAGCCCTTCTATATTTGTTATTATTTTAAGTTAGCAGAAAATAATAAAAGCAGAGAAGCATTGTAAAAAAAATATATACATTCTTACTGCCAAGAGAATGATCTTGACCTGTTCTTGCTATTTATGGGCTCAGTGATCACTGGCGAAATAATATCCACCATCACAGAAAATGTTTCTGCCCTTGTATTTTAAAATGAATATTTCCCTGGCTGGTGTGGCTCAGTGGATCGAGGACTGGTCTGCAAACCAAGGGGTCACTGGTTTGATTCCCAGTCAGGGTACATGCCTGGGTTGTGGGCCAGGTCCCCAGTAGGGGGTGTACAAGAGGCAACCACACATTGATGCTTCTCTCCCTTTCTTTCTCCTTCCCTTCTTCTCTATCTAAAAATAAAAATAAATAAAACCTTAAAAAAATAAAATGAATGTAAATGCTGGAGCTCCTCCGAAGGAAATACACAAACCCAACCGCCTTCTTTGTTTATCTCCATGTATAGGACTCATAAACATGATCTGAACCTAAATAATAAATGTGTAGATCATTTCTCCTAAAGCCATTCACTGATCTTGCCTGGCAGAAAAACTCTTAAATTTGAAAACTCCTTTGTCTACATTTTTAACTCTTGGTGTAATTTTGTCACATTTTTTCCTGCTTGCCTTTTCTCTAAACAAGGGTGTCTCCTCATTTGCTGATTTGGATGACAGTAAGACTGTATATCATATGCATTTTACATAAGAACATACTGTCTTCTTTAATTAGCGCAAATGAAATTAAGTACTAGTGGTCAGAAAACCATCTCTTTGACTTATGAGATCGGAAAATTGAAAGGGTAAGGGAACACCTGAATATAAAGTTCCAATTTTTAGAGAATTAAATAAAATGTCAAGCAGATCTTTGTTTTTATTTCTTTATAGGGATTAAGGATCAGGAAATCTTACCCATGGCAGTGGCCTTCCTATGCTGATAGCCTGTGAATTTCTCCTAAGCCAGGGCGAGGTTTAAGGAACTTGAACATTGCTAATCAACAGAAGTGGGCTCATGGCTAGTTCCACTGTTTGTTCAACAAACACAGGTACTTGTCTGAATGGTCCATGAGGTGGGCACCATCTGAGAGCTCTGGCTGGGCATCCTGTTACTCTACCCATAGAAGCTCTTTCTCCAAGATTTCAATGACAGCCACATTGCTCACAGAAATGGCCTCTGCAAGCTGAGGTGGCACTTGGGGTGACTAGCACAATTTCAAGCATCAGATGGAAAATTTAACACAGTGATTCCTTGTTCTTTTTGGTATGCAGACCTTCTTAAGACACTCCCCCCACCCCCCGAAATGAGCAGATGTCCATATATAATTTTACATAAAAGATAATGGGCTTTAGCCCTGGCTGGAATAGCTCAGTGGATTGAGCGTGGGCTGCGAGCCAGGTATCGCAGGTTCGATTCCCAGTCAGGGCACATGCCTAGGTTGCAGGCCATGTCCCTCAGCAACCACACATTGATGTTTCTCTCTCTCTCTTTCCCTCTCTAGAAATAAATAAATAAAATCTAAAAAAAAAAAAAAAAGATAATGGGCTTTCATGAACTCCCTGAAGTCCTCCTTTAGACCATACAGTAAGATCCATTGCCCTAGGATGTCTTCTGTCGTCAAATCATGAAACTTTCTTATTCATCTTTATATTCCCAGCTTAAACTATGTTAGACAGTTAAATGAAGTGGTGGGTAGCACTGAAATGTTTGCCTGGTTGATTAGCAGGAGGAACGTTAAATATAAAGTTGGTATTGCAAATCTATAGGTACAAGAAGTAGATGAGTTGGTTGCCTAGAGCTAGGGTGGGTGGGGAGATGAAAAGTAACTGCTGATGGGCACAGGGGTATTCTTTAGAATGATAGAATGTTCTAAATTTAGGTCATAGTGATGGTTGTGCAACATGGCAAATATATTAGAAACCATTGAACTATAGACTTTAAATGGGTAAATGTGACAGTATTTAAATTACATCCTGATAAAGTTGTTTTTAAGAGTTGGTCTTGTAAGAAAGGGAAAAGATGGCTTAGCAGGAACTTGCAATAAACCTCATATGACCAAAGATAATGTGCGTCCTTCTTATTAATTGTTTTCAATGACGAAGGAAATAGAGGAATTTTGGTTAAAGATCATTAGTTTTCCTCATCATGGGAAACTGTGGAGACTGAGTGTTTAGGTCTCCTGAACAGTGTGGAATGCGGAGGACCACCCGTAAGAATCAAAAGCACCGGCTGGATCCAAGAGGATCTCTGCCTAACCCAATATTGGGTTTATGAGACTGATTCAGTAGGGAGACAATGGCTGCCCTCCATGACATTGCTTTGAAGGTTAGGAATATGACACCAATTTCCCCGAATCTTTTTTCTTCATACACTATGAACTGTTGACTAATAAATGCATCTAAGTCCATCTTGAATCAATTTATATTTTCAGCTTTTTCTAACAAATTCCATATGCTTCCCAATTTGCTTTGGATGATTGAGTGGAATTTTTGTGTGGAGGCAGAGCCTGGCTTATAGAACCTTGAGGTCCCCATGTCTCTGATTCTCACCACTCCCTTCTCCACAAGGCTGTCAAAGCCTCTTTTGATAGGGGTAAGAGTTTCCAACTTTCCTTTTTCCACCAGTCCTGTGTGTCCACTGCCTCCTGATTCTAACTTGGAGAACTAAGCAGATCGGCAGAGTACGCTGGTGTAATGAGTGCACACAACAGGCAATGGGTCCTCGACGCATCATTTCAGTACCCTGACAAGGCCGCTTTCACTAGATATTACAACTTATCCAGTTTAATTTTATGACGGATGAAACTGAGGTCCAAAGGGAAGAAAGAGTTTTGCCCAGGGTCACTTAACGAGCCAGTGGCAAAACTAAAAAAGCAGTATGTCTTCATTCCCAACCATTCTATTTTCAAAGCTACCAGACTGGCTCCAGGACTCGCTGTAACACTCATCTGAGCCCCTGTCAGCTTCTCTTCTGATTTCATTTGTGGTTGGACCCAGCACTGACCTCACCATCCTGTCTGGTCTCACCCATGTCTGCTTCATCCTGGTCAGATTCAAACTCCGTGCCCCGGTCAACAACATCCACGCCAGCTTGTACCCTGGGCTTTTCGTTTTCCCACTTGGCGAAGCCTTTGTCTTTTGCTGCTTTGTCATGGAACTTGGACCTCATTTTGGGGAAGGTGTGGGACCCTGAGTCCCCCCAACCAGCCTCTGACCATACAGGCTCGGTCTGGGTGGCCTGGCTGGCGGTGGCCCGCTGCAGCCTCACGGAGATCTTGCGAGAAGAGCCTGTAACCAGTGTGATGGCTCTGCTGTCCAGGTCTTGGTGTCCAGCAGTAACGCCAGGGAACTCGAACACCTCATCCTGCACTGGAGAGGGAAAGATTATTGGGATTATTCGGCATCTGACTGCTTCATAGCACACCATCAGCACTGACCAATGTAGCTCAATTAGTTGGGGTTCATCCCACAAAGTGAAAGGTTGCCAATTTGATTCCCAGTCAGGGCACGTGCCTGGGTTACAGGTTTGGTCCCCAGTTGGGTCACCTATGAGAGACAATCAATCGATGTTTCTCTCTCACATCAATGTTCTCTCCCTTTCTTTCGCCCTCTTCCTCTTTCTAAAATTAAAGAAATTAAATCTTAAAAAATATATCGAAAGTTGGTGCAAACAATAGGAGTCCCACAGGTAAGGTCCCAGAGCAACAGACCAGAGACAGAATGAAACTGGCGGCAGGTGAGTTGCATGCTAGTGCGACCTGAAAGCAGAGGGAAGTGAAGGGAACTCGAGGGCAAAGCCTGCCATGCACCCTGGGAATGCCTAGGTGTTTGTGATGACTCTGACAAGGATTGGATCCAGAACCCACACGAAATCACGGTCGGAGAGAAAGTAGAGGACGTTACCTGGGGGCGACGAGGGACTTCCGGGCAGTGACCCGTTGCCACTGCCCAAGGAGGGAGCCCGGGCAAATCTCCTGCAGGCCAGAACCAGGAGGTCTTTACACTGCTTGTGACAATTGGCTCCACAATCTGAAAAGTCCCAGAGTATCACAAATGATTAGTGTGAACCGAGAGCCTTTGGTGCTGACTGGACTTCCAGAGTGGCACTGGAACGGTTCGCCCACCCCTCCCCTCCCTTGTCCTAGATTCTGTATTGAGTCTCAGAGCCCAGCTCAGGCCCACAGGGTGTGTCTAGGGGCTGGAAAAGGGCAGTGGGACTCTCTTGTCTTCCTGGAGTCCCTAAAGTTCTCTTACATTTCTTCAGCTTCTTCCTCTACACAATTCATTGACGTGCTGGGGAGCCCACAAGCAGGTGTCCCAAACTAAATGCAAGTCACGTGGGTCCCGGGTTCTTTCCCAGGCCCAGATGGATTCCCCACAAAGAGGCTCCCTGAGCCAGAAGGAGGAAGAGAAGCCTCAGCTTCTGGTCTCCCCCAGGACCAATTGCTGAGGCTGATCATTTACAACGAGGTGTCCCTCCATTCAGCATTTGTCTGCATTCTTCATTTCACAACACCTTGTCCAGGGCATGTGATTATATCTTCTGCCTCCTTGCTTTGCACAGAAACAGAAAGTAAGGTGGGCATGTGCTCAATAGACATGTTCCAGACTTCGCTATGGCTTTGAAATGGCATGCAGCGATTCTGTGAAGTTTCCCACTAGGATGTTTTACTTTAAAGAGTAGAATGTTAATTGCTACTGGGTGTAGAAAATTCTGGCCACTTTGGAAGATAGCCACACAATTGTTTCATCTGATGAGAGTCCGACATTTCCCTTAGATTCCCTGAGCAGATATGATCATTTTAAAGAGTATATTTCTCTCTTATCATTAGAGGATCTAATGATTTCCAACACCTATTTTCCCCCAGATGGTGTTGCTTCAAATGGTCTCGTAATGACATCATAGGAAGATCAAGTTGTAATATATTAGTTCAGTCTATTTTAGATTTTTTACTCTCTGCACCTTTAAGAGAAAATACCATATGTACAAAGATGATCCAAGAGTTTAATTGTTATACATCTTTATAAATTGTGTGTGTGCGTGTGTGTGTCTTTTAAGGTACAAGGGACAGAAACCAAGATAAAATTAATGGGCAATAAGATATTATAGTGTCTGTTGCTTGAAAGTAAAAATCCAAGTTAGACTAAGACACTGATACAAAGAACTAATGGGAAGGATTTAGTTTTGAGCACTAAAAGTTAGCTCTCATTGAGATTCAGGAAAGTGTTCTATTCCTGCAAAATGAGGGCCAAATACTGAAAGGCGGCTAGAGAACGAAAGGCATCACAAGGGATCAATGTTAATCTGAAGGCATTTTCTGTAGTTTCATCATATTTTTCACAAGCATTATCAGATCTTAAAAGAACCAATAGAAAGAGTCTGTATAAAATATTCAGCAATTTCTTAGATCAACTATCAACAATGTGTAATAATCTCATATGTACAAATAGCAACACAGATCTAAGTGCCTGGGAATTCGCACGTGTATTGCATTCATCACATATGTATTTATTTAGTTGTTTATACATTTTAATTAAAGGGGGAACCTAGATAAATGAATTCATTGAAAGGGACAAAAGTGTTATGAGGTTCCTCCTCTTTTCTCATCATCATCTGTGACTTGCTAGAGAAAAGAATAGCTATGTGAGAGCAGACAGCAGTGCATATGTATTACAGAAGGAAGTGTATGTGTCTGTCCCTGAAGGATAAAGTTCTTGTAATACAGCATTTGAGTTTGGCCCGTCCAACTTCAGAATTCCCACCTCATCTGTGTGTTGATGATTCTTAGCACAACATCTTAGAGAGGGGAGCTAGATCCATGAGGGCCGATAGAGGTGGTTTGCTTCCTTGTCTAACAAGCTGTGAAAATCCAGTCTGGGCTCTCAAAAACTTCAGGGAGTCCTTTCCTGAACATATTAACTCTTCAGTTGCCAGTGGCCCAAAAGACCCAAGTGCTTCATGATACCAAGAGTTTGGCAGTTTCATCAGACAAATTTCACTTTTGTCCCAAACGTCATGTTTAAAAAGTTTAACACAGTAACATTTACTTACCTTTACATTTGTATCCTTGCTTGATTATTCCCCAGAGCTGCAACAAAAGACAAAGGGATGTCAGGGAATCTGAAGAAAAGTCTGGAAAGAAAACAAGGCCATGGAAGAAGGAAGTCCTGAGAAGCTGATGACTCGGGGAGCACAAACAGGATGTAGCTGCTCCTGACACCCTTCCTGTCAGATAGAAGAATCCTCCCCCAGCCCATTCCAGCTGGGGTGATAACAGGAATTTTGCTTCCCTTTTCCATCTGGGAGCCAAATGGGAGCTGGGATGGGAAACTGACGTGGGTGCATTTATTGTAGTTTAGCATCATGCCCTCTCAGCAAAATTTATGGGGGAGAGTTTCTCTTTGGTTTTATTTTTAATCACACACCACTCTTGGTGTCACTACAGGAAATTAAGCAACCTAAGCAGTGTACTTCCCACTAAAGCATTTATATTTTGCTGGGTTATTTTCTCAGTAGCATTAGTCCTTGGAAGGAATATGGAAGAGGAAAGGATCTAGCCTTCATTTGTGCATTCATTTTCCACCTTTGCTCAGTGTTGTGGCCTGTGCCAGAGCTTGCAGGGGATGCAGAAAAGGCTCAGACTCGACAACCAAGGAGGACGTAGGATGTAAAAAGTGACAAATGTCTCTGGAGAGATGTGAGGGCATTTGCCCAGGCGGTTTAGGCACATCGTCCTGGTGGCGGTGTCTTTGCCCTTGTGACACAATGGAAACTTTGTGCAGAAGGGGCCTTCCCATATCCTTTCTCATGCCTTTCACAGCACTTGCATGTGGGCACCAGGGGCACCGAAACACAGAGCATGGCTGAATCAAATGGGCTTAGCTCAAGCTGGAGAAGCTCCACTCCTACCCCTTTCATGCTCAGGTTAGGTGGCTGGTGTCTACCTAATAAAATAATTTTGAAAGACACAGGTCTGGGCCTACTGGGGCTGATGGAGGTGTCATTCACAATGCCCTGTAGGGAGCACACCCGAGTGCAGGCATTATGGCCGGAGGAAAAGAGTAAGTAGCTGCCAACATGAAGTGACTCAGGGGCATTATAAAGGCTGCTCCTTGTCCTCCTTCTGATTAAACTCCCCCAGAGAAGAGGGATTCCTTTGAGATTTAAAAGTTATTTGGTTCTTCAGAATATATTAATAGGATGCAAATGCCTCCTGAGACAGGGCAATACGTTACCGTGGGGACAAGAAGGGTTATTAAGTCAGCTGGCTGGAAGCAAGGCCTCAGGTGCCTAGGATGAGTGGAAGAGGGCGGGGAGGGGACAATGCAGCCAAGGGAAGTGGGTGGTCAGGGCAGTGACATCGTGTCAGAGCCACAAGGACCTTCAAGATCATCTCGTTTGCTTCTTCTTCTTCTTCTTTTAATAATAGGTAAGTGTGAGGATCCAGGAAATTAAATAATTTGGAAGATCCTGTGTCTGTGAAACTTTGCAGTGATAAGAAATTGTTTCTTCACTGAGTGCTTGGTAATAGTACTAAGAATAATAACATTGATAGCTAAGGTTTATTCAACTTTTGCTATGGGAGAAGCACAGTTTTAAGCTCTTTGTGTGTGTTAACTCATTTAATCCTCACAATATCCTTAGGATAGGAAATAATAATTTCATCACCTTTTCAGGTGGGGAGACTGAGGTGCAGAGCAGTGGAGTCACTTGGCAAGGTCTCATAGCTAGTAACTAGGGAAAGAAGAAGGTGTCACTTGAGATAAAGACAGGAAGTCACTACTCCCAAGTGCTGTGAGTGTCAGCAAAAGCCACTGACATGGGACAAGAAAGAGTAAGGTTTAGGAAGCATCCTAATATCCAGATATGGCACATTATTAGCATAGTGGCAGGAACTGCTGAAAAACATATGGCCGAACATGAGTCTTCTCAGGAGGGGAAGTCAGGGCATCGCTTGCAAAGGCTTACTTAATAACCAGGAGACAACGCTGGGCAGGAAGAGGCTGCTAGCCAAGGGCAGGAGAGGGTGGCCTCATGTAAACATGTGTGCAGGAGTACTTCCTACAGTCCTTTGATGGGACACCTCGGGCGGCTGTAACATTTGGAGAGACGGATTGTGGTGTAAGGAGCACTGGGCTGGGAGTCAGGAGACCTGGATATGAGTCACAGACCTGCTGCTAAAGATCCATGTGACCTTAGGGAAGTCACTGAACTTCTCCAGACCTTGAAATAAGACCTCCTACGAGGGAATTGGCAAAACTCTTTCAGCTCTGGAATTCTAATTTTAAAATAAATGTATTTCAAGTAGTGTCTGTGTGTCTTCCTTATCTTTAAAATGGAATTTATTTCAAAAGTAGGTAGTCCAGGTACTGAAAAATGGTTCCTTGCATTCCCCTACAATGTCTTTCAGTGATATATCTAAAGAGTTATATTTATAAATTATTTTGAAACCAATGGACTTCTTAAAGTGTTTGTGAGTCAAGATCAAATCAGAGTATATCAATGATTAAATATATACATATTTTTAAAAGGGCCATTAAAACTTTGAGTTAATTTCCATTAAACTCCAAAAGTATCAAGGAACACTAAAAAAAAAGCAGAAATATTTACATTGAACTATGTGGCATGCAATATGTCTTATATCATTGAATCATCATAACAACATGACAAGTAAGTATTAACCCCCTTTACTGATAGGAATACAGAGAGATGGTCAATAACTTGGTCAAGGACAAAGTTAATATATGGGGCAGCACTGAGATTCAAAGCCAGGGTTCCAGACTCCAAGCCCAGAGCTTTCTACCTCATCAGAGCTGCATTAAGAATCTAATGCCAGCAAATCTGCTCTAATGAGCTGGGCAGAAGAGTATGGAGGTTCCCCAAAAACACAACCTTGTGCTTCTATAGAGCAGGCACCTCCACAAAAGGGAAAGACGTGCAGAAGACCGTGAGAACAGAGATAAGCTCCTGAGACTTGATAATGGCCTTCCAAGCTCACAGCACACTGAAAGACAAATATCTCAGCCTGACTTCCGGCTGGCTGTAGCACAGCCTAATAGGTTCACTGGCCACACTCTGCAGTAGAGGGCTACATGTGGCTTCATCCTACTTGAGCATTTTCAGGTCTAGATACAAGATCTGAATGCAAAAGTTCCCATCAGAAGACAGAAACAGAAAGTTCTAGATGCAAAAATTCCCATCATAAGACAAAAACGTGGAAAAGGAGAGATTTGTTTTATGACAAAGGGGTCATGTAATGCAGTCCCGGGCGTGAAGCTGACAGAAGCAGCTCTCTTCCCCTGGGGTGGGCAAAGAGAGCTGGTGAGGCCTGCTTGGCCCCTTGCCCACGTCTGCTGCTGGGACCACTTGGGGGTAACCACTGGCTCTTATTTAACCATTGCCAGAGGGGTGTGCTTAAAAACAAATTCCTGCCTTTGGGACCCCTCTTCAAGAATGGGATGGGAAAAAGTAATTTACTAGTAGCATATACTATCAGCAGTGAATGCAATAGGGGTCAACGGTGGGACGTGACCGCTGAATGAAGCTGACATAACTGAGCTCTGGCATCTTGCAGAGGAGTAGTTATATTCACTTGGCTGCCAGGCCACCCTCATCTAGAGTACCATGTTCTCCATCTTACTGTAACTTGGGTGTCAACTAGAAGATGTCCAGGGCCGGCCCAGTAGTCTTTGCTTAATACCAGGACCAAAGCTGACCTTAGTTTCCAAAGAATGATCAAATGTGGGGAAATAAAGTGTGCAATTGTTGTTTGTTGCAGTAGTGTAGGCAGAGCACAGGATTCAGAGTCAGAACACCTGTCTTTGAGTCCTGGCTCTGGTCACTATTGGCTGTGCAATCCTCGAAAACTTGGGTTATCCTCTCTGGACCTCCAGACCTTCCCAGGCAAATGGGGAGAGTAAAATGCCCATGATACTTCTGTAGATATTAGTGTAATTAATCCCAATTACCAGCCTGTGATGTGTCAAATAAATGTTATTTATTATTATACCCATCTTCTCTCCAAAAAGATTTGTTTCCTTTTTGAGTTATGAATTACTGAGCCATGCCATGATGGATTTCTAGTGACTGGTATTATATAAAATAAGAATTGGGAGGAACTGGCTAAGATCAGTACTCTCTTTAATTACACCGCTCATGAGTATTCGTGAGGAATGCCATGGTTCATTGGGTGGAACGTTTCCCTGAGAAATTGCTCACTCGTATTAACAGGCTCATCCATCTTCCCTATCTGCACTAGCCCTGCATTCCTAGAAAGAACATAATGCAACCTACAGATCTTGCTTTTGTTTGTAATTTAATAGTTATTTTCAGGGAGCCATCCTGGGTGACTTCTGAGCTAAGGCAGTCAATGCATTCTGTTCAGTGCATTGTTCTCCTGCCTTCTCAGAATGAATGCTGCAGGAATAACTACTGACAGGAGAGAACAACAGAAGACAGACTTACAAATCCTGCACAGTGTTCGCAGAAGGTTGGCTTGAGATAGGTCATCTCCTGAAAATTATGGACAAATCCTGGTCCCATTTTGCAATGTAGTTGGGACTTGGCTCTCAGGAAGTAAGCCATCATTTCATCTTTACTAATTAGGCCATCCCTGTGGAGAGAATCAAAGAAGGGAAGGATCTTTGAATACCATATTGCAAAGTGGTTGCCGTTCTTGAATCATTTACCTCCCAAACCTCTGTGGCCAAAAGCAGGTGGGAAGGTCCACTTCTGTTACCAAGTGGGAAGGTCCACTTCTGTTACCAAGTGGGAAGGTACCACTTCTGTTACCATCCAAAAGGAGGACCCCTCATGGGTTTGGAGTGCCAAAAGCTTTCTTAGTAAGCAGGTGTGTGTGTGTGTGTGTGTGTGTGTGTCCGGTGCACAGTAAGTCTCCTTTATTACCAGACAGGAGCTTCCAGAAGGACATCTATCTCCTTTCTAGCCCTTGCCTTGAAATAGAGTTTGCAAGTATCAGACGGCTAGAGGAAGGCAGAAATCTGATAACTGGACCCACCATTCTCAGATTTACACAGTATGATGTCATCCAGGTCACTGCCACTGGTAATCCTCTCTTGGAGTCACCCTGTCTCAGAGAAAGTCATGCTCCCATCCCCCAAGCTCCAGCCTCCCAGGTTTTGCTCCTTCTCTTTACCCACTCCTCCTCTACAAATACGCTCAGGACCTCCCTCCTAAAAATATCTTCCTCCATCCTGCTGCCATCGCCAACACTCCTTTTTTCTCTCTTTCTTCTCCTACACCAAAAGTTCTCAAAAAGAATATTCATCAGACATTTTTTCCATGCCTTCCGTTACTCTTTACTCCATACAGTCAGGTCCCTAACCCTACCATTCTGTTGAAGATGTCACAAAGACACCCTCAGTAGCCTTTTCTCATTCATTCCTTGAGCCTGCTGACTTGCTGGCAGCACGTGACATGAGGGCAGGCTGCCTCCTCTTCGGCACTGTCTCCTCCTTGGGCCCATGACCTTCCCTGGTTTTCCTCTTCTCCCAGGATCCTCCTTCTCCGGCTCTTCTGCAGGATCCACTTCTTCCTTTTAGCATTTACATGTCAGGGAGAGGAGCCCCCAAAGTCGCATTCCTCAGGCCCCATGTTGGCTAACATGTCTGGGGCTCCAGCTTACGCCCCTGGACTGAAGACTTCCTGCTCTACAACGCCCTGACTGTTCTGAATCTTGGTGCCGCGTCTTCAGATACATACTAGAATCTCTTCCTGGATGGTCCATTCTCCTCTCAAAATCAACACATCTGACTATCCGACCAAAGAAATCATGTAAGCTATGAATACTTCAAACCTTCATTGTTAAAAAAATATATATCTATCTATATCTGCTGGGAAATCTCAGTTCCATCTAAAACACCAACAGAGAAAAGAAATAAAGACTGGGAAGTGATTTGGAGTTTGTGCTCTGTGTACATGCCCCTCATAGAAACAAACGAAGGGGAGAAGTGGGCAGTTGGCAGGTCACTTAAATTATATTCTGTAAAAGAGGTTTATGTTACTAATAATCTAATTCATTTAAAAGGTATTCTATATTCTATATATATAAGATGAATTAAGGTTTTGAGACATTTATAATAAATTACCAAGGCTTTCCTTGGTGTGTTGAATAAATCAAAGATTTCATTTTTTAAAAATTCTTACACTAACAAAAACATGAGAGGATTTTCATGTGATATATTTGGACATTACACCTAGAAAGTCTAGCACTTCATTATAGATAATTTTTAAATGACAAACTAATCTTATACAGTTAAAAATTAATCAAATTATTAATGTCAGGCTTTCTTGGCAACTATGTTTAATCATTTTTTAATGGCTGGGCTTTAGCCTCTAAACTCATTTAATTTCTCAGGAATTATTTGAGGAAAAAGAGAAATATACTTTTTTTCTTTATCAAGATGACATTTGAGCTGGCAAAGAAAAAAAAACAGGTACAGACACTCCTTGGCTCTCTGCAGCCATAACCTGCTCTCACAAAGCCTGTAAGTAATCAAAAAAAAATCTTACTTTCTCAGTGAGTTCGAAGACTGCCTGCAGGTCACTGATGCTGAATACTGCGCCAGGCCAGCTGTGACGCTGCTTCTCCTCCACCCGTTTGGATGGAGGTGCTGGGTGTGATGAGCTAGCTAAGCAGTAAAAGTGAGTGGGAAGTGGACAGCTGGGCCACTTTGCAAGTGGGCACTGGCACCCAGCGCTGATGCTGTGGTCTGCGCTGTGATTCCATCCAGCCAGTGATGTTCACGGTCACCAAGAAAAAATTCAGTGAAAAGTAAGTCTCGCCAACACACTGGGATGGAAGCTGTCAAGATGTAAATCAACGGTTTCCTTGCCCTCCTCTGAGAGTAACTTCCTGCCTCAGGGCAGTTGCATTAAAATATAACAAACTGAAACTTACTGATCTTTGTCCAGCACACAGAAGGAATCCAAGAAGGGAAAATTGGCAGCTATACTTTCGAAGTCCTCCTGGGAGATGTACCCATCATGGTCATGGTCATAGTTTCTAAACACAGACTGCAAAGGAAAGACAAATGTTTATTGAATGACCACGTACAGGTCAGACTCTGAACTTATTACTGGGACAGCAATGACAACTAGCGTATTATTCTTTTTATCGAGGGACTTAGACTCCTGTGGAAGACAACAAAATCAAGAGCCTCTCGGTATAATAAGGTTAAGTGCAATGCCAACGATAAAAACAGTGCTGCTGGGAAGGTAGCTTTAAAAGGTTTCCTGGAGAAAAGGAGGTCTACACTGAGACCCCTGGGTTGAGTAAGAGTTAGGCTTGGTGAATCCACAAATGCTAATATCACCATGCCAATAGAAAATGAAGCTACAAAATGTGAAATTATCTCAAAACAAAGCACACTTTTATTTTTTTCTTGGCCCGGTTGATTTTTTAGCTGTATTTTTCTCATACCATTTATCCCCTTACACCCACCACCACCCCCTCGCAGTCACCACCCTGTTGTCCAAGGGTCCTCTTTCCTTTTCGCTCCATCTTTGCACCCCCTTAGCTGTCAGCCACTATCTATCCATGAGTCTGTCTCTGTTTTGCTTGTTAGTTTAGTTTGTTCATTCTAACGCAATTCCCATCAAAATCCCAGCGGGAATTTGTTTCAAATGAACAAACTAATTCTAAAGCTCAAACAGAAGTGAGCGTGTTCAGAGCGGCCTAGAATTGTCTTGAGTTAAGAACTGCCGAGGCTGTGGCCCGGGGAAGCCGCTGAAATGCCCCTGCGGGACGACAGGCGCTGCAGCAGCCCCAGGCTGAGCCAGGGTCTGGAGCGGAGTGAGACAGGGAAGGATCGGTCCCAGAGCTCACACACAGCATTCCACCCAGGCTGCCACAGAACAAGCCCAGCCGGCGGCAGCAGCTGAAGCCCATGAAGAACCAGCCAGCAAAGCAAAACAGGCGAAGTGAAAAGAAGGCACACAACGCTATGTCCAAACTGGGTCTTCCACATGTTATAGGGGTTCCTAAGGTCACCCTCAGAAAATCTAAGAATATCCTCTTTGTCATCACAAAATCAGATGTCTACAAGAGCCCAGCTTCTGATACCTACATGGTTTCGGGGCGGGGGGAGAGCCAAAATCGAGGATTTATCTCAGCAAGCACAGCTAGCAGCTGCTAAGGAATTCAAAGTTCAAGGTGAAGTGGTCTCAAATATTTAAAAAAACACAGACTCCAACTGTACAAGAGGAGACTAAGGAGGAAGAGGCTGATGAAACAGGCATGGGAGTTAAGGATGCAGAATTGGTCTTGTCACCAGCAAATGCTTCCATTTTCCCCACATTGACGCTGCTGCTCCCCTTTCTACAGGGAAAACTCTGACAGCCTTGCCTTTCGCTCAGTGATGTTTCTTACCTAAATGGCATTGTGCTGCTGGCTCACAGACCCCCAGATGCGTACAGCAAGAGCGGCTACCCAACTAGAGGATTTTTTCCTATTCCCAGGTATGTTATCATGACCTGTGTGGGTTTTGAATGAGTAGATTCCCCAAACAGCCCCTCCAGATGCAGAGGAAATGACAGAAGTGTCAAACACTGGAGACAGAAAGGAATTAAAAGTAGCACCCTGGCTGGTATGGCTCAGTGGATTGAGTGCAGGCTGGAGAACCAAAGGGTCGTTGGTTCCATTCCTAGTCAGGGCACATGCCTGGGTTTCCAGCCAGGTCCCCAGCAGGGGGCGCCTGAGAGGTAACCACACACTGATGTTTCTCTCCCTCCCTCTCTCCCTCCCTTCTCCTCTCTCTAAAAATAAATAAAATCTTTTTTTAAAAAGTCGCCAAGAGTATTTGGGCAAGTGAGAACAGACAGAGAAAGGGGGACTTTTTTGGACATTCTGCCCCAGAGGCTGATGCCCAGCAGAGCTAAGTGTCTGCTAAATTGCTCCTACCTGCCAAGGGCTGTTTTCATGGACTCCATCTGATTCCTGGGCAACTAAAGAATATTCTGGAAAGAGAAATGGGCCTTACAGTGCTCACTCTTAATGCTCCCGCAACCACTTACCTCAACTAATTTCCTTATGTGCTTGTTGATGACCGTGGGATCTGGCTTTGGCATCACTCCCGATGCCCACTCCAGGGGCACCACGGGCTTGGTGGGCGTTGTAGGGGAGGTAGGCTGCTGACAGAAAGCACACACAGTTTTCAGCTTTATCTGGGACCTTGAACAATTAGGACCAGGAGCACCGAGAAAGACATGCATTTTGCATATTAATGATCCCAGTAAACATGCACATGTAGGTAGCACTCCAGTGTTTTGAAAATAAACACCTTTTGTCAATGGAATCTAATCTGTAACTAAGTGTTGGAATAGTGTACTTTTTTAGCAGCAACCTAGATTCTATTATTTTAAATGGAAAAAAAATAATTGCTCTCCCAGTCCATGCAAAAATCTATGCAAGTTCCCCAAATATTACTAAAACATCCTTAAACCCCTACATAACAATCCATACAGCCTTTTGTATAATACAAAATATACAGAACACCAGTTACCTCATTCTTTAATATTTGGTGTTAGTGATAAATGAGTAGGTGTGTGCAGTAAATGGTTACCAGTGTTCCACCAACTTTATGTCCTTATATTGGCATCTCTCTGAATATACTTAATCACTTCTCACTGTCTAATTATTAGGTCTCTCTAGCCCTCTTTGGTGCAATTGCTTCCTACACAGGTTTTTCCACATTCTTGCCTGACATTTTCACTTACTAACGTGAAGATGTTGGTGATAAAGCAGAACACAACACGAGTGAGAGGCAGAACCCTGCCGGGAGAACAACCAACAGCGCTGTTTACTTTACATCGGCTCCCTGGGACCCCGCATCATGTAAATATTTTGGCTGGTGTATGCATGCAAACTTGTATCAACAGGTGTTTTTTTTTTATTTGATACTAAATTAGGAATAAACATTTTGCAAGGGGAATTGAGGAGTGACTGTACTAATTTAAGGCCTTAAGAATTTTGTGAGGTGGGTATTGCTGGCATTCAAAAGGACCAAAAATTATCTGCCATCTGGACAGGGTCACTTTCACAAACACCTGCACACATTATGGTGTTTTCTATTAAGATTTCCATTTCGTTGGAAGGGCAGATAAAATGCTTCCCAGATAAGGTCAAGTTAAAGGAGTTCATCATTACCAAGCACTTATTATATGAAATGTTAAAGGGACTTATCTAAGAAATAGAAAAAGATGAAATACTATGAACAGTAAAATGACAACAAACTCATAATTATCAACAACTGAACTTAAAAAACAAAAACAAACACTAAGCAAATAACTAAAACAGGAACAGAATCAGAGAAATGGAGATCACATGGAAGGTTATCAGTGGGGAGGGGAAGAAGGGAGAATGGGGGAAAAGGTACAGGAAATAAGAAGCATGATTGGTAGGCATAAAATAGACAGGATGTTAAGAATAGTGTAGGAAATGGAGAAGCCAAAAAACTTACATGTACAACCCATGGACATGAACTAAGGTGGGGGAATATTGGTGGGTGGGTGGGGTGCAGAGCGGAGGGAGGGATAAAGGGGAAGGAGAAATTAGACACCAGTAATAGCATAATCAATAAAATATACTAAAAAACTTTTTTAAAAGTACATTTCCATTTTGCTGATCTAATGGAAGATAAACCTATGGTTCCCAAAATGTTCAGCAAGGTACCCTGCCCAGAGCACCTCAGAAACTTAGATGGGTACCAAAAGATATTGCAGACTTCCAAGGGAAATGCAGTGATACCCAATATTTGTCAGACCCACATAAACTACCAGCTCGAAGTAGCTCACCGGCCACCTGTTAGATAGTACTACATTTCTTTTAATGTCATCATATATTTCTGAAGCAAAAATTTAATGTGGAACAAGAAATAATGTTGGCAGTATCCAATCCAATTCAAATACTTAAGAAATTGTCCAGTGCTGCCCTGGCTGGTGTGTTTCAGTGGACTAAATGCCAGCATATGAACTGAAGGGTCACCGGTTTGATCCCTGTCAGGGCACATGCTTGGGTTGCGGGCCAGGTCCCCAGTTGGAGGAGTGCAAGAGGCAACCGATTCATGTTTCTCCCACACATCAGTGTTTCTCTCCCTATTTCTCCTTCCCTTCCCTCTCTCTGAAAATAACTAATAAAATCTTTTTTTAAAAAAGAAATTGTCCAGTGCCTAATAAGCAAGCACACACATTCATTAGTTAAGTAACTGTGGTTATTTAATAATGAAATAGAGAATATTTTTATTTCAACATATGTGTATTATTTTTTTCAATTGGGTACAAAGTTGTTAGAACATAAATATTTATGATGTTGTTTGGACTTCAACTATTTTGTAAGAGAAACTGTTGAGTATTTTGTTTGAGCTACAGGTCATGTGAAAAATCTGAGACAGAAAGTAAAACACAAAGAACCAGTGAGGCACGAAGGAACCACTGTGAACACGTATTAAAAAGTTCGTAGTGGGGCTGATTGTTTAGGTGCGGTCCGCCAGCACCAAAGGTAAGCGCACTGAAGCCAGAGGCCCGCAGGAATGTAATCCTGACTGCAACTTGCTCTCCAGCGATGCACATGTGTCAGGCACTGAGCACAAAATAACATGGCATCCACTAGGACAAGAGACAGGGATTGTGGTATGTGTTTCAGAGACTCACGAGGTTTTAGCACTTGGAAGGGGCTTTCAAAGTTTGTGTTTTTACAAAAAAATAAGATGACCTTTCTATGTTTCTGTCAATCTTTCCAAATTGGGAAAAATTTATCCTGAAAATAAACTTAAGTAAATCTAAAGAGTACAGATCAGGCAAGTGTGCTAAAACGGTCGAGCCAACCCTGCTCCCACAAGGGTGGTGGGTCAGCGACGGGCCATGCCCTGCAGTAGACAACACACGGGTGTTGCAGACAGGTTCAAGGCCAAATCCCAGTTCTCCCACTGCCTGGAGACCTACATCCACCAGACTCAGTTTCCTTAATAGAGCTAATGAGATAACATAATGATGCCCTGCCAGGCATGCAACAACTAACAGATAGCAATGAAGGTACCTGGGTACAGGTAAAGGAAGGTGTCGGATGTGGAAATGCCCTGTGCGCATGTGCAATACAGCCTACCATGCCCCGGCCAGTTTCAGCTCATCAAAGCTCTCCAACAAGGGCAGAGCTCACAAATTCCTTTTCTTTTCCTTCCAGTAGCTTTGACTTTCTCTCTAGCTCTCTTTTAGTCATGATAACTTTGGAAAGTCTGGGTTTCCACTCCTCCCTTTATCTCTGCCCTATGTTCCCACACCGCTCCATTCTGTCCAGGAGATCAGCCTCTCAGGACTGGCAGGAGGTGAACTTGCTGATGGAACCACCACACTCACTATTTTAAGAACAGATGCTACCAGGTCAGCTGACTCAGACTCATGTTCCTGCCCTCCTAGTGCCAGAGAATAGCACTCAGAGTCATTCTGCCTCTTGCTGTCTCATGGTGCAGAGTCACGGTAAGTGTTAATAGATGACAGACTTAGGGTCTAGAGTTGCTGGCAATGTGCCCCAGAGCTCAGCTGGTATGGAGATAAGCATGATACTTTTATAAAAAGAACTGATCTCAGGATATGAGCATAAGAAGCAAACGTAGACACTTTTTCCTTTAACATGCACACCTCATCCTCATTGTAAATTTCAAATTCATGCAGGTATTTTTTAGTACTGCAAAATATACCTAAGATATAGTCCACTTGTTAAAATTGATGAGTAGTGCATATTCAGTAATACGTTTTCCTCAGTCTCATTATATCATGTTTCTTTAATAAAGAGTCAGCCATCAATTAAAAGGGACACTATCTCATGCAATATTAAAATTCCTAGCTGAGTCAATCATTAGTAGAGAAATTTGTGAATTATAATCAGGGTATTTAAAATTTATCAAATCTAATTTTATGTTGAATGGTATTTTTTAAAAGGCTGGAAAGGCCAGGGGTGTCCAACCTGTGGCCCGTGGGCCGCAGGCAGCCCCGATGGCTGTGAGTGCGGCCCAACACAAAATCGTACATTCACTGAAAACATTCTGAGATTTCTTTTTTGTGATTACATGTCACAGTGTATTTAATGTGTGGCCCAAGACAACTCTTCTTCCAGTGTGGCCCAGAGACACCACAAATTTGGACGCCCCTGGATGATATCTAACGTGAGGATGAGTTATGATTTTTGGGGGGGATCCTATATGTAGGTGAGTTTTCAGAGACAACACAACCCATAACAGCACAACAGTAAAATACAGTAATTGCAAATGATATTCTTCCCTATTAGTCTATGTAAAGAAATAATGCTCTAACTGCCAGGGCTAAGATGTTTCTCTGCTAAAAAGGGAATAATATAGATTTTTAAATTCTTCAATCTTTATATCACAACAACACTGCAACAGCCAATTACTGTAAATGACGAACAACAGGGTTCGGGGCTGATCCTCAGAGAGAAAGCAATACCTACCGATTTAGAGTTTCTAGGCTCCAGCACCAGTGACAGTTTATAAATATCATCTTCTGTGTGATAGAGGTCCAGGGAAAGCTATGACAAATCAGAATGGATCCATAATTATGTTGGCTCATATTTATTTACTTACTTGAATTGCTGACATACTTTCCAAATGGAATGATTTAGCCAATGTCTAATAATCTGAGTGAATGCAGAACAGTACAAAGATGGCATGCAGAGGTGGAAAATGAAATTAAAGAGAGAAAATGTTAAACCTCCTGCGGTCACCAGCATCAACAAGAACCCCTGACTCAATTCCTCAATAATACTTGTCGAGTGGCTTCTAAGTACTAAGCACTGAGCTAGAGATAAGGCATCCTTGACAGTAAAAAGCAGGGGCAGATGCATGGATTAAGTACCTGTAAATGTAATAAATTCTTTCTTAGAGGTTTAATTGAAGAACTGGAGAAATTAAGGAGAAAATACTAGGTTTCTATTATTTTAGGGTATTGTGCTAAGTCCTGGCAATATAAAAACATATAAAATCACTCCTCCCTCAAGGGCCTGACAATTTTCTGGAGTAAATAGGACCTGAACACAAAAAGATATGTTTAAATCAACAAAAGGCAACCCAAGCTAAATGTGAAATAAGGTGTCCCACCCTAAGTGCTATACACATCATTCAGGGAGGTAGAGTGAAGCATGAGGGAGGGGGTTGCAGTTGGGGAGGTCTGAGTTCAAATGCTGAGTCTGCCACCAGTTAGCTCTGTGACCTTGAGTCAACTATTTCCTTCGGACAATCGTCTTCCACATCTGTAAAATGGGCATCATCATAAAAGTCCCCACTGAACTGGATTTTTATCAGGATCAAATGGAATAATGCATGCAAAGTACTTCACATAGGACCTGGGGACATGGTAGAATCTAAGAAATATAATTTAGTGTTGTTGATGTTATTGCTATTAATACACCTATTATTGCTAATATTATTATTATGTGTGGTGACCACTGAAGACAGAAATGATCAGAACTGATTCACACAGCAACTTATGAATTGAGGCCCACTGGGCAGACTTGGACACAGAAAGAGGGAGAGAAAGATCAGGGTAGGCAAGGAAACAACGAATAACACCTAGAAAACCTAAAACGCACGGTCCCATTCACCTGAAACAGGAGAGTCATGAGTCTTAAAATAAGCGTGGAAAATTCTCACCCATGCCCTTCAATGTTAAGACACTCGATGAATCACACCATTTTATCAGCATTGAAGATAATCAAATGCCCTCCCTTTCTTTGAGCACTGAGGCATGGAAAATTTCCTCCAGCATATTTTGTCTAAAGATAACAGCTTAATGTGTATGGGAGTAGAGTGGTGGGGAGAGAAGGGAGGAGGAAGCAAGAAGAAATTCAGAAGCCAAAAATGTCTTTCAAGGATTTATCTTGTTCTAGTTCCATTAAAAAACAATTTGACATTATAAACCATCATTTTTTAATCGGAACTGTCATTTTTTAATCATTCATTCAGTCAACAAATATTTCTTAATCACTTAATATGTGCCAGGGACCATTCTAGTCACTGTTCTAGCTAAATACAACAGTTAAATGAAGAATTTCATATATCAGCCATGACTGGTGTGATTCAGTGGGTTGGGTGCCATCCCAGGAACCAAAAAAGTTGCTGGTTCAATTCCCAGTCAGGGCACATGCCTCAGTTGCAGGCCAGGTCCCCAGCTGGGGGTTTGAGAGAGGTAACCAATCAATATTTCTCTCCCTCTCTTTCTCCCTCCCTTTCCCTCTATCTAAAGATAAATAAAATCTTTTTTTTAAAAAAGAATTTCATATATCATGTCATGTATTGCTTTATCTAGACTTTGTAACTTAAAGGTTTTTTCTGAACATAATAAAAAACTGACTTTACTATAGAATTGCCCCAGCATTATTTCTGATCACGAAAGTCCTGCTCACAAAGAACGTGCCCATATCCACCTTCACCTGAATAGCAGCCACTCTTACCTCCAGGGGCTTTGCCTTTTTGCAGAGAGAACCATGCCCTGTCACAAACTAATGCCTAAAGAAACCAGCCATTATATAAAAGAGTGAAGTGGGATACCTGAAAAGGACTTTTTTTCAAGAGGACATTCGTTTACCAATTACACATGATAATGGATGATCCACAAGTCTCATTCCCACCTATAATTTTAGCTGGTGCCATAATTCAACTTAGATACATTGCACAGGATGGGCCAGCAATCTTTAATGACCCAGGAAATTCCATGACTCAACTTGGGTGATCCCGAAAGGGATATTTTGATAGCGATATTGACATAACAATGTCTTATTTGAAAACCAGGTCTTCGCCGATGTAATTGACTTGGGGGGCAGTTCTTGTTAGGCAGACAACAAGGAAAATTTGTGTTAACAAGTGGAATCTGACCATGGATCTCTGGGACAGGGAAGCAATAGGCAATGGTGTGATCTCTGATGAATGGGGCCTTGCCACGACAGAGCAAGAGCAAACTGTTGTCAGTGTGACCATTGTTGTCTTCTGATTGGCTAAAAGAAGCCAAAAACCTGGAATTTTATATGACTGTCCCAATTTTTGAACACTGGCACTAATCACAAAAAATTTATAATTCCTTGTGAGCCCAACACAACACATCCCTGAGGGCAGGTGCTCAGCAGTTGGTCAATTCCACACAAGGAGACTCTGCTAGTCCCTAAGCCTTGTGGGAGCAAGCAGTGCACCCAGCTCTCCCACCTCTGGCGTCTCTGTCACAGCGTGCTGCCTTCTACTGTGAGTGCTCCATACATGGAAGGAAAACCAAGCGACACTTTCCTTCTGAATTCCTTGTCATTGAGAGTTATATAGTCAGTAACACTGCAGTGACGATGTATGGTGCCTGCTGGGTACTGGAAGTAGTCGTATACTTTACAAAGTATAGTGTTTACTTTGTTTACAAAGTGTTTAAAGACTATTTAAACACTATGCTGTACGCCTGAGATGAATACAAAATAATATTGAATGTAAACTGTAATTTAAAAAAATAAATAAGATAACTAAACTATTTTTTAGAAGAGTTAATCTGGACTTTGATGAGCACGTTCCTGTCCTCCTGACTTTGCCTGCGAGGACTGGCACTGGCACCTCCTGGAGTCGACAGCAGTGCCAGACATCCAACCAGAAATTCCAGTAAGCCCCACACTAAGGAGGGGAGGTCACAGGAAGAGTCACAGGACGTGAAATGGGCAGACATTTGAGCCTATAATGGAAATGTTTTGATCTCCTCTCAATGTTTGCTCCCCATTATCAGTGCTGCTGGGAATCTGGGCAAGTTGTCAACCTGCTTGAGTCTTCCGATGTATAAAACGGAACTTATAAATAAAAGCTCCCTCCCGGGACTGTGGCGAAGATTGAATGAGTTAACGTGTGTCCAGTGGGGTTTGTTTAGAGGGTCACACGATGAGGACGGCAGGATTTGGTTTCTAGTCAGTGCAGCAGCCAACGCCACTGGGGTCGTCGATGAACAGGGGGCTCCCCTCTGGGTCCTCCCAACCCCCATCCACGCTCTGCTTTCCCAGCCACGACCCCACTTGCTCTTTGCAGTCTCCTCTGGGCTTTACGGCCTGCACAAAATGGCCTGTCCGACTTCCTGTCCCCTTTTTGTAATACGGGCAGCTCATCAAAGGGATTTCAAGAATATTTGCTGGTGTCTAACATCTTTCAGTTTGGTTGTTTCTGAAAGATGTTCTCAGCCACTGTTCCAGGTTGCAGCATTTACAGCCAAGCCTACTGGCAAAGATGGCCATGGATTCTGTGCAGACATCACAACCTGCGTGGCCTGGAGTGGGGAATTGTAACATAAAACACACTCGGTCATCACACTATCTCCACTCACCATTTTTGCAGTTATTCTTCTATTTTTCTTATGAGACTGTAAAAAAATACAGGGGCTTTCCAGTTATTTGCATACACTCAAAATGGTAAAAGTAACTGATAGATCTAAAAATATTATGAAAAGAATCAGATCATTTTGTATGCATGAAACAAGGAGTTTTCAAAGCTCCTGGTATGTGACTTGGGATCACAATAAAAAAAAAAAAATCTCTTCTCCAGATCTTTCCCGAAGAGAACGATCTGAACCACAACCAGTCGTTGCCATGGGCCCCCTCCCTGCGTGTGTGCAGGGTCATTCAGGGGCTAAAGCGACAGTGACAAAACTGGCACATGTAGCCCCTGCCCTCACAGCTTTTGCTCTGCAATCAAGTCCTTCTTCATATGCCCATGAAGAAGGAAAGAGAGAGAGAGAAGACTTAATTTTTACAGGTGCAAAATAAAATAAATGCCAACAGTACTGCCACATTACAGAGTAGATGTCTGAAAGAGAGAGAGAGAGAGAGACCCAAGCTGGAATTTAGAATTTTGCCATTTGCAAGCCTTTTGTCCTTTATAAATCTGCTTCTTCATTTGTAAAATAGGAAGGGTCAGGGGTGATGTTACACTCTCTACCCAGCCCAGGCGCTACATCACAGGGTGCCTATGAGAATCTACCAAGAACTTGTACATGAAGAGTGCTGTGAGAACTGTAATCAATCATCACAGTAAGTTCACCCGTCACTATGCAGCCTGGTGCACAGAGTAGGCATTTGGTAATTGTTGATTAGTTCAAGTCTTTTCATTTTCTATCTTCCAGGGTTATCAATCATGTTGGCCATGCAAGCAGTCACTTCAGGCAGAAACTTAATCTAGAGTCTTGGGGCAAAACGAATTGCCCTTTATATGGTGGTCTTACAGACACCCTCACATGCATTTGGGTCACGGCAGTGAATCCTACAGTTTTAGTCCCACCAGGTAGGTGTGTCGTGAAATGCCCACTGGGCTCTAGCAGATACCTCACAGAATATCCTCGGTCCTCATTCCAGGGAGGTTCATCTGCCTGTGGCCAGGAAGAATGAATGGAAATCCCAGTGCACTGAACTTTCTCCTGGGTTGTGAAGAGAGAGGAAGCATCTTGGCTTTAAATAGAAACTGGCCTGATGACCTGTGTTCATGTGAGGGACCATGCTGTCCTAATGGGTCTCCGGGCTGCAATCACAGAAGCACGGTGACACTTGGTTCCTTATTCTCAAGATTGCACCATTCCTCACACCTAGAGTCCTAGAAGTTTAGAGCTGGAAGAGACCTCACACGTGAGCCCAAAATCCTTTTGGAAAAATCCAAAGTCAAGGCTTGTTAACAAGGGGACAAAGTTAGTAATTGTGGGAGCAGGGTTCAAAGCTAGACCTTCCATCCAGGCAGGAGCTTGCCACCACACAACACTATGTAATAGTCATTACTAATCATGGTATGGGGTGGCATCTCAATTTCCCTTCCATATGAGACAGAGAGAATGAGCTGGCACCTTTTCCTTTTTTCTTTTCTTCCCAGCAAAAGGAATTCTTTCTTAGCTTTTATTTCTACAGTTCAGATTTTCAATTTGCATCCCCAAAGTTTCATTCACACACCCTTCAACATTTCTCTAAAGACCTGTCGGGATGTTGCTTGCTGCACTTTTAACTCAGACATAATTTCCCTACCCCATCACTATCTGTTTTCAGGGTGAGGCATTGTCTTGTGTTGTCCTCTGCTCCGTGACCTCCTCCGCCACACTGTGAAGACAGCCTGGCCGTGGCCGTGAAACTAGGCTGCTCTGCAGACATCACCTGTGTTTGTGGGTTTGTAGACTCTTTCAAGCTGCCAGTCTGGGCACTTATTCATGGAAACAGATTTACATGGCAAATGATTAATGAATACAGGTGCCTGGATTATTGTGAGGTTCCCCCCATCCCCAATAGAGAATGTCTCTGTGTTTATTGTTTGTCACATAAACTCAACCCCAGGAGATTTGTGTTTCTGTGTGTTGGCTACTTCTGCTTTATACTAAGGGTGCAGATGGCATCATTTTGTACACTTAGGATTTCTCTCCTTTGGTAAACAATGATGTGCTCTAGGAACAGTTAGTTAGTGAGAAGGTCTAGGAACCACACTTGATTCCAGGGTGACAGTCCTGGAGGAGTGAGGTTCCAAGAGTTTCAGAAAAGGTGTTGCTTTTAGTTTCCATGGTCATTAAAGGAAAAGAGTCAATTCCGTGTTGCAGCCTAGTTTCTGATGCTATAAACCTAAACACGGAAGCTGCTTCTCCACTTGTTAAGCAAGGGCGAGAGAATCTGGCTCTGCTTCGTCCCTCTGACCAAGAGGTAGGCAATGGGGCAAGTTCTCTTCCACACACCTGTTGTGTCTCAAGGTGCTGGGATCTGGACACCAGCTAAAGGTATGTGGTCACAAATGCTCCAAAATATGAATGGTAAGTAAACTTCTGTCTGACCTCCATCATTGCTAAATACAGCATTTAATTCAGCTACTGAGCTCCTAAATATGCCACATTTTATGAGCGGTGCTGGGGCATGGGATGCATGTCAGGTAACAGGAGGAAAAAATCTCTTGCCCAGTGACACTTCCTACACTAAGAAGACACAGTGTGCAAAGGCAACACATGCGATGGATATACTCAGCGCTTTGTGGGGGAACAGAGGATGCTCCAGAAAGGTAGAAACTTTTGAATTTGGGCTAGTCACGGGGGTGGGGCGGGAGGAGATTTGCCAAGGAAGTGCAAGACCAGGAAGCAGAAGGCAGCAGTTTGTGGCAGAAAGTATAAGGCCACTGATCCTCAAAGGCAGCTGTGATGTGGGACCGGGCGATGACAAGCAAGGCCAGCCCGAGGGTCGGAAAGCGAGTCCTGAAAGGCCTCCCGTGCTGGGCTGGGCACTGCATCTTGAGGTGTGGAGAGGCTGGCAGTGAGGGGCAGATCACAAAGGAGGCCCCTACATTAGGCCAGGCCTCCACGGCAGCCATGCAGTGAGGATGAAGAGAATCAGATGAGTCGAGGACATGCAGGAGGAGGTGATTAATCACTTGAGTGGGATGAAGGAGAGCGAGGGACTGAAGACAGCTCTGGAGGGCCTAACTAAGAGCTCTAGAAACTGGAGCTGCAGGGGTGGAAACTGGGCTCCTCAAAGCAAAAGGAGATTTCTTTTCTCTTACATTAAGTCTTAAGTCACATGGTTATGGGTATGGAGTCCCTTCCCCCCAGCCTTTGAGATTTCTCCTCACCTACTGACCCTGAATGCAACCTCTTCCCTACCCGCCGTGAACTGCAGGCACAGATCCTTCTGCATCCCCTGGGACGCGAGGTGCAGAAGAGCCATCAGCACAAACCCCAGTCCTTGGGACTCACCGTGAGCAGGTTGATCAAGTCCATGTTGGGCTCTAAGTGGTGGGAGGCATTCTGCAGGGAGACCAGTTCACTCAGGGTGACGGAGAGCTGGTGCATTTTCACAATGTTCACTTTGTTCTCCTCCGTCCAGTCTGGGAAAATGACATGGACTGCTATCAAGTCTTTCAAGTGCACGCCAAGGATGGGGATTTTGAAGCCATCGCAGTCGGCAAAGGCCTTGCGGTAATTGCAGTAATTGCCATTGGAAGAGACGAGCTCTGTCATTTCATTCCAGTTCTGGGAACAGATGAAAAAGAAGAATTTTCAGACAGCCTCCGCATCTGCCCACCCCCAAGCCTGCCATGTGTGTGTCTAGGAAACTCCTCGGCTACTGAGAGAAGTATCTATTGCACTAATGTCGTTGCAAGGAAATATTAAACAGGAAAAAGAAAGAAACATGCAGTAAGCCTGGCTACGCGTTGGACAGCCTGTTCCATTCTGGTACAACTCACAAATAGCCCACACCTCTGCCTAACTAATAGGGAGGTTGGGGTTTAAATATCATGTGTATTTAAGTATTCTGCAATTAATGAAACTGTCACAGCGCACAAATACAAGCATGTATTGTATCATATTTAAGTATGCAGTGTATTAAAACATCCTAGTTATTCCAAGAGAGTTATGTTTGAGGTATTTCTTGAAGGTTAATCTAGGACACTATGGGCTAGGAAAAGTCACATGGAGGTGTTGAGACAGCTGTGTTTTTGAACTCTGCCACTAACTAGAAGGGTGAACTTGAGTAATTCACTTCACTTTTTAGGGCCTCAGTTTCCTTTTCTGTCAGAAAGAGGAGTTCAAATAAGTAATTTTTTAAGACACACGGGTGGTTCCAAGCCTCTTTGAGCCTCTGTTGAATTCATATTCTTCTCAACATTTAAAATGTGTCTTGCTCTTTACTTGAAATTCAGTACAAAGCTAAAGGAAAACGAAACCCATACTGAGCCCCATCATACTTGGAATGAGTGCAGTGTTTGAGGTCGGACAGCAATGCTTCTGTGGTTTATGTCCTCCTGTTTACATGGACGAGTTATTTTGGTTGCTTAACAGCAACCAGGCCTTCCAAATAGACCCTAATTTTGATCAGTCCACTCTTTCCCAAAGTAGCCCATATAACTCAGATGGAGCTGTTTCCATCCCTAGGTCCAAGAATGAATTCTGATTTCCCATCATCATAATTCCAGCCCTCTGGTTTGTGATTGGTTCAGAAACACAGAGTTAAGCCAATCAGTACATTACATTCCTCTGGCAACTGTAACTGATTCAGGAGTGGGCATGTTACTTGAGATGGTTCAGTCTGTCTTTAAAAAAAAAAAAGGTCTTTAATTCTATAGGGAGAGGGATGAAGAAAGAAGTTTTCTCTGTCCCTACCTTTCATGAAAAAGAAAGCATAATTTTCTGCAGATAGCCCAATCAAGAGGGAAACCAGTCTGATGAAACAAAACAAAAACTGATACCCAGAGGAAGGCAGAGCAACTGAGGCAGAGCTCTGATCAGACCATGCCTGAAGCAGCCCTGCCTCTGGACTTCCAGGTACGTGGGAAGATGATCCATTTCCTTATTGTTTAAGCAATGTTGAGAGTCTTAAAAAAACAGCTGAAATTGTTCTTACTGATACAGCAGAGTATACTCTTACTAGAAAATCTTTTCATAAGGATGAAATGTTTCTTTTTGTTCAGTAAGGAAAAATACTGTTATAATGACCTGGAAATAAATATGACAGAAAGCTTGATTTGGGAAATGATCATTTAAATATCATTTAATGATAATATCACTTTTATTAAATGATTATATCATTTTTATTAATCATTTTTATGATTATTAAATTATTAAATATCATTTAATAAAAATATCACTTTTATTCTTGACCAACTAGCGATAAGTCTAAGGACATTCTATATGAGGCCTCTTCCCTGTCATCTCCTGCTGAGTTGACCACAGTACTGTGAATAGAGCAGGCGTTCCATGACTTCATTGGAGGGAGGGAGGATAGGAGAGACTTCTGTCTTGTTTGCCTTACACCCTCATGCATATCACAGTGCCTATCACACAGGAAGCACCAAAGACACGCTTGTTGAGCATTTACAACTACACTATGCAATGGTGATCGAGGGGTTCCTACTGGGACCCTTGCGGCCACCTCCACCCCGTTCTCCGGGGGGTGTCTGCTCCCTTCCTACTCTGTCCCCCATGTGTAAGCACCCTTCATCTCAGAAGACAGCTCCCCCTCTGAGTGACAGCTGTGAAGCGCATCTTACCCTGAAACAAAAGGGAACTTTTTATTTAGGATTAGGATCAGATCCATCAGATCCACTGTACCTTTGTAACTTCTGAAGAAAGGTGAGAATGGGTCTCTTTGAGGCGTGAAATGGAACTGTGACTGAGGCCCCCCACCACTGCCATCAGGGTGTTAAAATTTTTGAGCTGAAGGAGCTTCTACAATAAAAAAAATGTTAACATCAATACTTTGTAACAATTTTTGAATTATTCTGAGCTTTCTGAAAGTACTAAACGTATGTGCAATTTAATAACAAGGAGGGCCTAGGAAAAATAATATCAGTTTAAGTGAAATGCAAATAAAATCAGCTAGAAAAACAGATCAATCATCTCACAGAAAAATAGCTACATTAAGTGCTTTTAGGTATGCCAACTAAAAGTAATCTTCTTGCATGAGAGAAGTATTTGTGCATTACACATTTATGAGTAGTTTAATTGTCCTTTTTATTATGAACCACAAATTTCCTCAATGACCATTCTCAGTAGAGGGAGTGAACATCTAAAATACTTTAAGAACTCCGATCTAATACATACCTTGGCAACATTGATAAACTTTGTGATGACTTCTGCCCTTTGCTGCGGGGTTGGTTTGCTAAGAACCATCAACTGGACCCACTTAGAGATTCCATTGAATAAAGCAATAGATCTCTCCAAGGTTGGGTTATTCTCCAGGCAGCCGTGGATGACATAGCTTTGGTAATCAGTGAACTAGTGAAAGAAGGTTCAGAGAGTCTGAATTATAATGAAGCAATTGCAAAATCAGAAATCAGAATATTGCATGAAAGAGGTGAGATATTGTTTCATCACAGTATAACAATTCCTTCATTTCACATTTTAATGGCATCTTATAAGTTTAAATGTACCTCTAGCATGTTATTTTGCTGCATCTTACTCTCCAACACAGACACACTTATTACACAAGACAGTGTTGGTGGGGTGAGAAAGGGGTAAGACTCCAAGACACATTCTATTGAACCCTAAGTTGCTGGATGAAACTATTCACCTAGGGCATTGGCGAAAATGGTGGTTTCTGGGAAGACCCCAGACCCACAAGGTCAGTATC
The DNA here is from genome assembly GCA_004024845.1 of Tonatia bakeri. Taxonomy (NCBI): domain Eukaryota; kingdom Metazoa; phylum Chordata; class Mammalia; order Chiroptera; family Phyllostomidae; genus Tonatia; species Tonatia bakeri. Next base: position 92,160 of record PVIA01000077.1, read on the forward strand.
TCCAGAGGAAGAACCACAACTGGTGAATCCAAGGGTCAGGCAAGTTTGAGATACAATGGCATACATTAAAAAAAAGGAAATGAATATAAATATAATGATTCCACATTTATCAAGTTATTTAAAAAAATAGTAATTGAAGTGAGACAGCTCTTTAGTAAACAGATACACTGTCAGGAAGTCAGGACAGATGTCATCAAACACTTAATGAGCTTCTATCTTATCAGCACTGGAGGGGGTTCCCTCTTATAGCCTGCTGTGGGGAGGGCCTCAGTAAGGGCCTCCCCAAGTAAGATTACTTAGTGAAAAGAATCCATCTTTGAGAAATCCATACTTCTAACCTCAAGTTCTTTGCAAGGAATAATGTAATCCATTCCCTGGCATCTTGGAAAAGAAGAAGCAGAAACAGCCCCAGATCTTGATGAGAGAAAGGCAAAGGCTATTTGTGGACCATTGTGGAAAGATGGTCATCACAAGTGGGTAGTGAGTAGGTAGCTAGTAAGGGACCACAGTCAGAAGGAAGAAAAGGGATTGGAGAAGGAATGCTATCAAGATGCAGTAGGAAAGAACATTTAACTCAGGATCTCCATCCCTGGGAACAAACATCCTGATGTTGAGATTCTCCTGAAAGCCTACAATTCCTATTTTCAGCCTGCGCCCATAAGTAGGCATTTATACAAATCTCAGCCTAAATAAATGTTTCTTCCCCCAAACAAAGCACCTAGCAAAACATGTTCACTTGGGAGAGGTCAACAGAGCTAAATAAACCTGGAATGGTTAAATCTCCGCTGTGTATTCAGAAAATCATGCTTTAATCCTTTGAAAGGGGCCATTGAAAATATAGTGACAGAACTGTAGCTCCTGAGCCATACTATAAAGACAGGATAATATTTATTTTTGGTTGAAAGGGATTGTTCCTGTGAATTAAGGGCACTTTTCCAATGGAGCACAGTGACAGAGGCTGCCAACACTTCAGAGCATGAAAACGCGGCTCTTGGGAAAGTTGGCATGGTGGTTGTTATCCTTGGAAGAATAAATGTCAAATTTCTTACTGAGATCCTTCTGAAAGATTTATGCTCCAGAAAAGTGAGGTGCTCAGCCAATTCAATGGGCTCCAGATGGTCAAACAGCAGACAGGCTTTTCCCTTCTTGGATACTTTTTTCCTCTGTGTGACTCTTCTCATCCAATCGTAGGAAGGTCTATAAAAGAACAGGGAGTCTGGTCAGTTTGCTGAAAGCTCGTTTCACTCAATGGAAGTTATTAACCTACTGACTTTGTAACTCTTGGCCTGCCTCCAAGGGCTTGCACTAAATATATGCCCTGTCCTGCATATTTGAAGAGAAAACCACTGACCCATCGCCAATAGAACATAAACTTCAAGTTGTTTTTCCAGACAGGGTGGGTTTGCACTGATCCATTTAGAATCCCTTACTTGGTCATTCTTGTGGCCAGTAAGATTTGGATCATAAGGAAGAGGTCAGGGATAGGTATTAAACTTGAGAGTTTATCAATGTATAGATGGTGATTTAAGGCACATGGGAACCACTAGAAACTGGCAGTTCTCCTACATCAGCAAGAAATGGATAATCTGAAAATTCTGTTATAAATACAGAGGCCTGGTCCTCACTTCTAGTGATTCTGATTTACTGGGAATGAACCTGAATAATCTGTACTTTTAACAACATCATTTATGATTTCTGGATCACTCACTGTTAATCACTCTTGAAGAACTATTTTAGAAAAATTGGCTAGAGTAAGAATGCCTAGGACACAAGAGCATGTATTTGCAAGATGGAAACCCATACTTAGGGCCATTAAATAGTTTTCTCTGCGCAAAGTTAAACTAGATGATATAAAACACTAGCCTAATTAGCACCATGTTCCTAATAACTGAGGTAACTAGTTCACAGCACAACTATGATCAACATTTGTACATCCTCAGGATGGTCTCAGATGCACCATGGAACAGGGCTTCTTGAACTTGAATGAGCTTATGAATCATTTGGAGATCTTATTAAAATGCGGTTTCCAATTCAGCAGGTGTAGGAAGGTGCCTGAGAGTCTGAATTTCTGCTGAGCTCCCAGGTGATGCTGTGCTGCCTATCCGTAGCTGACACTGTGAGTGGCAAGGGCATAGGAGACATTAACTAGATTTTAGTAAATACTGAGCATCCTGAGCATCTGTTATGTGCCAAAGGCTTTCACATGCTATCTTATGTGCTTACTGGATGCTCACGATAACCCTGTGAGAAAGCTACTATCCCCACTTTAAATCGAAGCCTGGAGAGATGGACTTATGCGCGATGGTGCTCACTGCAGCAAGACTTTCTCCGAGAAGCACCACCTGGTTCTGACAAGGTATGGATGGCGGTCTGGTGGGGTCGTCACTACTCCCTCCCCCAAACAGCAGACTCATCATGCTTGAAGCTTGAGCCACTCTTACATGCTGGAAATGTCAATGAGGCTGATGTGTTTTTCGTATCCTAGTTGGCTAGCTACTTCTCGGAATTCTTCAGTCATACGGATCAACCCAAGGTCCAAATTGAACTCTGCAGGAAATTTCAGAATCCAGTACCTGAAAGGCATCAAGTGTTTTTGACAACCAGATGTTAAGATGGACCTCTCTGTAAGCTATAGCATCACTTCACAGATTAAATTTAACAAACAAGCCAGGACCATGCCCCCAGTTAGCAGTCTCCCATCCCCCACCCATCACATTGAGTCTCACTCTTTTCCTTCAGTCAAGGACCCATGTCCACTCCCACACTGAGCCTCTTTCCCACTCTCTCCAGAAGGAAACCCTTCTTTCAACTCATGGCACATAGGTGGGAATGTGTACGGTGAGAAGATGGAATGTAAGAATTTACTCTAACAGCTGGTTTCATTCCCTAATCACATTGACCGCTGCTTGAGCTCTAGTCCCAAAGGAAGAGAAATTCTACTCCCAAGAACAGAGGAGGGCCAATGTTAGCAAAAGCAATAAAATGGAATCTGAACTGGTTCTATTATCAAACCAGGTCTGCTGCTTAGGGAAAAGGAAAGCGACAACCATTCCAGAAACAGAAAGTGCCAGAAAATTAGATTTGTAAGTATATTTACCTCATGAAGTAGCAGATCTTTAGTCGGAATTCATCACAGCTTTCTCCACTGGCATTTCGATACGTACACTAGTTAAAGGAAAATCCTTGCACTTGGTTTCCTCCACATGTACCTGAAGCTGTTCGATCAGTGCGGATGAATTTCCGATGAGAGGGCCATAGCGGGGACACTGGGTTATGGGACACTGGGCTACTGGGACGTGTGAACAGGGAGAGGAGTGGGTTCTGATGACGTCCACACTGAATAAATTACTGCTCTGCCCTGTCCTGCTTGGTTGGGAAGAGAAGCCACTTATAAAACTTTTTGACCTTCCTAAGCACTTACCAAGTGTTGACTGTCAACTGTAATTACAAATACACTACCAGCTAGAGATCATTTAAAATTGGTAGTGCATAGAAACACCATTTTAGCCAAAAAAAAAAAATTTGTATTTAGAATGAATGCCTTATGTATATGTTCTAGTCCCTTTAGCATTTGAAAATGTCATTTGCTGGTATATTAATACACAGGGTGTGTTGCAATTTATTCTCATCTATTTTATTCTTTTCAACAAATAGGTACTGAGCTCCTGCTATAGGCCAGGCACCCTGGGTCTGCAGTAGCAAGTGAGAATCTAAAGAAACCTCAATTCACAGGCAATTTCAACTATTATTCAATCTGTACTTTCAGATATTAGACTTTACCTGTCTGAATATCCACTTTAATTTGTGTTTCATATTGTCAGCGGACATATTGATGATAAGAATGCAGTTTGGGGCACATTCTTTGGACAGTGTTTGGGCCCTGAGGAGGGACCAGACTGAGTCAATTCCGTCCATCCTTCCCTGTGCACTACCCTCAGTAGTGGGACCCGTGGGACCTCGGGACACTGGCTCCCTTCCAGGGTCCTCTGTTCAGGGTGAATGTCCCCTTGCCCTCTCTGTCACCTCCTTCTGCCCGTAGGTTGTGGGAGGATGGAGGGAAGCAGTAGAAAGCAGAGGAAGCTGGAAGTGAGCAGGGGGAAGCCCCACTTGGCCCCAGTGACACTCCATGGGCCCAGCCCCTCTCCAGCTCTCCTGCCTTGTACAGCTTCTCACTCATCTGCGGGGCCCGGGCTTGAAGCAGGTAGAGCCTGCAGGAGCCAACATTAGTGACTATATAGTAAACATTAGATACTGGGCAATGAAACCTCATAACAAATGTGATACTATTTTCCATTTTCAGCCATTTGGCTTTCAACCACCTTTTAGGACTGCATTATGTACAATGTTGATGAACTGCTAAAAGCCCATATAGAATGGGGTTTTTAACTTTTCTCTCTTATGTCAGAAGGAAATCTAAAATTAACATCAATCCACAAATTATAATAAATCGGCTAGAATGTTCTCTGTGTCTTGCCAGCTAAGGGAAGATACAAAAACTTAGGTGGCGTTTGTACCTGAGCCAGATCATATTATTTTGGCTGACATTTCTAAATGTCTAAGTCATATCCTCCAGGTCCACCATTTTGCCATTCTCAAAGGAATGAATTAGGCCCTGAATTGGTGTTAAATCTTCTTCTATTGTGCTAACAGTAGAAGTGTTTAGGACAGGTGAGAAACACTCAGCCTGTGGCTCCTGATTCATTTTAATGCAGTGATTACTTTTAAGCACAGCGAAAACATACAGATGGATAGCCAGCTATTTGGCCCATCATCCAGATGGTTTGTCTAGATATCTAAATATATTTATAAAACAGTTGGATAACTGAAGGAAGATTATTTATTCATCTCAATTTACTGGCTTTGGTTAGATACTCTATCTGCATCAACACAGAACTTGATTTGTGACTGTAAAAATCACACAGTAGTTGAAAAGATATATGCAGAGAAGTTTTTCCGCCAGTTCAGTGGAAGATAAATACCATCGGTGCATCAGCAGAACTATTCTTGGCAAACAACCATTATTTAGCTCTCCATTGTCATCTGTTAAAAGATAAAATGAAATGAGGGGTGAGGAAGGAACAGTACTACTTTTCTCTTTTTCTAATATCAGTAGAGAAACATTAGTGTCAAAAACTTCTCATAAGCTTGATTAGCATTTTCCTCCTCCTTCTGCTGGTATTTTCTTGCAAGTTAAGTGGGTAGGTTTCACCCTTCCTCTGGATTAAGGTTGCCAGAATTTAGCAAATAAAAATCCAGAACCCTTAGCTCAATTTGAATTAAGGTAGACATCAAATAATTTCCTAGTGTAAGTATATTCCATGCATTATTTAGGACACACTTATACTAAAAATGTGGCTTATCTGAAACTCAAATTTAACTGATCATCCTGTATTCTATCTGGCAACCCTATTCTGGTTTAACCCTTCCTATACAACCAATTCAACACACAACTCCTGTGTAACTCTGTGTGTGCAAGAAATAATTCAAAATGCTGAGGTGGAAACATAAATAACATAAGCAGGTAACTGTAAAGTCTATAACCTAGTAGGAGATAGAAGACACACATGCAAATATAGAATGCAGCAGATTGTGCAACCCACTCTTGTCTAAGCCAAAGACCAAGGAATGATCACAGCAGCATACACCATGTGCCGTAAGAAAGTTACAAAGGACTGTGGGAGGGTGGAGGGAACATTCATGACACGGGAGATTAGGAATGGCATTGTGAACACTGGAGATGATGTCTGAGATGAACCCTGAAGCAGAAGCTCAGTGAATGGGTATGATAAAGGCATGCAGGTAGAAAGATGCAGGGAATGTTCCAGAAACATTAAGTGGACAGTCTGGCTAGTGTATTAGTTGTGGGCAGTAAAGGGAGGGAAATGCAGAGAGCACTGGTACTGGGGAGGCAGCCTGGGGTAAATCAAAAAGGTCTTAAATAACACCAAGATATGAAGACTGAATTCTGTTCTACAGCAACACTTGCCTTTTGAATAAAAGGGAGTGATAGTATCAAGATATGCGAGAGGAAAGAAGGACCATACCGAACATCTCAATGCAAGTGCTCAGCAGTTCATCTAATGTTGCTGCTTTCCCAAGTCCGCTGGACCCCATGGTTGCTCAGCTGTTGTCAAAGAACTAGGAACATTGTCAGCATCAGATAGACCATCTCCGCAACCATGCAAGTAGTGATGTTTGTGCCCAGCGGTGGTCTCTGTCCTTAGTTATACTTCAAGATTCTAAAAAAAAAAAAAAAAACAAGAAGAGAAAGTTATCAGACTAGAGTACAGACCCCAGTAAAGCATCACATTCCTGTCCAAGAAAGATAATGGCTTTCACTGACTGCATCATCCTACAAGAAAAGGATCAAGGTGACCGAGACTGCATCAACCCCTGTGATGGCTTGTTGAGCTATCCCTTGTCATGTAAGGTGCTCTGAGACCACAGGGATGTTCTCTGTTACACATCATCCCATTTTGTGGCTGAAAATTTTTGGAAATATTTTCTTCATGTTTTTAAGTGATAAAACATCTAAGGATATTATAAAAAATATTTGGGTTAATATTATTATGGTTATATAGGGAACAATAAATTTTAAAGGGCAAATATATTTATGACCATTTTCCTCTGTGATCATATAAATGTTTAAAACATGGTAAAAAAACCTTATTTGCCTAAGTTCTCCAATAGGAACACTATTATATTTTTCTTTTTTAAAATAATTTCTTAAAAGATTTTATTTATATATTTTTAGACAGAGGGAAAGGGAGGGAGAAGGAGAGGGAGAGAAACATCTATGTGTGGTTGCCTCTTGCGCACTTCCCACTGGGGACCTGGCCCACAACCTCAGGCATGTGCCCCAACTGAGAGTGGAACTGGCGACCCTCCCCTTGGTTTGAAGGCCAGCACTCAATCCACTGAGCCACACCAGTCAGGGCTATATTTTTCTTTTTTAAAATTAAAAATTTGTATTACAGTTGATATACAATAGTATATTGGTTTCAGGTGTATAACATAGTGATTAGACATTTATATACCTTAGGAAGTGATCACCCTGGTAAGTCTAGTGCCCATCTAGAACCACACTCAGTTATTTCAATTGTACTGACTATATTCTTTTTGCTGTACTTTACATTCCCATGATTGTTTTTATAACTGGCAATTTTTACATCTTAATCCCTTTCCCTTTTTCACCCACCCACCCAACCTGCCTCCCATCTGGCAACTATCGAAAATGTTCTGTTTTGAGTTTGGTTCTGTTTTGTTTGTTCATTTATTTTGTTGTTTAAATCCTACATATAAGTGAAATCATATGGTATTTGTCTTTCTCTGTCTGATTTATTTCATTTAGCATAATGCCCTCTAGGTCCATCCATGTTGTCACAAATGGCAACATTTCATTCTTTTTATGGCTGAGTAATATTCCATCGACACTGTTATTATTAGTAGGAAAATATTAACAATCTATTAAACATCCACATTGCATACTAGGCATCATACCAAATACTTTACATATATTATCCAACTTGAACTTCGTGATATTACTGTGAGGTAGTAATTATTATTCTCAGTTTACAAATGAGGTCATGGGATTCACAGAGATTCAGCAACTTGTCCAAAACCATGCAATTATCATTAAATCCTAGAATCAGGACTCTGTTATAACATCAAGCTTTTTCCCTTTTATTATTTGCCCCAGTATAGTTATCATAAGATCTCATAATTTTCCCCCCTAATCTCATGTGAAAATATCACTTTTCCACACCATCTCAGACAGAGGATACAAGTCAGCTTATCTGTCACAGAGACAGAAGAACAAGTGGCAATGAAAGCTGTCTCATTGTACAGCACTGTCATGGGGAAAATGGGATTGGAAACAACCTCTCGGAGTTGCTTATCCTGAAAATATCTCTGTTGGGGACATACCCTCATTGTATTTTACAGAGTGAGTTCTTGATGCCAGGTCCATATAGGGCTTGGAAAAGTCCAGAGGTCATCATGATGCAAGGTAGTTACCCACTTTGGACAGTTTAATAGGTAAGTGTGGCCATTTGGGACTCATCTCATGAACTTTTTGAAGTTAATGCCTACTTTACTCTTGAAATTTATTTATTCAATTGGTAATCATTGAGTAATTGATGTGTACAAGGCCCTGTACTGGGCATTGGGGCTGATAAGATGAACAAATCATTGTCTCATTCTTGCCCTCAGTGGGCTCATGGCCAACATCAGTAAGCGAACACATGAGTGAATAGAAAAGAAACTAATGTCCATGTGTACGGTTGTATTAGCTCAATGGGACCACTGACGCGAGCATTTAAGTGAGTCTGCCCACCAGGCATATGACCCAGAGGAAACTTGTTTGCTGTGTGTCATTTCTGTGTGAGAACCACATTCTAGTGCTGAAGGCCCCACTCAGAGCTTAAAAGCAGGGCTATTTCACATGTGCATTGAAAATAACAAAAACACTGGGTCAATATGCTCCCACTTCTGCTGCTCAAAGAGTTTGTGAAAGTGGAATATTAAAGTTGCCTGGAACTCGCTCTCACACTTCTTAACCAAGTCACCTTACTGGTCAGGCCTTTCCCGACCACCCTATTTGAAAACAGCACCTCTTTCTCCACTCCCACCTCCAACGTGGCATGCCCTACCTCACTTCCTGAGTTTATTTTCCTTCTTCACACATATCTGCATTTGAAATATTATATATCTTACTTATATATTTGTTTTAAAATTTCTGTAGCACTATAAACAAAAGCTCCATGAACTCAGGGCTTTTCGTGTTGTTTCTCTGGTATATTCCCCAACTCTTTAAGGTTTTGCCTCTGACATGGAATATACTCAAAAGGGCATTCACTAAATCTGTGAACGGATAGATAAATAGATAAAGAAATTAATTTAAAAATTGTAAAAAGGTTGTTTTCAAATATGTGTATGTTTGTTTGAGTGTGGACTATAAATTTTAAGAGGTCATTTTTTAGTTTGTTTTACTAACTTACGTCAGCTTTTAGTAAACATCACTAGGATAGAAGTCTCCTCCAGCTTCGTGGACTTACTAGGATCAGCCTATATTTACAACGAGAGCTGGGTGCCTCTCCCAGGGCATTCTGGGGCAGCTCTGCTCTGATTTCTCTAGTGCGAACCCTGTCAATCCCACGAAAAGTCAAGACAGGACAATTGACGAGTTGGATTGCCTCTGTGCACATACACACACTTTTTATCATGTTAACTCTTGTCGTGGCGCAGTACAGGTAGCCTAGACGAACTAAACGAGTTTCTCAGGTCAAATCCAAAATTATCCAGCCAAACTGTATAAGGAGAAGGTGTTGACCTTCCACGAGCGATTAGAAATAGCCTGGTACCAAAACCCCGTCACCGTGTCTGGAGTTATATTCGTGATCTGCAAAGAAGCCCGCACAGGGGAGCCAGGTGGGCGGGGCTATCCCATTACCGTCTGTTTCTATAATCAGCAGCTGCATTTGTGTCCCTGCTTAGCATCCCGTGCCAGCACATTTACCTGAGATCCTATTTCACATACGCGGTTACTATTCCCTACAACTGCTTTTTCAAAAGTAAAGTTTCTTTATTGTAAAAGCAGTATACATTTATCATTTAAAGCAGACAGTAAGAAGGAAAAGGAAAAAAAAAGTCATCCATTATCTCACCACCCAAAGATAACTCTTGTTTACACCATGACGTGTTTCTGTTAGTTTTTCTAGGCATATTTGTGTTGTGGAGTTTCTTACATAATCCATTATAGTTTAAAGAAACACCTACCTATTGGTTTCACACAGATTTCCAGGTCAGTAAAAATTTTAAGGGCATTTGTCATCAGTGGAAATTGCATTGGGAACACAGTCTGCAGTACTGGCTTATCCAACTTAAATAGTAAGTAGTTTGGGGAACCTGATAAAAGAACAGAAAAAAATCCCCAAAGTTAAATAATAGAAACCCAAAAGAATCCACCTTGTGTTAAAACATTTTCAAAAACCATGAATTATAGGTGGTTTTTGAGGTTTTTGTCTGAACCTTACCCATAAAATTAATTAAATGAGGAAACAGTCAAAATAGTTACTTGGTAACTTGATTATTTAGAAAGTCAAGCAATTTTTTAAAAAATTCAGTCTATTAAAAGCCTACACATGTTGCAAGCCCAAAATTTATGTGCATAGTATAAAATATTATTTTAGTCCAAATAGACTTATATCAGTGGATTGCTGATTAAAAATTTCCACACACTGACTTCAGGAATGTTAGTAAATCTCAGACAGTTTCTCGTGGTGAGCCTCCAACTTCTGACCCTAAATCACTCCTGACTGTCTCAACGTGAATGTCAATGTTATTTTAGTCCAAGTTGTTTAGTCTCCCAATAGTTGGGGATGCACGTTAGTGTTGATAGGTACTCTCTTGCTGAAATGAAAATTATTGCTCCTTCTCAGCATAGACTTTTTCTCACAAGTCTGGAAAGGACACAATAAGCCAAAATTTCCCCGGGGCTTGAATAATAAAGATGTTCTCACTTCAAAAGGGCAAAAGAGTTCTGCTGGGTGTGATTTCCAAAGGCCATGATATGTTCATGCAGCAAAAAGACTTTCATTAACATGACTAGTGAAAACTCTACCTTCAAAAAGAAATTCTTTAAGGTTACCTAGGACAATAAGGACTGTGCTCCCAATTTCAGAAATAGTGAAAAGGTGCCAATTCCATGCAACTATCTATTAAAAGGTACAAGTTAGCACCCCAGGCTCTTGATTCAGAATGTTTAGGGCTCTAAAAAATTGCATTTCAACCTTAAGATAACCAAATGGGGGAAGGCTTACTTACCTCTGAGTAAAATGTTACTAAATGCTGCTTACTGTACTAGATTGTTTAAGGGGTTAGCATATAAAATGCACCCACTATGTTGCCTGCAAGATACTCTGTGCTCAGGGAGGGTGTCTCCCTTTGCCTGAACCACCTCTTCCTTTCCAGTATTTAAAGCTTTTAAGCCGAGGACTTACATTGCAGTGGAGGATTAATGTGTCGAAGTGACAGGAAGAAAGATGTTAGTTTAGAGAAGGGAAAAGGAAATAGAAGAAAAAATACTGTGACACTAGAGCATCCAATAGTGGGGCAGGTGGCCTCAACAATGATGGAATGCCATTCCTGAAAGTCCTCCAGCCAAAGTAAGTAATGACTGTCAGAGATGCTATAGACTAAATTCCCAGACAGTGTCTAGGAAGCATGCCAAAATGACAGCAAAGGTTCCTCCTGGCTCTGGGATTGCAGAATTTATAAGGTGGAATGTTTTCTCTAATAAATACTCAATAAATAGTTTTGAAACGATGTTGGCCACATTAGAACTTCCCAAGATTGTCTTGCTTATAGCATCATATCTGTTTTGAGAAAACAAACTAACAAGCAAAAACTCTTGAAAACTCTTTCCCCCAATGGCAGATATTGCCTTTACACATAAATTACCATATATATGTCTTGACATTCACATGACCTTCATATGGAGACAAGGGGATTTCTCTAAATGCCTATATCCTTAAGGAATAATAACTAAGGTGTCATAGCATTTGTTTTTCTGGCAACATCCAAGCTTAATCTCTCTTTCTAATCACAGACATGAGACTTTAAAAGTTTTGAAATTATATTCTCTGAGACTCCAGAGGAGAAATCAAGATTATTGAGTTTAGTAAGAGAAACAATAACAAAACTCTGAAAGGTAATTAATTTGACAACTTACTGTGAATCCATTAGATGCCAGTTACTAAGCAAGGCATTAGAATGGCTGGCAGAGAAGGTTGGGGGTAAACAGGGAGAAAGCTAAATTGGCGGGCAAGACAGACAGAATTCTTGCCCTTATACTTCAGCAAAGAATTAAACAAGTAATTATAGTAGCATGTCCTACGAAGAGGCAGAGTACTAAGTTAGTCTAGAAGCCAAAGTTTAAGCTAGGCAAAAGAGTGGGTGGGTAGATGACAATTAAGAAAAGTTGAAAGACATTTAGAATGACATTCAGAATGTGGCAAGAGATGAGACTAAAAAGTCAGTACAGTAGCTGATTAACAGTATTGTAACCTATGTTAAGGAGTCTGGACTTTATCTGAAGTGCAAAGGGAAACCATTATTTTAAAGGTGAGGAGAGTGGCATGATCATATTCAGATTTTTTTTTGAGATTCTTCTAGCTGCATGCAGTATGGAAAAGAGATTAGTAAAGACCTATACTAATGATGGGGAAACCAGTCAGTAGTCAGTTATAGACAGTCAGGCGAGAGGGGATGGTTATCTAAGCCAGTGTGTTGGAATGGAGATGGGGAAGAATGCGTGGTTATTGAATATATTTTGAAGTTAGAGCCAACAAGGTTTTCCGATTTGTTTGCTATGGAGGCTGATCCAATAGGAGGAATCAAGGATAACTTTCAGATTTCTAACTAGACATGTGGTTGTGTTACAGAGCCATTCCTCCGAGATTGCAAGATTGAGGGGAAGGGGAAGGAGTAGGAAGTTCATGGAGGCAAGGGATGAGTTCCCTCCTAGACATGCTGAATTAGAGATGTCTAAGACATACCAGGGAAATGCTGGGCTTGCTTCTGGGCACCTGTTACAGATTCCTGAGTTGACATCTGAGTATGTAAGTGCTAAGAATCAGTGGGAAGGAAAATTTAAAGGACAGGAGAAAGAGAATTTAATGTTGTAACAAGGTCCCTGGGCAGAAGGTGGAAGTAATGGACCTGTGCTCAGGTGGCAGGAATTACTTCACATAGAGTAGAGGGTCACCCCCTTAGATGCAACAACAGGAAAGAGAAAAAATGGGTATGGATATTCCATTTGTCCTTTGGATAGCAGAAGGTCAAGGAAGTTCCTGTCTGAGTGACTTTCATTTCCTCTGTGAAGAAGGAGACGAGGTCCTCGGCTGGCAGGTCTGATGGGGACAGGTGTGAAGTTTATCAAAAGGAGAAAATATGCAAAAGATGTTGTAAAGGGAAAAAAAGGGAAACCAGAAGTATTGGGATTATTCTCATCCAGAGTAGATGGCTAATGTTTCTCTTTTCTGGAGTTTGTCTCGAGGAGTTCCTTGTTCCTTGGGTGACATTACTCCCCTGTGTCAAGTTTCTGAAATTATTTAAGGAAACTTTTCTGAAATAACTTATTTGGCAAGTTTCTTCTTTATGGAGCAGGCAATCCTGAGTTTCTGCTCTTTTGTTCTAATTCCCGTAAGTACGGACACTTGGTTTCTGTAAGGATGAAGTTCAGGGCTCAGGCATGGCTCACATTTGCTCGGCTGTTTCCTCAGAAGGGCCCGGGGCCCTGCTCCCGACTCACACAACTTTGTTTGAAGTGGTGGAAAGGAAGACAGACACTACTGCAAGTGAAAAAATGGAGAAGCCCTGTGCCTCCCACGCTTTGATGTGATCCAGGATATTTCATGCTGGCAACTACAACCTCAGCCACTGTCCCGTGCTCTCCACCTTCCCAGACAGGTGTTCTGTAACTCTGCCCCACCACTCACCCTCTCCAGCGACATCACCTGTGGTCTTGAAAAAGGTCATCAATCACAAGATACATTATGTTTTTTTTCCCAGTCCATTCTCTACATTTGGTATTCTTACGTTGTTTCTGCCTTGGTCTTATTTCCATTTTAATTTCCCTTCTCATTTCTTTCAAGGTCGCCTCTCAAGACTTTGGATTACTCTCTCTGCTTGATTTCCTTTTAGTTACCTTTCTTGGCACACTCTGTCACAGTCTCATTGTCATCACTGTCAGAGCTGTTTCTATCACAAACCAACTGGAAGAATAGAGACTTCAGAAACGAGCCTGATGGTTACAGCAAAGTTAAAATGCTGTAAATAGGCCATAATGATGACCCAGGGAATAGGCTATTATTTATGGATAGTGGAGCAATATCTCCAAAGTTTAGTTAGCGATTACAGTATGGGCTAGTCATGGATGATGTTATATTTCTCAACTCTAAAAGTAGTTTTGTTTTTTTTCATTCTTGTCTTGGATGGGTTTGTTAAGTGAGGTTTTCCTGTTTGCTTGTTTGTTTGTTTTCCTGCAAAGAGCTTTTACCAAATAAATGGGACATTAACAATCAATGTTGTCCTGAATTTTAGAAAATGAAGAAATAATAGTCTCTAAAAATACTGTTTGCTGGTGGCATGTAATATGATAGACATAATGTTGGAAAAATTACCTCTATTATACTTAAATCTTATAACACCCAGAGAGCTTAGTATTATTCTGTGCATTTCATGAGTGAGCAAATTACGGCCCACAGAAGTTAAATTATTTGTTCATATCATGTTACTTATTTGCAACACCAGGTCTATCTGACTCCAAAAATTTAAACTTTTTCCACTCCCCCCACAAATTTTAGCTGTTATTAAGCCTTGCCCATTAGATTGATTTCTAGGCATTGTCTGGAACAAATGTTTACTATTCCCTGTGTTTGACACTTAAGCATTCTATCACTGGCTCTATTGTCTAAAAATGAATAAAAACCATTATCACAGCAAGTTTGGCAATTCAGGGACTCGCTGGTACCAAACACTGAACAGAAGTCAGTAGCCAGCCCAGAGCTCATCCCTCAAGACCTCCTTGCGTTTTTTTGGCTAACAATTAAGTAACAGAGTTAGGCTACATTTTATTTATTTTGTTCTTGGCTACTGGGATTTAACATTAGCAACCAAACTAACATATTTACAGCTATCTGACATGAGTTGAACAAGAAAGGAAAATGTTTTTTAAAAAAGATTTTATTTCTTTATTTTTAGAGAGAGGGGAAAGGAGGGAGAAAGATAGGGAGAGAAACATTGATCAGTTGCCTCCCACACACCCCCAACCAGTGACCCTGCCTGCAACTCAGGCACATGCCCCAACTGGGAATCTAACCGGCAACCTTTCAGTTTATAGGATGATGCCCAACCCACTCAGCCACACCAGTCAGGGCAAAAGGAAAGTCCTGAAGAGCTCTAGTAATAAATCCCTGGAATTGCAAAGTCCTACCAAAGAAGTATTTTCCTAGCATCTGGCTGGAGCCTGACATGGAAGAGAACTGAGTATGTACCATTAGACTTTTGTAATCAGGTGGTTTTCAGACGGACACATTCAACCACATGGAAAAGTTACAGCCTACTATGGCAACTTCACTGTTCACATTGTAAATAAGACCCCAAAACTAAGATGTGTTCAGCTCAGAAGTTGATGATGATGATAATGATGAAGGAGAAAGAGGAAGACAAGGAGGAGGAGGAGACATCCTTACGAGTACCCCTGTGCCAGTTACTGTGCTGAGCACTTGACGCAATGAACTCTGAGAGTCCAGGCTCCACCCCAGAAATCCAGCAACAAATAAAAGGTGGCTAAACCATGTTACTTGTTACCCAAATAATGCAAGGAGGCCTCGTGAGATGAGCTCTGAGCTGGCTACCAGCTTCCATTCAGCACTCTGTACCATCATGAACACGCTCATGCCTCCCATGCCCACCACGGGCAAGAAGACACTTGCAGTAACTGTCACAAGTAAACACAGCCCTTTGGCATCCTCCCTCTGGGGCCCGATGACAGCCTCAGAGGACAGAATCCACACAAAGAGGCTCCAGGGGAATGTGGGCTCTACGAGAAAGCCTCTAAGAATGCAAACTGAAGGCACAGCAAGTACCAAATCTCCCTCTATCCTACCACCACTGCGCACTGGGGGTGGAAGCTGCCTGTCGCTGAAAATACCAGGGAAGGATTTTAAAACTTGAGTTCTAAGTTGTTACACAGGAATGCAGCCAGAAGTACTAACCATGGAAGATTACCTTCAGAAGTATCTCCCTGCTCTGAGAAAGACCTTTATTGGGTGAAAGGCCAGCAAATACTGAATCTCTACAAAATGCTCAGCACCACGCTACAAGCTGGAGATGTAAGGAGCCAGGCCCACGTCACCACATGGGAGACAGATTTTACACAGGTCATTACAAAACAGTGAGTCTGCGAAATCCAGCGTCAGGGACACACCCCTGGGGTGTTAAGAGAGCACAGAAACGGGACTACATCCAACCAAAGAGATTTATGAAGGCTTCCTGAAAGAGAGACAGCTGAGAGTATTACATTTTATGGATCACATAACTAATACCAGCTAAACTCAGAGGGATCAGCCATTAAAGTGGCTGGAAATATCTAAGCATGACTCCAGAATTGAGCACAAAATAGATGTCATCGATCTGCTATCGAAAAACTTATCATCACATGAAAACAAAAGAATAAAAACACACATCAGATAGTATTGAGAATAAGAACTGACGACAGTGGAATGAGTGGGGTCAGGTGAGACCACAGAAGTTCTGACCGGAAGAAAGAAAAGCACAAGTAAATGAATGCACTATGAAGGCTCGGGGCTATACAAAACTGCTTTATTATTGTAACTAGTATGCATTTCACGATCCACTTTCACTACTGATCATGATAAGCTCAAAAAGCTAAATTTCTTGCAGGATCTTCATGCTAATCTTTTTATACATAGCTACGGACTTACTTGAAGATGTGATATTAAATTCCCTTATATGTTACTATCAAAGTGAAAATATTTTGCTCTTGTTTAGACACCAGTGAGTTTACAGCACTCTTTCACGGCATGGTGAAGTCTCGGTTTGAAGTGACTTCGGAAGCAGGGATTTGGAGCTAGGCTTTTTAGTGGAACCCATAGGGACAAGAAAGTGTTTTAAAAATTATTTCTGTACTCCCAGTTACATTCACACAACTGGAAGCCCGTAATTAGAAGGCTTCACTCGGTGACCTTGTCATTCTCCGTTATTTCAGAGGTTTCTCCCACAGCAAATGTTTCTTTCTTCCTCTCTCAAAAAGAAAAACAAACCCCAGGAGGTGGTGATATTTCTCTTCCTTCCATCTAAGACCCTCATTTCACCTGGCTCCCAAGAAGGAACCAGAGCACCTACCAACAAAGGAGAAAATGTAAGTGACTAGAAAAGTTCAGCGGTATCATAGATCCCATTTACTTGTCTAAGGTTTACTTTCCTCATTTCTTACAGGAGAGAAGTAATATGACTCTGCCTTCCTCATCAGAACAAAAAAAAATCATTTGTGAAAGGTTTTAAGAGCATAAAACACAATGAAAAAAGGAAGTCCTGAAATTATGAAATTTTCCAGACTATATTTGTAAAGTGGCTCTTCAGAATTTAGAATTTACAATAGTACAGGGTGGGGCAAAAATAGGTTTACAGTTGTTTGTATGGAAAATAATACAATAATTAACATGTAATAATACAAGAATCAACTCCACATTTTGCATACTTGCAACTATAAATCGAATTTTGCCTCACCCTGTTTATTTTCCAATTAGAACAATATAAATGGATTAATAGCAGATATGCATATGATGGACAAGGAGATCTGTGGGGCTCTGTCAAAAATGCTGGAAAAAACTTTAGGAATTCTCCAGGAATTTAGATGTTGGTAGTATGGGTTCCTTCTAAGACCTGTTAGCCTTTGGAAGTTGTGTAACTCCTGGAAACACGAATCCAATGCACGTTTCCTACTCATCAGTGGGCCTAGGGAAGGAGAAGAAAGGAAGACATAAGGAGAGGAAGACAGCTTCTCATAAAGTCATTGTTAAGGAATTAGAGGAGGCAAAGGACTGGGGATATGGCTTTTGTTGGTGGGGTTATAAAAGAAAGAAGGAATTAACTAATCAGAACTAATTTGTTAGCAATTTGAAGTAAACACAAGGTGTCTTTCCTGACCAAACACAAAGACAAACAAAACCACCAGCTCCCTCCTGGCCGTCATCTCTCCTACCTCCCCACCCTTCACAGCCAATGAGAGTTCAAGTTGCTGGCTCATTCATTCCCTCTTTGGGCCACCCAAATCACACTCTGTCCAATTCTCCCCTCACTCCCCACCCCACACTTGACCAAAACGACTCTGCCAGAAGTCCTGCTAATGCGCAGCATCCCTGCATTGCCCCTGACCACACTCTTGCTAAAATTTTCTCCTTGGATGGTTTTCCTGGCAGTGTCTCTTCGCTGGCTTCCCTCCTATGGCTCTGGTTACACTTTCTCAGTCTCCTGTGCAGACTCCTCCCCCACTGCTAGGTTCTCAGGTCTCCGTGCTGGCCTCTTCTTCTCACCTCAAACCCTCTGCGAGAAATGCATCCACAATAACTGCTTCAACTGCCGTTTCTCCCAGCGACTCCCAAACAAACTGAGGCCGGCTGCATGGGGTACTGGAGAGGACAGAGTGGCATCTGGAGCGAGACAGTGTGGGGATTGTCTCCTAGCTCTGATACTACTGGTGTGTGACTTTGGGTGACTTTGCTTAACTTTCGGGTCAATTTTCATATCTCACCATCATTGGTTGCTAATGGAAATGTAAAAATGATACAGCCACTTTGGAAAAACAGTTTGGCAGTTCCTCAAAAACATAAACACAGAGTTACCATATGATCCCGCAAATTCACTTGTAGGTACACACAGAAGAAACCTGAAAACTTAGGTTCACACAAAGACTTGTCCATAAGTGTTCACTGCAGTATTATTTACAATAGCTACAAAGTAGAGACAACCCAAATGTCCACAGGCTGAGGACAGGATAAACAAAATGAAGTGTATCTATACAATGGAAGAGTATTTGAGCATAAAATGAATCAAGTGCTGACACATGCTACAACGTGGATAAACTGGGAAGTGATTATGCCAAATGAAAGAAGCCAGACACAAAAGGCCATATCATATATTGTAGGATTCTGTTTACAGGAAATGTTCAGAACAGGTAAGCCAGAAATAAATCAGTGGTTGCCAGGGGCTGAGGGGAAGGGGATAGAGGCATGACTGCAGAGTTCAGGGTTTCTTTTGGGATGATAAAACGTTCTGAAATTTGATGGTGGTACATGTATAACCTTGTGGATATACTAAAAATCGCTGAACTGTATACTTTAAAAGGGTATGGTATGTGAATTATATCTCAATTTAACTTTTTAAATTTAATTACAAAATACGTTCTCTTGACTTTCCTGAAGTGCTGTATCTCCCATACTTTCTTCCTTGATTCCTCAACCAACCTGCCTCCCAATGTTCTATGCCAGAAACTTGGGACTCTCCATAGATTTCCCAGCACCTTCTTTCACCATTTCTCCACATCCACGTCCAATCATCTACCTCCCGATTGCTTCTCATGTGCCTCTGCTTCCTTCTGCCACTTCCGGGCTCAGAACAGCTGTCATTACCTGTCCCCTGGTCCACTGCAATGCTTATTGATAAGGCTTCTAGATGAACTGTCACCTCCCATCCATCTCTACTCTCTATTGGTGCCAAATCAACCTTTTCAAATTGTCAGATTGATTGCATGACTCCCCTTCTCAAGATTCTTCCCCAGTTCCCTTGTTTAAATCTGAAGTCCTCGGATGGCATACAAAGCCTTTCATGAGCAGCCGCCCTGCCTGCGTACCTGCACCCTAACTCTCCTTCATCCACCTTTGCTTTACTCTACCACGTGTTACATTGTTGTAAAATGAACTTCTTTTTCACAGTGCCCATACAATATGGAGCAAGTATTATTATCTCCCTTGAAATTCATATGTTAAAATCCTAATCTCTGGTCTGATGGGTACAGCTCAGTAGGGCATTGTCCTGCAAACTAAAAGGTCACTGGTTCCATTCCCAGTCTGGGTACATGCCTAGGTTGCTGGTCAGGGCCCCGTTGGGGTCGTTCAAAAGGCAACCGATTGATGTTTCTCTCCCTCTTTCTCCTTCCTTTCCCCTCTCTCTAAAAATAAATAAATAAAATCTTTTTAAAAAATCTTAATCCCTGATGTTATGGTATCTGGAGCAGGAGCCTTGGGGAGATAATTAATTCCTGAAGGTGGTTTGCTGTTGTTGAACACACCCGGTCTATGTGTTTTTGTTCTAATAGTCTGAACTAAGACATGCTTTGAACATATTGTTCATTTACACAAATTTCTCTCCCCCATCCTGCAGTATGTCTGCTTGGCAATAACATTCCCATTTCCCAAACACCTTCCTGAATTCTCCACCTCCCTCCCAGTTCTTCCCGGCAGACTTCGGCCCTCAACATAACTGACTTCCCTCGGGCTCTGTGTGATCTGTGTTACAAAGTGGTTCTGCCTTCCCCGTGGTTTCTCGAGAACCGGCCCCCAATGCGGAAATGTGTTTGATTTGTATGGTTATCTTTCCCTGCCATCTCATTCTTCCAACGTGGTCTTCCGACTTCAAATTCGTCTCTTCTCCAATTTTCTTCTCTAATCTTTTCTTGTCCTAATTTTTTCCTTTTAATTATTGAATGAATTTACTTCATTTATATTGACATACCCATGTCAAGATGGGCTTCCAGACTTTTGGTATTACAGACTCATGTTAAAGAAAATAAAAACACACTGAAGAATTTTTCCAGTCATTTTATCTTCTAATTCATAAACACTTTTTTCTGTGCCAGACACTGTGCTTAACACCATGGCAGAGGGGCGAGTATACAGCAGGCACAGACTGTGATCTTGGGAGGCTCAGGATCTACAGAGGGGACACGCGTGAGCAGAAATTAGGGTAAAGGGCATTATGAAAGAGTCATGAGAGAGGTATAAACAACTTCTGACTCACAGAATGGAGCCGCGTGTTGAAGCATGGGTGAGGGTGCGCTGAGCAGAGAAAAGAAGAACACGGCGCCCGGAGAAGACGACGCAGAAGCGGGCAGGCAGTTGTGGGGGAGCAGGGGTGCTGACAGAAGGGCGAAGTCTTAAAACTGGAGTCAAAGTATGTATGTGTCGCTCTTTCACGCAACATACACTGAGAGAGGGAGAGAGAAACTCCCATGTTCTAAGCATCACGACTAAAAGCTTCTGTGAAGGTCCATGTGACCTCATCCAGTGAGGCCCTGTCTGTGGGTTTGTGCAGACTTTACGCATTTCACTCAGTTCGGGAGTCCTTCCCTGAGTGCGGCTGCATGTTAAGTGCCTGGACTCCAGAGCCAGACCATTGGGATCCAGTCCAACTCTTACACTTTTCAGCTGCGCGGCAAGTTATTTAATCTGTGTCTTCATATCTTTATCTATATAATAGGATAATAATAGAATCTATGTTGTAGGTTCATTATGAGAATCAAATGAGTTAACACAGGTAAACTGCTTATTATCTGGCACATAGCATATTCTCAAAAAAGTGTTAGCTACTGTTACTATTTTCCTGGTAAGTGACCCAGAAGTGCCCTTTACCTAAGGGCTGAAATAATTCCTGTTTATGTCATCTCTCTCAAACTCATAAGCCACTCATATTTTATCTACATATACCCATAATGTAAAAGAAAAGAAAAGAAAGGTGGGAGGGAGGGAGGGAAGAAAGGAGGGAGGGAGGGAGGAAGGAAGGGGGAGACAGAAAGATAGAATGAGAGAGAAAAAAAGGGGAAAAGGCAGGCAGCATAAGCTGAAAATTTGAGCTAAAAATGAGAACTAGCTTAAATCCCATTTCTACTAACTGTGTCTTAGTGCCATGTTTTCTTAAATAAAGATTCCGTAATCAGCATCATACTCCATAGTGTTCATTATTTTGGGAGGATAAAACTAGCAGTCTCTGCACATACCACTCAACCTATTCAATTATATTCATAATGATCAGGTACAATCTACCTTTTATCATAAGGCAAGTACTTAGAGAGATACAAAGACACGTCCAATGACCCCAAAGAGAAGGCAGGAGATCTCAGCAGACACATATGGAAATGTCAGTGGTATCTCACATGTACCAGTGAGTCATGAATGATATCTCAGCCTTGACCATGGCATTTATTTTTCTGCAGAATGGGAATAAATGCATGTCAGGTGATTAATATCCCTATAAAACAATTCTTGAGAGTGGATATTACACAAAAATATTTCCAAGAAAATTTTTGCTGATGGATCTACTAGTCACAATAACGATGTTGAGAAGTCGAAATAGTAAGTGAAACCAAACTGGGCACTAAAATTAGAACAAGAACCTCATAGGCTTCTGTGGTAATTGGTGGGGATTTCACAAATCTGCATGTTCACACAGTTTTAAACACTTGCTAATCTTTATCTCACCGCAATATCTCATCTTCAGTGGCTTCTTTTCAACATGCTTCTAATTTCTGGCCAAGGAAACACAGCGTGTATTTATTTATTTAATTACCCTAGCACTCCTTAACTATTAATCACACAAAACCTCAGTGTATTCACCACACATTTAGATAAAAAGATACTTCCTCACTACCAAATGCAATGCACACTATTCATTACATTTTTAAAACAGAAAAATATAAATAAGAATGTTTAAACCTCTCACTAGGTTATTACTACGTAATGGAGTAGTAATACTTCATTTGAGAGGCAAAGGCAAAAGGCCACCAGAAAAACACCAGGGACTGGGGAAAAGCACTGAACCGTCTGAAGTCTGTACTGGGCTTGAAAAGTCAAGGGAGGCTGAAGACCCCAAATTTAGAGACCTTTTACCTTCAGGTCTCTAAAGCCGCATGAAGGGAGCCCAGGTTTTACAAGTGTGTTTTTGTTTTTTAGATATTGTAGTTTATTTTCCAAAATGTAATTTTGCTTTCAAATATGGGAGTCTTTACTGCGATAATGTGCTATCTACAAAGTGCCAAACGTCTATTTTCTAAAAACTAGAAAATACCACATGTCGTCTAGATGCATCCAAAGCTCCGCATCTTTGTTATAATGTGGAGCAGTCTGAATCATTCCGATGAGTGTTCTGCTGAGGATCATGTTCACAGCAAGATGGCTGCGCAGACGCCATATGCTTGACACCAGCAATATCTCACACAGATATGCTCGTGGGTCCTAACACCAAATCATGCTTTCCATAACAGCCCAAGGGCTCTGGCTCTGATGCTACAGCAATTAAACATGAAAGTGCAGTCAGTGGTGGTTTAAACATTACAAATACTGTTTTCAAATACCCTTTTCTTTTTACATTTTTCTCTTTATGTGAGAAAGCCTATTTAAAGACATATAAATAATAAACCAGAAGTCTTGCATTTTTTCCTCCAGATTGAAGATGGTGTGAGTTAACAAGTCCTTCCTCACTCAACATCCACAGGTTATAACGGTGACCTCTGGGACAAAGAACTAGCCTGTGGATATTATTTTTTTTGTTAGGCTCACATAGAATTGGCTCTCACAGTTTCAAACATTTTGTAGTTGCAAAAATGTACAAATCTAGTCTTTTACATTAAAAATGGAGTTTCCTAGATTCTTGTGGAAAAGTCCTATTTGCTAATTCTAGGCTGCATCCCAATGAGACAGCTGAAGTTTAGTAGCAACTACCTCCCCGTTCCCCAAAGTCCCCACTACCCTCTATTGTTTCCCCAAACTGCAGCCAAGGGTCACTGCCATTTTTTGTCTCACGATGTGCCTCTTCCTTTTTCAGTAGATTTAAGGGGAAAGTGAAATACGACTCTTCCCAGAAAGAGAACTTTCCTCATCTCTAATCCACGTCAGTCATCATGGTCACCTTCCCAGCCCTACAGACATTCGCACCTGTGAGCCCCAACCTCAGACTTCTCGGGCTGCTTGCTGACATCGTAGAAGCCAAGCAAAAGCTAAGGAGGTCCCTCCAGGGTGCCAGTCTTCAGAATGTTACCATTTGTGCATTGGACAAAGGAGAATCACAAGACAGCTACTATGCCTCCTGGCATATTTTCATTAAAAAAGTAGGTTTGAATTGCTAGACAAACGCCACCTCTTGCCCAAGCAAGAAAGTAAGTTTGGGGATTTCTATAGCATTTGTCAAGCTTGATTACACTAAGTACATTATTAGTTACTTCCATTTATGATACGATGAAACTGTCTAGATTAACTCCAAGTTTTGCAATTTCCTCTGAGTTTTGGGAATTTCTTTTACAGAAAAGTTCCTGTAATCAATATGATTCACTAATCATATGATTAGTGAATTCTCAAGGGTCATGTTCACTGATGATTCCCAAAGGGCATGGGACGTGGTGCCAATACACTCATGACACTTTAACTTGTACATTCTGCAAAGATGAAGGGAAAACAGAGTATACACAGGGAGTCTATTAAAAATATGCACCTACTCATGCTCAGAGGCAAATACATTTTCAGTTTCCATGCACTACAGTAACTAGTTTCACTCTACTCTCTCCCACTTCCTCTCTCTGTGGCCTTGGATTTGTGGACTACAACTAGTGACGGCTTACTCCTCATCAGGTGAAGGAAATCACAGACAGCAATCACTATGGACTTTAAAAAAAATATCCTCACCAGGGGATACATGACATGCTTTTATTGATTTTAAAGAGCAGAGAAGGAGAAAAAGAAAGAAAGAGAGAGGGTAACATCAATGTGAGAGAGAAATGTTGATCAGCTGTCTCCCATATGCACCCCAACTGGCGATCGAACCCACAACCCAGGTATGTGCCCTGACGGGGGATGGAACCTGCAACTTCGGTGCACGGGACAACGCTCCAGCCAATGGAGCCACCTGGCCATGGCTCATCACTGTGGACTTTTCAGGATAATTTCCAGCACTTTGGTAATGAGCTACTTGGATATTTAGTGACTAGAGAAGCGAGCTGGTATTCTTTCTTTGTTGTTGTTTATTATGCTAAGAAGAGAAACCAGAAACCAGGGAAGGGTTTCTTACTGGTCAGGGCAGCTGCAAGATTGGTTTCTAAACACCTGGTTTCATCGGCTCACTCATTCAAGTCTGCTAACAGTGATTTTTTTTTTTTTGTCTATTTAGAGAAACTGTAGTTCTAATATAGAAAGAGATAATGGTACAGGAGAGAACTTTTCTACTTTTTAAGGGGACCTTTTATTTACCAGCTTTCCTCATTTTATACAGAAGAGCCTCAGAGCTAAAAACAAAGCATAAATTGCCCAAGTTTAAATGGCAAGTTAATAGAAGAAAGGGAAATACTCCATCACCACATGCTTCCGTGAAATGTAGGATCAGGCTGAGGTCCCTGAGACGTGAAAAGTACACGTGTCAGAAGGCTGATTTTGAACCAATGCATCTGCTTTAAAAAGTGTGAGTTTTCTGCCCTGGCTGGCATAGCTCAGTGGATTGAGTGCGGGCTGCGAACCAAAGCATCGCAGGTTCAACTCCCAGTCAGGGCACATGCCTGGGTTGCAGGCCATGGCCCCCAGCAACCACACACTGATGTTTCTCTCTCTCTCTTTCTCCCTCCCTTCCCTCTCTAAAATTAAAAATAAATAAAATTTTTTTAAAAAGTGTGAGTTTTCAGACACGAGGCGGCTCTTTGCCATTTAAATATGGAGAAATGAAGCCACCTCACAGCTGTCAGTCATGGAACTCTTGCTCACCAGTCTGACTTCAAGAGAATTTGGCTCTTTGACTTTGCAAAAACAATTCCAACCTAATCATCTCCCTTTGGCAAAGTAATTTTTGTATCCCAAGGCCTAAAATGATAGTGGAGGCTTCAGGAAGAAGCTAAAGTTCCTGGCTGGGGGCTGCTGGATGACGGAAGAGCCTAGGTGCCTCTGAGATGGGCACAGATGTGCTGGTGAAGGGGGGCTCGTGCAGGCGTAGCCTTGGACCTCCAATGGCTCTGGGCACAAGTGGCTGACTCTCTGGCTCTGACGTTTGGGTCCTGAACCCCATGTGTTCACTTACTCCTGTCACAGGGAACCCTACGTACGTGGTCAGTTATCTTCGGCCGCTCACTTTGGCCTTTTATTTTTAAAGCTTCCAGAAAAGACCCCCACATGCTCCCGTTCCCCAGCCCAAACCCACACCCACAGCACCAGTGGGTTCGGAGACTCTGGCCCTGGTCTCCCAGGTTTGGGAGCAAAGAGGTTACCTATTATAGCTCCCACTATTTTGTCTTCAGATTCCACTTACATCAGACAGCGAGAGCTTTTTAAAGAGGGATAAGGATCAGGTAAGTGGTCGGATGAACCACTACTCAGATGCACAAAGACTGGTTGATTGCCCCAGAAGATATCCGGTGAAGACAAATGGAAATCAGTATTTCCAGAGGTTCTACCACCTAATGCCATTGTTCATACTTTAAAACAGATGGGCTTGCCCAGTGCAGAAGGAAAGAGGAAAAATATCACTCCCTGTTTCCCACCATCAGCTTTTTCCAGTTACAAAAATTTGAGATACTAAAATTTTCACCTCCTCCCAAGAGTCCATGAGCAACCCCAAACTGAATATTCAATTAAAAACATAAGGTTTTTTGTCCTGGCTGGTGTAGCTCAGAGGATTTAGCATGGGCTGTGAACTAGGCATCGCAGGCTTAATTCCCAGTCAGGGCACATGCCTGGGTTGCAGGCCATGTCCCCCAGCAACTGCACATTGATATTTCTCTCTCTCTCTCTCTTTCTCCCTCCCTTCCCTCTCTAAAAATAAATAAATAAAACCTTTTAAAAAATGTTAAAAACATAAGGTTTTCCTTCTCCAGAGACACCTGTGACCTGTCAAGATCTCAAGGTACTACGCTTTACTCCTCCCCTTGAAGTTGCCTCCTTTGCCTTTGGCTTCACCTCTGTTACCCTTCAGAACCTTGGCCAGACGCCGTCAGCCAGGGTCACTGCACTCTGCTTCACAGGGCACTTCCCATGGGCAGGGACGCAGAGAAGGGGGCCCTGAGGCCGCAGAGGCCATTATATGATTCTGTCCACTTCACAGGAAAACACTTATGTGGCGTTCTTCAAATAGGGCTTGTAACAATTAAGACTAATGACGTTTTCTTGGCTCACAAACCATTAGTGCAGTGTAGTCCTCAGACTGAGGAAATTGATAGTATGTGTTATCTCTGCATCATTTTGAATAGGGCTTTTAAGGTATTAAATGTTTTTCTTCAGAGGAGATTAGAGTAAAGTAATCTAACTTCATCCTATAAAGTAATTCTGTAAAAAGAAGTTAATAGTATTATTTCTATGGTATCAATAAACAAATTGAAATACATAGAAATTTAGTGTATTTTCACTTGGTTAGTCAATCAACAAATACTTATTAAACATTACCTTTTTTTCTGGTGTTTTTCTAGGTGATGCTTAAATGTTGTCTTTTAAACTAATTAAAATTATAATTCTAACAGCAAAAGGACCCAATTCTGATCCTCGCAGGGGTGGGAGTATCCTTGGTGGTATCCTTTTTAGGCCCAGTTTTGTAGGCCCTTTTTAGGCTAAATAGTCACTTACAGACTCAACAAATATTGACCTAGCACACACCTCTACCTCCCAAACATTGTGCCAGGTCCTGGATATCCAGTGGTGAATGGAATAGACTTTGTTTCTGTCCAGGGAAGAAGTACACAGCTTAGTGAAGAAAATCAACATCGAATAAGTAGACAGACAAATCAATGCATAATTACAAATTGTTATAAGGCCTATGAATGAAAACCCACACAGGATTCTAGGACAGAGAATGATGAGAGAGATTATTTTAGGTTAGTGATAGGAAAGATCTCTTTGAAGACGTGTTATTTAAGCCGAAGAGCTAAAACCTGGAGATTAATTTAGTGAAAGATGTGAGGGAATGAAAAGCTTGAAAAGCTGGCTAGATCATAATTCTATTGACTGAGCTGGCGGAGACTGGCAGGATGGTGGAATGGTTATATTGCAAGAAATCTAGAACTGTGCCAAAGATACGTGAGGTTTGTGATGCCTGTGCAAATCCTGTGTGCAGGTCTCAAGATGCAATGATTTGTTCAAATATGGGGCTCTGAGAAAAAATTTGAGATGGAATTTAAAATTTGGAGTTATCCCCATGTGAACACCCATAGGAATGGTTTGTGTCTCTTGGGAAGAAAATATAAAGAGAAAGGATATGGGGGCCTTGGGAACCCCAACATCTAGAGATCAGAGAGAGGCTATAAAGCAGCAAAGCACCTTGAGCAGTTGTCAGAGACACAGAAGGAAAATTTAAGGCATGTTGTGCCCTGAGGCCAAGAGAAGAACGAGCTCATGGGAGATGAAAACATCAAGTGTGTTGAATGCCGCCAAGAGGTCAAATAGGAGGAGGATAGAAAACTATCTGCTTTTAAAATTTTTGCTACAAGGAGGCCATAGGTAACCTTGACAAGAGCAGCTTCAGTGGCGCTGTGGGCAGGAGCCAGGCTGGTGCAAGTTGAAGAGTAAATAGGAGGAAAAGAAACAGACAGTGTGTGCAGAATATGAGTTTCATGAGTTTGTGTTGGATTGCAGTAAAGAGAAATTGGTAGAGGATGTGGGGACCAAGGGATATTTTTATGAGACGAGAGTTGCTGGGGCATACCTGTCCACTAACGGGATGATCTAGTAGAGCGGAAGAAGTTGGAGACTCAGGAGGAGGAGGGGATAACCAAAAATGAAGGGATGGGGACCAGATGCAAGAAGAATAAAGAAAGAAGGCAAGTATGGTTGCAAATGAAGAAAGAGCGTGTGTGATTACAGTAGGAAGGGGAAGATGAAGGAGAATACCATGAACCAGACACATGTAATCATCGGCTTGGTGGAGGAGTTTATCTAATCCACCTGCTTTCATTGCTTTCAGTTCTCTTTCTTCAGTTTTTGAAGAGAAAAAGGAGGAAAAGAGAAATGAGCTCTCCAAGTCCCAGAGAGAGACATCCCAGGATGAAACATTCCTTGACTTGGGATCGAGCGATCCTTTTCCCAGCTCAGGTAAACAATGTGGCCCCAATTCCTTTGAATACTCTTCTGCTACCTAACTATCTGTGTTCTCGCCTGCCAACATCTGATGCTCTTGGACGCCAAAGAGTGCTGTCGACTTGCATTGTTCAGCTTGGCTTTTTGTGAACCTCATTCTGAAGGACTAGTCATTTTACATCTCGTTTTTGACCTGGTGCTGAGGCAGCAGTATTTCGTCAGGTATATTAGGTGATCACTACTTATTGTTCGACAGTGCTTTCAAGAAGAAATGGTACACGTAAATCATCTAAAGTGTTTTGGAAGCACATTAGAGTGAGATTTGTAATTGATTCATATGGGTCAGGGTTTCTGGACCTCAGTACTATTGATATTTCAGACAGACGATTATCTGCTGTGGGTGTCCATCCATACTATGCATTGTAGGATGTTTAGCAGCATCCTTGGCCTCCCCCCATTAGATGCCAGTAGCACTCCGCTCCTGCCTCTGGGAGATGCAACCCAAAGTGTCTCCAGACATTGTCAGATGTCCTCTGGGGGGCAAAACAGCCTCCAGTGGAGAACCACTGATATGGACTGATGCTATAACATCACCCTGGAACTGGAAACTCAATCCAACACCTGACTTTTTTTTTTTCTTTTTAGCATCAGAATGTCTACTTTTTGTGTAGGCGAATGCCTGGTGATTTGATGGAATTTTTCCATTTTTCAAATAAACACAAGATATCTTCATCAACAGCAAACATTTGAACAAATGTTCCTACCCAGACATCCTCTCAGCTCGATTTTCAAGGCTTGAGCCAACTGCCAGGATTAATGGGAGCAGAATATGACTTCATTTAAAACATGTCAAAGCTTCCTAAATCTAAACTTACTCCATACTCTACTGACTGACATATTTGACCTTTGTTTTATTCCTGTGTCAATCTCTCAGTTTTATGTTATTTTTGCTGTTTATCATAAACTGCTATAATTTTTAGAGGAAGTGAGAGGATGAATATTAATGAACACAGACCCTTTTCTTCCTTTTTTCCTTCTTTTCTTTCCTTCTTTTTTTGCTTTTCCTTTTTTCTTTCTTTTCTTTCTTTTTTTTTTCAATATATGAATAAATAGTTCTTTTTTGTGAGAACATTTTACCTCCTTTCCTCTTGCCCAAGTATTGGCTCCTCTTATTCTCAGGATGAAACTGTAGGGGCTGCACTGCCTCTATCACAGTTTGCATTTTCAAAACACCCACTACAGTGCATTCTCACTCTGCAGAAAGGTTGCATCAAGGAGTGATGCTCAATGTGAAACTATTAGAAGTGATTCGTTCCCATACCAGCTCTATCACTTGCTGCCAGAAAGCTTACATTTTGAAGTGTCAATTTCTTTACATTGAAATTCAATGGACATTTACTGAGAGGCACATGGCCTTGGCAGGTGAATACCTGACACTGTGACAAAGGCTGTTTTTTGTTGTAGGTGCGGCTGCTCCATATGGTAACAACCTTTGAGGATCAAGAGGGTCTCAAACAGCTTCTTATTATAAATAACCCAGTAAGAATCAGATGAATTGTTATCCTTCTTGACTCACAACCTTTCCTTTTAGCAAAATAAATGTATAGGTTTAATTTCTCTTACAGAAAATGCAAGTTCTGCATACACAAACATTGATCTTCAGTTAATGATATATGAGGTCTGTCCAGAAGGTATTCAGCCATGTAATATGAAAAATAGAGACATTTATTGAAG
This sequence comes from Tonatia bakeri, assembly GCA_004024845.1. NCBI lineage: Eukaryota > Metazoa > Chordata > Mammalia > Chiroptera > Phyllostomidae > Tonatia > Tonatia bakeri. The sequence goes on from PVIA01000077.1 coordinate 122,504, forward strand.
AAGATGCAAGGTACAAGAAACATTGTACCTAAGACAATGATGCCTTAGTTCTCTTCAAGGTAGCCACCTTGGGACCTCACACAGTTCTCCCAATCACCATCAGCTGCCCTGTAGTATTTTCTTGAATTCCATCGATGGTCTGAAATCTCTTCCCTTTCAAAGGTGATTTTAGTTTTTGGAAAAGCCAGAAGTTGCAGGATGCCAAATCTGGGCTATAGGGGGGCTGAGTCACCTGGGTGATTTGACGTTTCATCAAAAACTTCTGCATGAGACATGATGCATGAGCAGGTGCGTTGTAGTGATGAAGTGCCAGTAACCAGTTGCCCATAGCTGTGGCCTTCTAACTCATCCAAATGATTTCTGCAGAGGAATGTTCAAGCTTAATGCAAAATTTGATGCAGATTCATACCTCTACTCTCTTGGTAATTTTGAATGCAACGGCCACACAGCACACGTACTCGCTTAACGGCATCACCGCCGCCACTGACTAGTCCAGGGAAGTCGTCACTGTTCATGCATTCACATTCCAGTCCACTCTGCTGGCTGCCAGGTTATATCATTGCCATGCAAACTGTTCTCATAATATTAGCAGTGGCTGGACTTTTTCTGGACAGACCTCATATATGGTGAAGTATTTAGGAATGAAGTGTATTGCTTACTACAACTTATTTTGAAGGAAAAGAAAGATGAATCAATGGATAGATACAGAAATGGATAAATGGATACACATGTGAAAAGGCAAATAGGCTGTTAATGGTAAAAATTAAATATGGATATTCATTATACATTTACTCTACAATTCTTTCAATGTTTTTATTTGAACACTTAAATCATATATCATGAAAAAATCTGTTACTTTAAGTTTACCTCTTTCAAACTTTCATTGTTTGGGGATTTGGTGAACAAATCATTTTCATTAGCCTTTATGATTTTATAACTATCAGTTATATGTAATCTGAAGAAGTCTCACTTATCAGTCTGTCCAAGTGGCTTCTCTGTCTCCTTTGACATTTTAGATGCTATTCTCTCAATGTTTTCCCATTTTTGTTCATGATGTTCTTCAGGTAGACAGATCAAAACTACTTTATAAATATTCTGAGTCTCAAAGTACTGTCTGAGGGTAAGAGGAGAATGTGTTTGGATTTGTTTCCAGTCGTCTCTAGTGAATGAAGAACCAGGCTAAATTGTTTTTCAAGGAATCCCTACAGTATGTCAATTAATGGCATATTCACATGACAATTATGCAAGCTAAAACCTCCAAATTTTCCTCAACTCCGTCCTCTCCTTCATGCCCATATCCAATCGATTTGGAAAGCTATTAGCATTAGTTTTAAATATTCTGAACATTCTTCCACCCTCTCCACCACCACCAGCCTGATTCTGGCTCCATCTCTAGGGTCTTCCATTGGCCTTTGGTAGCTCTGCTCTCCCGCCTGTCCTCCTCATTGTCTCTGGAGTTTTCTTTCCAGAACTCAAGTATATTCATATCACTCCTTCCCTGAACCAGTTTCAATCATAGTTGAGGATTATTACTACTTATTTTAAATGTATTAGTGATAATGAGAATTTTTTAAAAGAGAACTATCATTTGGAAACTACATAATAAAATATCTATAGATGAAATGATGAAATGTCTTAGATTTGCTTCCAAACTCTCATGGAAAAGAAAGAACATGGGTGGGGACATAGGGAAACAAGATTGGCCATTGAAAGTTGTTCGAGTTGGGTAATGAATACATGGGCTTCCTTATGGTATCAACTTCTGTATACATTTGAAATTTTCTATAATGAAAGGTGTGTTTTCTTAAACTTGGAGTGGTTCTCAAAAACATCTAAGTGCTTCAGAAGGGCAAATACTATCCTTAACCCTGGAGTCACTGAGTCTTTTGGGACTTTTCTCTGGTTTCTCCTCTAACATACACCCTATGATTCAGATCTACCAAGCTACAAGTTATTCCCAGAGTGGATCCTTTCAAAAGGCAGTTTTCTGCTTCTTGAGCAATGACTACTAATCCTTTCGTACTCAGTCCAAGTGTCACTGACCCTAGAGAGCCTTCCTTGACTGACCCTGACACAGTTATCTCCACCAATTGACTTCCACAGAACTCTGTACCAACCTCTTTCAGAGAACAAATATGTGTACATTGTAGATGATTGTTATAATAATTTTTAAAATATCGATCTGCTTAACTAAGTGGCAATATCCTGTAGGGTAAAGTCTGTGCCATTCCTCGTGTTTGTGCAATATGCACTGCAAATCAGCTGTTTAAAAATACCTGTGAGATGAATCAAACAAAAGGATATTGTATATTTTTTCTTTCACCTCATTACCTATAAACTAGATTGCACTACTGAGGTTTTAACAACATTTGGTCTAGTAGAATTGCCAAACCTGAGAATTAAAACTCAAAACAGTTCCTCAAATATATTAGTATTCCAAATGAGTGCAGAATTCTATGCATGATACATTGCTCGCTCATCCTTATAGTTGAAAAAGATGGAGCCTCAATTCTTATACAACAATACCACCATCACCGGCTTAAGTCAAGCAAAGTTCCTGCAGCTTCCAAAGAGAGGATGAAAGCAGTATTTCTTCAAAGACGCAGAGAATTAAAATAGCATGAGATATGTTCCACTGGTCCTGCTTCAAGGTCTGCTCAGCCCTTTTATCTGTTTGGAATCGTGGTGCCAAGAAACAATTTATGAAGTAAGGATGACTTTCCCACTTGGTGCCAATATTAAGTCACTTCTCATAAAAACCAAACATAACTTAAAGCAAACTGTCACTACTAGTGAATCAGCCAGGTCCTACAGCCGTGGTCTTCTTTAAACATGTCATCATGTGGAATAGAACAATGATTTTTCAGCACCGCCAAAGGCCGTGCCTGGCAGGGACACCCTGCCCAAGGTGCAGAGCATCACCGTTGATAGAACACCTCAGCAAGGGGCACAGGATGCGTGTTTTCTGGGCAGGGGCTGGAAGAAGACTGCAAGGTGCAGTCCTAACTTCATAGAGTCCTAGGATGTTTCGTTGTCTTGCAGCGTCCTTCTAATGGAAATGGCCATGTGTTAGGCATGACGTGACATCAGTTGCTTGACAGGGACAGCAGACTCCCGACTCCACACAACGGCTTCCCTTTGCATAGTGAGCATCAGTCTTTACATAAACATAGTGAGAGTCAGTGTGATTAGAATAGCTAAGACATGCACTTTGTTTCCAGGCAGACTAAGACCAGAACCCTGGCTTCTCTTTTCATTGGCTTGTGGCTCAAACATCTCAGAAATTTACTTATCTCTCCTGCAACAGTGTCAGCAATAATGTCTACCTCTGGGAGACGTGGAGATAAACATCAGTTTCTTTCCTCTTCCCATAGCAGACTCAGTTTAAATGCCTACCACAGAAGGAAAATGGAGACAGACTCATCTTAGAATCAGAGTGACTATAAAGAGAAAGAGACAAGAAATCTCGAGGGCCACCATGTAGACTGAGCACTGTCCTTGCCATAAAAAAAAAAAAATGATTTCTAAAACATCCTGTCAACTCATGTGATTTTGAAGAGCAGGCATTCCATACATAAATGAAATACTTTCTACTTTTAAAAAGCAGAACTGAACTAGAGCAGAATCCAAAGTCAGTCAAATTGAACTTATGATATGAATTTCTCAGAACCAAATATAGAAATTATACTCAGTTCTTGTATTTTAAAACCATTTTAAATTCTTAAGTAGTTTCTAAGCTCCAGAAATCTATAGTAACTTGTGATCTGAGAACATTCCTCCTTGGCCGTCACAGAGCAAGCTGTTAAAGTGTGGCTGGGAAAGGACATTTGTTCTTTCTAGAACCTTGATTCTAGGTCTAAAAAAGGCTTGGAAAACCCAGTCAGTTTTCCAAAATCCCTAATGCTAGCTTCCCAAAGTGAACTTCCATAAAAGACACACACACACAAAAAAAACCCAAAAAACCCCAAAACAACCCCTCAGCTCAGCCCATTATGAATTGTTGGATGAAAAGAAAAATATTACTTTCTAAAAAAAAATAGAGCCAACAGCTTCTTCCCTTTCTTTTTGCCTTCCTTCCCTCCTTCCTTCTTTCCTTTCTTTCTTTCTAATATGCAGTTTGATTCCACAGCAGACTCACGGCCTCTTTGTCTGACTTCTCCAGCCCACTGCCTTCCTTTTCGCTAGTTTGTCAGTTGCTAAGGTCTCCACCATAGTCTAGATGCCTCAGAGAGCAAAAAGGACACAATTAAATCACATGTTCAAATGCAATTACTTGTCTGCAGCTTTTGAATTAAGCAGCAGCTAAGTAGTTACTAAAATGAATTTCTGGAATTCACTATGCACTTAACTTTTTTCATGTTATTTTCCCCCATGACCAGCACTCTGTCAAAGACTGTCCCTAGAATGTGTTGAAAGAAGGAACTCTGAGTAACTTATAGTCCTAAAGCAAACTCATGCCATAATGATCCATGCAGGAGTCTTGGAATATTTTGTGGGGTGGGGATAGCTCCACCTAAACCAACACTAAGTTAAGTATATGGTTAAGGCAGCAGTTGAGAAATAGAGAAGCCTGCAGAAAAAAACCTGACCACATGGAAACTTAAAAGATGTTGGGATACCTGCAGCTATCTAAATCATTCATATATTTCGTTGAATTCTCCACTTACAATAGAGGTATCATGGCTTATAAGACTCCAAATTCTATAGACTGTTATCTGGGAATGTAAGCCTTTAACCTATCATCTCATTTTCTTCTCTTTTTCAAAATTTTCTTTCCCCTTTTGTCTCTTGAAAGGTATAGATTATTACAGTAGCTGCCAAAGAAAAATACTCTTTGAGTTGGTTCATCAATTAAATGTTTTTCACGATGTTTTAAATTCAACAAAGGCTACCTTTCCCATTCATACTCCAGAAAAACGACTTCAGAAAGGCCTATAATAGCCACTACTACCACAAAGCTGTTCCCTTGCTTCTGCCCCACTCTCACCAATCCCCGCACCGGTAAGCCCTGGCCAGGATAACTCGCAGTTACACTGTAAAATCATCGGCATCACACGCTGTCATTTTTATGACCTTGCCAACATACTGGTAATGCTTTTATACAATGACCCAGATTGCCAGAACAGAAAGCTGACTAGTAGTGAAGACATTCAATTATTCTAGCAAGGTAAACCCCTCTCAGCTGTGGGCAGATGACTCTGCAGAGGGAAAGAGTTGCAGTGGACACTTTTCCCAGTGGTCGGAGTACACTCTTTCCCATGGGCATATGGTACTGTAACCAGGCAGAACCTCCAAGAATGCTGATGGTTTGTTTTGTTGGGTAAGAGGAGTGCTGGGCATCTGGCTGCATTTCTATATCTAAAAAACGAACAGATTTTTTTCTAAAGCTGAATATTACATCATGCCATAGTTGGTATGACTCCCACTTAATCACACTGGATCTGCAGGGGAAGAAACTGATCATTAAGTTCCTTTAAAAATATTGCCCTAAACAAATACTATTGTGACTGTAACTAAGCCAACCTTGTTTCTGAAGCCAAGTATCCATAAGCTTGGAAATGCCATGACTACAAGCAGGAAATGGCATATCATGAAAACAGTCACCTATTAGCTTTCATCCATCAGAGATAATACAAATTACAGTACTTGTGGTCACAAAGGGCAAGTTCATAGCTATCAGTCAGAGTCAGAAGACTGGGGACTTAGCAGAGCTCTGCTGGTTACTGGTTCCATGACCATGGACAACTCACTCCCTTTCTCTCATTCTCAGTTTTCTCACTGTAGGCAATAGTGGTGATAGCCTCTTTCTTTCATAGAATTGTAACAATGTGCAAAAAAAATACCTTATATCCAAAAACTCCCATATAAATGTATGAATTTGGTCAAAACCATAGATGGGCTCAAAGAAGACCAAAGCACAGCAAACCTACACACCGCAGACGCCAGAGATTCTGCTGCAATGATTTAAAACAGCAAATAAAACCAGACTTTCAAATCCATAGAACAATGGAAATGTGCCCAAATAGCTCAACAACTCTGAGAACTGTAAATGAGCAATTTGTATGAAGGGAAAGAGGGACCCAAGGGAGCTAACTCTTGGGGAACAGGTCCTTGGGAACAGACAGTCTGGCAAAACAAAGGAACAAAATGAGCCTAGCATAATTACATTTGTCTCCTTATTCCAAAATGTCCCCAGAAAATGAACATAATTTTGCCTCAAACTAGCTCTGAAGTATGACTTTGGACTCTTCTGTGATTTCAAGTTCATCTTAGATATCTCCATATAATACCCATTGGACTATACCAATTGTTACAGAAATAAGCACAAGCAAGCAAGAATTAGAGGTAATTTCCAGTGGTTTTGGTTCAGCAGATGGCATTACTGATAAGTCTTAAGTTCTTAGTTTGAGAAACATCAGTCAGGTGAGAAGCGGGTTAAAAATTCCCTTCTCTTGCTATCAATAGATTAATCTTCAAAATGTGTCATCTTGTCATAACAGCCTTGAAAAAGCATTGGTAACTTTCTCAAAGACATCCATAAATGGTCTACTTACTTAATTTTCCTCCTGATTAACCAAAGGTCCCTTCTGTTACTTATGAATTACTCCCGGCTCTTTCTCAACACCAGCCCTAATTTGGACATCTAACCACATGGAGCAATGTGGAGAACCCAGTTAAATTTTTTGAAGGGTTTAAGAAGTAGGATTCCCTAAGGGCTCTGCATCTGGCCGATGACCCAGAAAAGTCTCAGGTTCACGGTTCACAAGTCAGAGAGTGGCCTTTAGGCATATAGCAGGTAGAGGGGTGAAGCTTGCAACCGGCAAAGGCAGGTGCAGGCCGTATCCAGGCAGCAGAGGATACCACCCCTCTTCTCCCTCCCCCATCACAGCCGGTCCTCTGGCCTGCAACCCTCCCTACCAGCTGAGAACAAACAAGAGAAGCAAACAGAGGGAAGGACTTTGTTACTTCTGTTCATAAACAACAACCACCCATGTGGACAACCACCCTTCCAGGTTGAGTTACAAGAAGCAGGTCTGATAATAGTTTTATCATCACTAAGCAGGCTATTTGGGGTGGGGCACGGGTGGAGTGGCTGTCCTCCAAAGGAAAGGAGTGACAGGAAACACCGAGGAAAGGGTCAGAAGGGTCAGTGGCAGCAGCGCATTCCAGGGTAATAACAAAGCTGCGGGTCAGTGCTCTCCCCAGTGTGAGGGCTGTCACTGAACTGCCGTTAAAGACGAAACACAGCGCCAGTCGCCGATCCTGTACAGCTTGGGCTCAGACTGTCACCAGGGGAAACCGCACCCTTCCTGCCAGTGGAGAGTTCAAAAGGGCCCTGGTGCACTTCGTGAGTCTCATTATACAGTGCCAAAAGAGTCTCATTTGCATTTCAAGTGCTTTTACATTTAAATATGGGACATTAGCATATCGTTCCACTTTTAGTTTGTAATGTGTACGGGCTCTGGAGTCTGATGGAGGGGCCACCTATGCCTGTGCCAAATATAGCCGGGTGAGCTTCAGTTTCTCCCACGAGAAAACGGGAAGAGCAACACATAGCCCACACATACAGGAGGCTTATACAAAAATAAGCACACTTGGTTAAGCATGGCATCTGGCATGGTCAGTGCACAATGAATGTAAAGTGAAAATTCGTAGCGTTAATATTATGATAGTAAAAGTAGCCAAAACCTTCAGCTCGCTTTTCTGGCTCTGCCACGGACTGGCCCTAAGACCCGGATAAATCTGCTACAATTTCCTCACCTTTATAAGAAGGCATTGAATTGTACATTCTATAATTCCTATCCAGACCTACACAAGTTGTTGACTCCCCATACTAACTCCATGTAAAAGAATTATTTTCATTACTCTGTTATTAGTATTTTGAAAGTCAGTGGATCATTGGGGTTTTCAAAGGAATCTGCAGGCTTTCAGACATTCAGCACTTGAATAATCCAAAGGCTATTCTGCCATTTAGGGCCCCATTTTATTTGTGGGTAGCTCTATTATTCCAGAGACACCACTTCACCAGAAAGTTCCCCACTGTGAGCCCTCAGAAAGGTAAAAGGGCAGCAGCAGCACACTCCCTACAGGAGGACCCAGCGCACAGTGGGCGCCCTGCACTCAGGCAGGAAGGTCTCTGGGCCACACAGCCACGGGCTGACCCAGGGACCTCACACAAACAGCTTGAAGAGGAACAAAGAAGTTGGAAATATTTCTTCTTATTGCACACACTTGGTTTGTGAATTCTTCTTCATTTTAAGGGAGAAATGGGAGGGGACTTCCCAACGCCAGACAGGATATCTGCAAACACTGCCTTCCCAGACCTTTGGCTGTGGTGGGACTCAAGACCAACTGCACTGGGGTGACCTGGGCAGAAGCAGCACGCTCTGGGTGTTTTTCAGTCCATTCTTCCCCTACAGCAAGGGGAGGTGGTGGTGGAGGGAAAGCAGGCCTTCCTCCCAGCAGGAGGCAGAAATGGCAAGAAAATTACAACGCAAGCATGTTGGACAGGCCATCAGTCACCCGAGGAAACACTTCAGGGTGCCCTGGGCTTGTCACAAGCCAAATGACTACGTGGTAAGAATTCTTTTTTCCCCCCAGATTTTATTTATTTAGTTTTAGATAAAGAGAAAGGGAGGGAGAGAAACATCAATGTGTGTTGCCTCTGAAACACCCCCTACTGGGGACCTGGCCCACAGCCCAGGAGTGTGCCCTGATGGAAATGGAACCCGCGACCCTTTGGTTTGCAGACCAGCGCTCAATCCATGGAGCCACACCAGCCAGGGTGGTAAGAATTCATTTTAAAACAACCACTCTCTGGCCCCCTCCTCAATATCGAGGCGATCCAGAAAAGGGAACTTGTTGGGTTATCTCCCCACAACACTCTGATTCCGTAGGTCTGTCACTGCCAGGGGTTTACATCACCAGTTTGGGATTCTGCCCTTTCCCCTTTTCCTTTTCCTTTCTTCGTAAGCATTCTCTCTGTGATGGCTGTGACAGGACAAACGTCCCCAAACAACAGCTCTGTTCCAGGATGGGGCCTGCTTTGCAGCTCTCCCTAAAAGCATTGCCCAGTGAACTGGAGAAAGAACAGGTCCTCTCAGTTATCTGGGTGCCGGGCCCCACAGAGTTGATCATCAGCTCCGGCCAACACTTTCAAATCCAGGGTGAAAACAAGGAAGCGAGACTCCCAGCATCATAAAAACAGCAACTTTCCCTTATCTAAAATAAGGACTACCAGAGGCAATAAAAATTTTTAGTGTTAAAGTAAGGAAGGTGAATTAACTTGTCGAAGAAAGGAGCTATAAACTGTATCTTTCAATGAGTTAGAAAGTATGTCTGAAATCTAAATATGATTTCTAATCTAAATTACATATTATCTTATTAGTTTTCTGTAATGCAGATTGTTATACATAGTTAAATGAGAGCATCTTCAAAAGTGACTAGGAATGGTCAAGTCAGCAATATAATAAACTCACAAATTATTTCTCAAAATTTTTTTTCAAGTTTCAATGGTAAAAACTGATTAAAATCAAATTTCACCTCACTTCGGTAGCTTCTCTCATTCGTGACCTGAATCTCGGCTTTGAACCTGAACTCCACGGACCACTGAAATCCTGGACACCAGGAAATCAACTTGCTGTTTTCTAGATAGGAGTCAAGAAAGATGCCCCATTCATCCTTAAAATTAGAAAACAACCTTGAAAATAACAGGTTCCTTTTTAAAAAAATTGAAATGGCTATTAATCACCAGCGCAAACAAAATACCTCCTTTAGTGCCAGAGGGAAACAAAAATCAAAATGAAAGATTGTCGGCGGTTTGCAGCGCGCGAACACACACACACACACACACACACACACACGAGGCCCTCCTGTTACTTACTGTGTTGTCATCACCGTGCACCCTGCCTGCCCAGCTGCCAAGTGCCAGCGAGCCTCGAGCAGCTGTTTCCTTCAAGCTGAGGCTCTGCGTCTTACCCAGTCACATGTGTCTCCTGATAAATACTGCCGCTGTGCCAGGAGGTCAGAAACTGAAGATCATTATTCTTCTAATTCGCAAACCTTCTCTTAACCCCTGAGCTGGCTCAGCCCTCTCATTGAGCATGCAGAGTGGTGCATTCCACAGTGTGTTTTCTTCTAGCTCCCACCCCCAGACAGCTGATAAGTCACACTGGAGGGCAATGGAAAGCTGATGTGTTTGTGGGGCGGGGTAGGGGTTGGGGTGGGGAGCCTGGCAGTCCCTCTGCTCTCTCATCTTCCTCAGGTTGTCACTAGGGCTCTGGAACAAACAGCCAAAGGGAACCACAGCCTGGCACGGCAGGTGGGAGCTGCCTACCTTCCCGGTGCCCTCGGAAACATCAATCTGTGACTCCGTCTAGGTTTCTTTTTCTCAGCATCCCAGGCTCTGGTATGTTGGACAAGCCACAAGACTGAGTGAACTGTTCACAAGAAGGCAGACTAACAGTTCAAGAATGCTCAGGTTTACAAACAAATGATCTATGGGCATGAACAACAGGGTGGGGACTGACTGTGGGAGTGGGGTGGGGGACAGAGGAAAGCCATGAGGGGAAATTGGGACAACTGTAATAGAACAGCAATAAAACATAACGAATGCTTAGGTTTAATGTCAACACAGCCAGGCTGCTGTGCCAAGTGATGCAGAGGGCAAACGTGTGAGAAGTGAGTGCCAGTTTAACTAAAGAGCGAACAGAAGTGACTGCAGGTCATTTACAACAAACCCATGCATCATTGTCTGTCGGATTGTGCCAACATTGGGGGTACAGCAGAGCTGCTGAGATTATCCGCTGAGGCATGAGAAAACTGACAAAGCACTTTACAGGTGTGCTGCTGCCCCCTGTGGTGTGCTAGGGCGTCAGACCCACCCCGGCTGCTCACGAGGTGACGAACCATCCTGGGTGCTTTGTTGAATTCATACTTCTCACCCCAGCTGATTTTCCCCCTCCCCAAGGAAAACCCTTAAACTCTCTGGCCTTGGATAGTACCTGACCTTGTGCAGTATCTGACTTCTTGGTGCAGTAACCACGACACTTTCCCAAATCAGTGCCCGCGCAGGGTAGCGTGCAGATATGAGAGTCGGTTCACTTGGCAACGTGAACATCTGAACAGTTTTAAAAGGTTAAAATGCCCCAGGGGATTTCTGAACCATGACGAACCTGTCAAACTGTCAAACTTGATTTTTAATAAGTGAGATCTTACTCAATAAAGGAGCCTGTGGGGGCATTTTTTCATATCTGGGTTTTGTCCTATGATTATTTACAGTGTTTATCAAACCAGAAGTTTTTCCAAAATTACAGAAAAAGACCCAAAAAACTCCATCAAGCCAGTCTTTCAGGAGACTAATTTGTTATCAAAATATATCCCTTTTTAAGGGATCAAAGTTAGTAACAGAAATAAGCTACAGATATTAAAATACAATGCATTGAAATGCACATTACCATCATCAGCACTTTTCCTCATGTGCTGATGTGACCAATCATTCAGAAACAGAAAAGGAGGCCTATGAAGATTTGAAATACTATCTTGATTTATATATACTTTGCATTTACAGTGACAGAAACTTCTGTGAACTTATGGCATCCGTGCATCGTTTTATTTGCCGCTGACTGTGTTAATCATGTTCACCATCCATTTCATTACCACCTGGTGAAAGAGAGACTTCTTGAAATCCTTCGATGGCCCACAGGAATAACAGCCTCGGGACATAGAGTCTCTCTTTCTATTGGCTGAGAGGGGGGATGGATCCTGATCTCACCTACGGAACCAACTCTCAACACTGACCAAGACCATGGACCCTTCCAACAGGTCCAAGAGCACTGGAGAAGGCTGGACAAAGACACCCTTTTCCAGCCTTGCAGAATAATCGACCCCACCTCTCTGCCCAGACTGCCTGCAGGTAAAACCCTTCCCTTCGACTCCGAAAGAAGGGCTCTCCTCCTGCCAGAAGCTCTCAGCCCCGGGCTTGTGTCTTACCCTGTGCCTCCCACCTGCTCAGGGCCCGGCCTCCAACAGTGCCTTCTCTCCCTGTCTACTCACCCTTCTTAGTACCTAGTCATGCTCACATTGTTATGTCCTAAAAGCAATAGTTTTTGCTCCTTTACTCCTATAATTAATGCCCGAACCCACTCATTCCCTTCACAACTCAGCTTCTGGAGAAATACTTCTTGTCTCCATTGTCTCTCATCCCAGTTAAGCCTCAACCTGCTGATGGTCTGGCTTCTTCTTCCCACTCGCTAAAACCCCAAGTCTCCAAAGACCTAGGTTTTTGGACACTTTTTGGTCTTTCTCCTCCTCGTCCTCTTGGCTGTATTAGATCCATCTCACCAAGCAGTCCTTAAATATTCTCTGTGGCTTCTTAAAATTTTACTCCTGCCCTGGCTGGTGTGGCTCAGTGGGTTGAATGCTGGCCTGAGAATCAAAGGGCTGCTGGTTCAATTCCCAGTCAGGGCACATGCCTGGGTTATGGGCCAGATCTCAGTTGTGGATACATGAGAGGCAACCACACATTGATGTTTCTCTCCCTCTCTTTCTCTCTCTCTTCCCCTCTCTCTAAAAATAAATAAAATCTTAAAAAAAACTTTTGCTCCTACCTCTTTCAGCTTCCTTTGTGAGCTTTTCTTTTTCCTGCCCTTAAATAGGCAAAGCCCCTCCCTTTGCTTGCTTGTTTGTTTGTTTGTTTGTTTTTTACATTTTTGTGCTGAAAGCTTCTCGGGGGCCATGGTGGTATCCCAGGCACCTTTGTATTCCCAATCTATGACTGGGCTGGAATCCATTCCCTGGCTGCTGCATTTCTTACTCTCTATTATAAGTAGGTCTTCAAACATCTACGTTCCTTCTACATTTTGACAGTCTTGGGGGACGGTTACGACTCACTCACTTTATACCTCACCGTGGCTCATACAGTGCCTGACGTGGAGGAGACACGTAGCTGAACCAATGCTGAATAAAAAAGCGAATGATTAAAGAGAAAGATCTTCTGCCTATTCCATTAGGAAAACATGTAAGTTTGCAAAAACTGATTTGATATTAGGCCACCCAAAAATCTAAAGTAATTCCTCCCCCAAAAGAAATTATGGCTTCATTCTATGACCACACTGTAATAAAACTATAAAATATTACAAAAGTATAAGTTCAAAAGGAGCCAAGCTCTAGGAAAATTTTTATAACACTTCTTCAATGAAAATATTCATTGATTGGAGAAGAAATCAAAAAAGCAATTATAGGATGCTTAGAAGTTTTTTTAATAATGAGAAAATCACATATCAAATATTGTGGGCAGAGCCAAAAGAGTTAATTAGAGGCAAACAGACCCAAGAAGTTGAAAAACAACAGGCCAATAAACAGGCCATGGAAAAATATAAATGTTATTGAGAAAGTATTTCCAAGAAATGTTTTTAATCCAAATTACTTGCACAATCAAGTTCTCTCTGATCTTTACACCACACACAATTTCCAAACTATATAAAATGTTCAAGTGCACAACAGTAACAAAAAGCTAATATAATATCTGTGATTTAAAACAAACTGATGCTGCATAATAAAGGGAGCCACAGACTAACCTCACATAAAAACACAGTTTACCTTAGAGATGTGAAAGCATCTCAATGTTAAGGAAGGCACTAGCAGAACGACACAAATAAGTCCATTGAAAAAAGCTTGAATTAGCACAATAGGTACTCTTAAAAAGTGTTTTGATGAAATTCAACATTAATTTTTTTAAATTAATAAAATGAAGTTAGGAGAATTTTCTTAGCATGCTAAATGTATTTATAGCAAACTGAACACAAAATCAGAAACAAGAAAAGCACGCTCATTGTCACTACCACCATTTAGCGCCATTCTGGGCATCTGAGACATTGCAACCAGACAAGAAAAGGAAATTAAAGAAAAATTGTGAGAAAGTGGGAGACAAAAATTATCCAGCTTGTACATGTTGCAATCATTTACTCAGTAGAATCAACTTTTTTAAATGCTTTAAATACAGAATAATTAGAAATGTCAGTGAGATGAGGTTACAAAATAAATACACAAAATTCATAGAACTTTCCATATAACACCCAAAAACTGTTTAAAAACATAATGGAAAAAACCTCATTCATAATGGCAACAACAATAACAAAATTTCTAGAAATAACAAAAAATTGAATAAAATATTTAAAAAATGAATAAAACTCTACTGAGAAAACATTTTAATAAATGAAGAGTTACACAGTTTTCCAGGATTGAAACTCGACATTGTAAAGGTGTCAGTTCTCCTCTATTTAATTTACAAAGATAATTAAATTTTGGTTGATATCTCAAAGAGATTTTTTAGACAGGCCAACATAGAAATCCTGAAGTTTATTTGAAAAAATTTTAAAAAACTGAGAATGGCAAAGAAAATTTTAGAAAACAACAAGGAGGGGATTCTAGGTATGAAATAGGCTAAAACCTTCAGAAAGTGCAAGTGTGATTGATACTGGTATCAAAAGAGGCAGAGCATGTTGGAACAGCACAGAAAGCCCCAAAATATAGATACAGGAACTATATTAAAATGTTTACTTGTTAAATATGGTATTTAAACCCAGTGGGGGAAAATGACTTATTCAATAACTGGTTGAATAGTTAATTACTATGAGAAATAAAGATGCAATTATACCTCACACTGTATGCAAAGCGACTGGTGGACTGGATTTAAATGTGAAAATGAAACCACATGCAAACTTGAAATAATTGTGATTTTTAAAATAATCTTCCTAGTTTTAATCATGATTAAATACTTTTATCATGAAATTTATTCTAATGATGATCACCAAAGCAGAAACCATAAAGGAATTTTTAATATTTAAATAAAATGTAAAAAGTGTATCAAAAATAATGCCACCATAACCAAAATTGAATCAGAAATGACAAAATAAGATTTAAAAATGAAACCTATATGGGAAAGGGTTAATAGTCTTACCATATAAATAGTATTTATAATTAACAACTGGGCAAAAGATATTAGAAGAAATATAATGGACCAGTATACATATGAAAAAGACTTTAGTATCCTAAAGATAATATATGTTACACAATAGGATACCACATATTACCTCCAAACTTGACAAAAATAAAAAAATGGATAATTCCTGATGTTTCTAGGAGGTTTGGAAAATGGCACCTTTATACTCTGCTAGCAAAAGTATGAATTGGTACAACATGTAAGGAAGAAAATTTTGTAATATGTTAGCAAAAGCTTTTTAAATATGTATACCTTTTGGTTCGTAAGTTTTTGTTCTAGAACTATACCCCAAGAGTATAGTATGGATTTTCACATGTATAAGAATATTTATCACAGCACTGCTTATACTGTTTAAAAATTAGACACAATCTATGTGCCACAAATAATGGAATAGATTATAATATATTTATAAGAAGTAGCACTTTGCCATCATTATAAAATGTTTGAACTATATTCACATGGAAAAATACTCAACAGAGATTAAGTGAAAAACACAAGTTACAAAACAGTTAATTCAGTATGATCTAGTTTTCCTAAGAAAATTTGTCAACACGTGTAAAAGTGAAACGTTTCACGTATCAAATGTTTAAAAGTGGTTATCTTTGGGAGTTGGGGCCACATGCAGGTGTTTTCCTTTTCTGTGCTCATCAGCTTTTTTCTCCTGTCTCTCTGATAAATGGGTATTGGCTGTTCATTTTTAACTGAGATCTTTTTTATGTAAGAAAAGCCCTACAATCGCACTTAAGTACTTTCACCATCTACACAAAGAGGAGGAAGACATTGAGGAGAAATGTGATCAAGAAAAAAAGGACCCCGAGCAGAAAAGCCTGGCCATCCATTAACAAAGCCAGACGCTACCTCCACACTGTCTCAATTTTCCAGTCCTGGGCCCAGTATTTGATAGCAAATCACCAGAAAGGATGGATCTATCAGGTTAAAAGGATGCAGGAAGACGGGGGAAGCATGGTCTTTCTTGAACACCCTGAATTCAGTTTCTCAGAGACGTCCTGATGGGCCTTGGTGCCTATTTGAGGCATTCCCTTCAGCAGAAATTCCCAAATCGTACCTAACCATCACATGCACGCGTGGTTAGATAGCACGAACCTCCCCTGCCCACTGCTGATTTGTCCATCTACTTTTTTCCTAACTCCAAACAAGGGGCTCCAAGTTGGTGACACGCCACCTGCTGGTCAATATGAGGTACTAACTTCCACATCACAGTGCCTTTTCTCTCAGGGGACTTTTTACACATTACTCTCTTATTTCTCTCATTCAGCAAATTCTGCCTGGTCATCTCTTCCTCAGATACACACATTTTTTTATTTTTTTCTCCTCTTCCTTCTTTGAACATCTATCTAAGTATCAGGGAGAATTTTCTCTCCTCCCCCTCCCCCTGTCCATCCCCTTGAACCACGTATGAGCCCAAACGCCCTGCCACAAGCACTAGGGACATGCCTGTAGCACATAGAAAGGAGAAGCTCTGAAATAATCAGAGTAGAGTTTTCCCTTTCTCCAGCCTTTGAACAAAGCGTATCGTCGTCAATACCTGAAAAAATATAGTGTCTGGTTTGATGTACGTTGCATTTGGGGATTTACCGAAGTAGGTGACAAATATCTCTGCTCTCCAAGTTTATAATCTCTCTGAGAGAGAAGTGGAACAGGTCGAAAGTCACGCATAAGGAATAATAATTATCATTTATCATAACAATCAGCGTTATGATAGACCTTAATATTAATAATTATACCTACTATTATTATATTGCATTAATGTTATTAATAACATACAACAACCTAACGCCGGTGTCCGATGCTCGTTTAGTTATCCTCCCAGTGCTCCAAGGAGACACTGCGGTCGCCCCCAGGTGACCTTTGTGAGATGGACGAGCCTGCCCACGACTAGGAAGCAGCTTGGAAAGAGAGAAATAGGGATGTGGGCCCAGCCTTGCCTGACCCCACACTCTGCACATTTACCCGCAGAATGATTTAGTAGCCACAAAAGTTGTCATAGACTCTGGCTCATCCTTTTCCAATTGAACCTGCTTACCCTCAAGCACCGTGGCCAAGTCAATGCTACTAAGCTTTGGGCTTTACTTATTGGCACGGCAACAGCAGTTTCCCGTTCCTACTCGTGGCAAACGTGCGACACTTTGGCCGCTGATAGCCTGGTAGAATGGGCGGCATTTACAACATTGTTCCTAGGGATGACACCTTTTGTGGGTCAAACACATGCTGAGTTCCAAACAACTGCTATACATGGGAGCCTTTGGAACGCAAGCCATTCGGAAACCGGAGGTGGGCTGTGTAAAAATAAAAAGAACGGACCATGAAGACTGCCCCTACCAGAGCAGCGTCTGCAGAAGGTGCCTCCTCACCCCAAGCCCCTCTCCTTGCTTCAGCCTCTCTGGAGAGACTCCCAAATGTCGGGACAGACCTATCCACATTAAAAATAGACTTCTGCTTTTGTTTTCTTTTTCCTGTCTTCTACCTCCTCTTTTCTTTTTTCCTTTTTGGAAAATTCATTTACTTAAAAAAAAAAACCATTACATAACACAAAACATATTAGTATAATTGCATTAACTTAATCGAGTTCATTTCAATTCATCTTTACGGCAGCATTTTCCCCTCTACCTAATCAGCTTCTTAGATTCAGTAGGATTTCTAGCAGAAGTTTCATTCAGTAAAACATGAAAAGGAACATTTAGTTTCATGGAGCGAAGCACCTTACTTAGCATAATTACTTACATAATAACTTACTCCCCTAATAGTTTTATTTTAGCACCTTGATTTGACAGCAATTTGTATTAATCTGTGAGGATCTCACCCCTATAAATGGTAGACTAGTGGTAAAGTTAATCTGAATGTAAAACTTCTAAAATGCCACTGCTGTTTCCAGAAGTCTTTTAGTTCTTGGAAAAGTTGCTTAGGAAAAAAAAATCCCCAAGGCTGTCTCTGTGCATTTTTCTAAGAATCAGTTAGTGTTTAGAAGATAAGAGAAGGGCAGTTTTCCTTTCTATTCAAGGTTTGGCATCATTACTATATCAAAGCTAAAAATACAAAGCTGATTCAGAGATAAATGAAGCAAAAGAAAATATTCAAAAATTTTTTTCTTGAAAAGTGGGATAGCAACATGCATGAGGTGGGGTGTGGCTAGGTCTTGTAGGACTCATAGGAAAGGCAGAGTTAGAGACTCTAAATCCTCTTATTCTGTTTGTGAATGATGGACTCCCCTTCCTCTCCACCTCCCACGGCTGTTTCACTCAGCACTGGCCTTCTGAGTCTGCTCAGCGGCACTGGGTTCACACACAGCCCGCTGGCCTTGGCTGGAAGATCATGCTTGGCATACATTTTTCAGAATGAATGGATGAATGCATGAATTTTTACACCATGGTTGTAATTAGAAAACAGCCATATTAGTTTGAGACCAAACCCATCTGCTCAAAATTGTGCATAATTCTGTATGTTCTCCCTAATCATTCTGCTCTTCATTTTACCATATTATCCAAACCCAGCAAAATGACTACAAGTCCCATTTTCTCGTCCTTACAGCCAAACTGCTTGCTCAAGTTTTAACCCAAACACTACTGTCTTTAGGTTTTAAATGTGTGAGACCTGAGCTTCTGATTCATTTACATATCATTATATATACTTCATTAAATACGGCCATGACTGACTCACACTGTAGTTGCTCAACCTCATGGCCACAGCCATGGGATTACTTATATGCTGGCCCCCCCCACCCCCCACCCCCCCTTGTGTAGAAGGCCACTGGGTAAGGTATTCCTTTTTATGACTTCCTGGGAACACAGAGGCAACCGCAGGCAGAGTGGAAACCCGCCTGAGGAACGAGTATCTCACATTCTCGCAACAGGATTTTCTTATTTGCAAATCAGCGGGAGGTAAACAAAGAAACATTTTTAGAAGCACATTAAAAAAATGGTAGGGAAATTTCCAATTTTTTTGTGTTCTAATTAAACAAGAAGTGTTTATTCTCAGGGCTCATCTTTGTCATTGCCATTCTTACTAGCAAAAGGCCATAGATTGATTTAAGCTGTGCTAAAACTCTCAAACTGCAGGGCCAGTGGAGCGGAGGGGTCAGAACCAAGAGGTGGGTGCTGTATTCCTTTAACATAACCACAGGAAGTCAGAGCTCAGCAAAGCTTCTTGGCTGCTGGAGTTAGACACATGTAGTGAGACATCAGCGCAGGGAGTGTGGGCTAAAACAGCTGAAAAACAGCATCCTAAATGTTGAGGCTTAATAGGTATTTAAATACCTATCAATTAGGTTAAAATATATATGTTTTACTGATCAGAATAACTACATTATCACATTGAAGTGTAGCCTTATTTCCTGTCACAAAATAAGCAGGACTCCTGTGTGTGTGTGTTTTTACTTGATGAGATATTTAAATTTAAAAAGCAATAATGCTCATTATAGCAAGTCAAATAAGACAGAGATATACATACAGGGAGAAATGTTAATCCCTCTTTCCCATTCATTCCCATCTTGCTGAGATAACACACACCTATGAGAAATGTATCTCATATATACATGTACATATGAGGTTCTATTTTCCCATTTAAAAAAGCAATGTATTATTAGATATTTCCCCTTTAACAATGTATCACAGTCACATATATGGGTTCCAAGATCATAATATAGATGCAAAGTATTTGGTTTAATAGTTGCATGCACCTCCACAGTGTAATGACGTAAGACGCTCCCAATGTTTTGCCTCCATAAGAATGTTGCAGTAAACATCTTTGCACACTTATCTTTAGTTTCTAGGGCTTTTATTTCTGCAGACTAGAACTCCAGAACAGGGGGTAATAGGAGTGCAAAGTTATTCATGGTACTATACATGCTCAGTTATTTTCCCAAAACTAAACTAAGAGCAATGCAGGGGTCGAGGCCTTCCCAAGACTGATAAACATCAACTTAGAGGATCAAGATTATAATGAGACACACTAAAAAGTCATTTCAGAATGATACCCCACTAGGTGTATTAACCGCATTGTGTTGAATCTTGCTTGCTTTTCATGTAGAATAATAATATTTTCCAAGATCAAAGCATCTCAAGCCAGACTGATTAAAACTTGTCAACACTGAAAGTGGGTCTCATTTCCCCCAGCTAATCCTTAGGATCAGCACACACCCAAAATTCTGTAAACTCTAAAGGCCTTTCCAGTTGTAGAATCAATTGTTGATTCATTTTTTAGTGTATAGGCACATGCGAATCGATGTTATAAAGCACAAAATGGTAATATTGGACTAAAAGTATGTTATCGTACTCTCTAAGCTTGTCACGGTGCTAGTGCGAAGAAGGGCCGGTCACAGCCTCCCTTGTTCCCATCTGTTTCCTGGACTGTGGGTTTAGTAACCAAAGAGCCCTCTCTTCCTCAGGCCGCCTCAGTGAAGCAGAAATGGGTCCCGCAATCCAAACACAGGGGTAAGGAGCACCCCATGTCCACAGCTGCAGTGCTCTGGCTGGGGGTGTTCACCTAAAACAACCTCTTCTGAATTACCCCATTTGGACGTGCTGTTTGGTTTGAAACTCTGGAGCTGGACTCTATTTTCCTATGTATTTAACAACATATATTCCCCATTACTGTTAACTAATAATGCTAAGCCAGCCAACGCACTCTAAGACACAAATGACAGAGCACAGGGTTCTCTGACTTAAGAAAAGAAAAAATAAGTTATGTTTCAACATAAAGGAAATTTGTTCACATTATCAAAGCATTCTTTGTTTCATAAAGCCACTCATCACAGGGCTGCAAGAAATGTGTGCACCCCTGAGTGCATGAAAAGTGGCATTCAACCAACCCAAATCCAACTCATATAATTCAAGCACACATCTGTTAAATAAAATAAACATGAGTCCGATGTTGGACCCAACTTACTGGCCCAGATGGTCTGTGTCTTTTCCTTCGGAACAGAACAGTGGGCACGCAATTCCCAGCTTCCCTGGAGAGGGAGAGGCGATTTCGCAGCCTCCCAGGGTGCTTAGAAGTAACCTGCTAAAAATAGCCCCTCAACTTTCCCGTTAATGTCCTCAGCGGAGGGGCCAGGTGAAAATAGAAATTGCCTGAAATATGTCCCCAGCATTCTAATTCTAGAGAACTACTATTAGCTGGAAACCCCCAGCAATTCTCCTGACAATTCCAACATTAATAATCTTTTTGTAAAAACCATTTCTCAAACTAGTAAGAGAGGCAGTGTGGTGAGTGGTAAGCATGTTGGCACCTGGGAACACTGGGAAATCAGGATTCGAATTCCCCAATCAGCCACTCACTTAACCCTTTAGGTACAAAATCCTCAATTGTAAAAGGGAATGACAATGCCCAAATCAAAGGTGGCTCTGTGGGTTGGAAATAATGCACTGCTTTCCAGGGTGTTAGCCTACAAAAAGGTTCGGTAAGTGCATGAGGATATCAGACAAATTCAACGTGTGCACTTATAATAAAAACAGAAAAGGAAATCACCCTAAAATTAAGGGGAGATTGATCAAAATAATACGATGCATTCATTCGGTGCTGAGTAGCCGTGAAAACGAGGAAACAGAAAGATGGCTGATATAAGCGAAGAAAGTGAGCTGCAAAAACATTGTGCAGAATTATTGTTTTAAGGCAAAAAACAAACCCCACTAAGCCTATAGCACCACCTTTATTACACTCATGTATGTTTTCAGATGCCCAGAAAACACCTGCCGTGTATTTCAGGGCAGTCTATTAATACACGTCCACCCGGAAGAAAAGAAGAGGGTTACCAGGGTCCCAGGTCCTTCCTTTTCCACCTGTTCACTTTGGCATTGAGTACATTTGTGTATAATAAACCTGCACTGTTTTTATAATTAAAAATTAAGGGCCATAGAGAAATAGTTCATGGAAATCACTTAGCACAGTGCCCAATGGGCTTTGATGAATGACTGTCAGTTACTTCTGTCCAGAAGCCAAAGAACTTCTTAAGTAAAATGAGTTTGCAGAAATCCAGCAGACCTTGGTAACATGCAACCAGTTATGTCCCTGTGTGAGCTGGATCTGCTTTTTTTAAGTGGTTGTTGGTTAGCACGACTGCAGGAATGACTTCATGGCTGCACATGTGTGTACACCTTTAACATGTGCTGCTTAGTACATGTCGATTGTACTGCCACAAAATTGTTTTTAAAAAGTGGAGCTAAGTTTTTCAACAGTGATAGCAAGAAGGATGGGAGAATAAAATCAGAACTGAAGGTTTCTAAGGTCTTTATGTTATGCAGAAGATGTCAATATGAAGAAATTAACATTACATGTTGTTAAATACAATTCCTATTTTAAGTGTAGCCCCTAAAAGAGAAGAAATAGATTACAAAACTTCCAAAACACTCGAAGAAAGAAACTGGAATAAAGAAAGCTTGAAAAATCCAAAAGAAGGCAGGGGAGGGGAGAAAAAGAATAATAATATAAAATGCAAATGACATTATTAACCTCAATCCCCACAATTAATGTGGATTGTCTGAACTCACCATTAAAATGCAAAGATGATCATTCAACTGTGGACCAAAAAAAGGGGCCATGTACTAAACCCGACGAGCTCAGGGGAGGCCTGCACGGTGGCCTGACAAACTCAGAGAGCGAAAGTAACCACGCACGATGGTCTAAACGTAAAAATTCTTCATTAGAAGGGAGTCATGGAGGGTAGTCATGTCCTGGGCCAGTACCTTCCCTGACAAAGGTCAGTCTTTCAGTGAGCTTGTCTGTGGTCCTCTTGCATCTAAGATGGCATGCCTTGAACTGTCAGAGTCATCTTGTTTTCTGGCTCCCTCCGGGTAAAGCCACCTGGCGTCAGAGCGCGAGGCCGTGGAGCTCCTCGGTGCCATCTCGTGCACATCCCATCTCTGCGGGTCGTGATGCTGGCTAGCCCTTACCCCACTGTGAAAAGCACTCAGTTTCTCTCCGTTGTGCTCTTCATTCAATCTCTGTGATTTCTCCACTTTGCTCTCTCCCACCCCCTTAATCTAACACCAGTGGTTTCATGTAGCCCTCCTTATGGCTCCTTTGATTCTAATAGATAAAATAAGCTGAAAAGCCATTCTCCAGAGCGTTTTCTCAGTCCACTGGGATTTTGCTTCCTGAAAATTGCCATCACTGTGGCTCAAATAAACTCATACAAATTCTGCACAGGTTTGAGCCTTTCTTATGTCAACAAAATAACAAACAGAAACATGGATCTATTTTAAATCAGTTCAGCTGCACTGGTGTGCTGGGTGTGTGTGCCTGTGCGTGTGTGTGCATGTATACGCAGATAAGAGGACCAGATGCCTCTCCCCAACTCTGCCTCTTTTGACCGCTTTTCTGAAGTCTTGAAATTAACGGAAGGAAAGTCCTCTTTACCAAAAATAACAAAGGGGACTGGCATGGTGGGGAGGCAGATGGGGAGGGAAGTGGAAGGGAGCTGACAAAGAGAAATGAAATTTCCCTGCTGTGACTTCAGCAGAACGGTGAATGGGATGCATGCGAGGCTGTCTAACTGAGGCCCAGCTGGCCTGCAGAAAATGCTGTGGCCCTCAGCGGGGAGGGTGGGCTCCCATCAGGGGCCTCCCATCTCCTCTTCCCTAGAAGGGGTCTGACGGTGAAGGGGCCTTCCCTGCATGGTGGGGGCTGGAACCTCTGAGAAACGTGAGCTAAACCTACCCAGGCCACACGGGACAATTCACCCATTCTTCCACAGAATCTGCAACATGAAATGGGTGGTTCTAATCAATCTTGTCTGGAAAACAGATGGAGACTTCTTCCCAGAAGTGAATTCTTCAGCCTTTTCCAAAAGAGGCCCACGTGGCTCCTTCAGGCTGTGCACCTGGCAGCTGCCCTCTCCCAGCCTCGGCTGGTTTTATACACTCTGGGGTCCATGTGCAAGGTGCTGTGCTTGGACCCCAGAAGACTGAATGTGGTCCTTGCCTGGAAACAGCATCTCCCAATGCCCCACCTAGCCCTGTTACCTAGGCACCTGTGATACTGGCCTGATCCCTGGGATGCTGAAACAGAAATCATATCAGATTAAGAATCAAAATACTGGATTTCTTGTGCCAGCTCCAACCTCACCTCATTGAGGCATATTGAATCCATCACATCACCATTATGAGTCACCCTTAACAATCAACAAAGTGGGAATGGCAATATTTGTCTCGTGGATTTTTCTGAACAGCAAATGAAATAATATATCAGAAAAGGACTCCAGAAGCCCAGAATGTATTATAGAAATGTAAAGTATGTTCACTTCTTACATTCATCTGTGGATGGACATTTGAGTTGTTTCCATTCTTTGGCCATTGTGAATAACACCTCTATGAGCACTGACATGCTCCAGAAGGATTTTTTTGAAAGTACAAAACATGGCTCAAGGAATTTATCAAGTTGATGAGACAAGAAACTCTTGGGAACATGAACTATAGAGACAACAATGGCTGAATAGATGAAAGAAATAAAACTAAACATCGTGTGATTAAATATATCAGAGGGGACAGCAAATTCAAGCAGATGGGGTTATAGTTTTCTGTGGAAAAGAAGAAATGTGTATGTTTTAAAGCGAATGCCCTACAAGCTAGAGAAATCGGGGGAGGCTCCGGAGGAAGGACAGGTTAACGGGTCGGGAGGGAAGACAGTGGGTTCAGGTACAGAAAGCACTGCACTGGTGTTCCTCTTTGAGAGTAGGTGGCATAGCCACAGTTCCCCTCCAGAACAAGTCACAGGAATGTGTGCAGAAGAGGTAAGTCACAGGAGTATATTGTTCTCTTGGCCCAGACCCTTGTTCCTCGAGCTACATACCTGTCTTAACTTGCCTGTGTGTCCCTGAATTCTCTTGCTGATTAGTAAATGTAACCAGTGGCTCTACTCAACCCAGATTTCTTGAACTTGACTGAGGGCCAGGTAATGTCTGACTTTGTCCCCTGCTCCTCATTCCCTAGTGATTAGAAAAGGCAGTGGTAACAAATGCAGAATCCAACAGTTAGTGGCACTCATGAAGCTACTAAAAAACTGGCTTGTAAAGCACACTTTACAAGGAAAGACCAGTTGCACCTGCCACCCCTCCTTTTTCCCAGACTGGGGGCTGGGGGGAAGGACAGGTTTGATGACCCCTAGAGCCCCGCCCTCCTCCTTCCCTCAGCAGAACTGAGTGAAGGTGCCCAACTTTCTGTCTCAGGTACCCACATAGTCCCTCGAGTTACAGCCCCTCTCTCCACCTTCCTTTCTTCTATTTCTCTGCCAAGTGTCTCAATTCTACTTAGGGAAATCTTACCCTGTTTGGAAAGTCAAAAAAACTCCTAACTATGGCTACCCACTAAAGGCAATACTGGAGATACACCACCCTCAAGGAAAAGGCAAATCCAAAGTTTAGAAGTAAAATGACAGAGAAATGAAAAGTTTTTCCCCACCTATGGGCCACATAGATAAGGCAGTCTCCTTAGAAAAGAATTCAACCTATTTCCTCATTCCTCTCTAGAAAACTTGCTTTCCTACCAACATTAACAGACAAAATAATACAATTTAGCTTTTATGCTCTTCCCAGCACCCGGTGCAGCACCCGGTGCAGCACCCGGTGTAGCACCTGGCACTTTCTAGACGCTGTAGCTGTGCTTGGTGCTGGTTGCTTTGGACATAAGGAGATTGTGGGTTGATTCAATATATTCTTTTCTGTTTGGGTTAATTATTAATGTAACATAATTATTAATATAGTATTAATATATGGTATAATTAATAAGAAACAGTATGTTAATAATGTTTCATTGTCAATACATTTTAATAATTTAGTAATACACATTTATAATAAGTTATAATGGTTTAATAGGGGATACAAATTTAACAGAATACATTGTGAGTACATTGTAAATACATTGTAATAACTTCATTGTAAGTACATGTTATTTTAGGTGCACATACTAGTCACTATTTATGACTTTGTTTCTACAGAAAAAATGAAAAGTGAATTCAGAGGGCCAGGAACATTCTTAAAAACAAGTTTTTGGAGCACTACCAATTTGTAAATCATGCAATGGATGGTCATTATTTACATTTTAAATGTCTTTAACTTTTTTTTGCTTTTATAATTTTCTGACTGCTTTAAATCTGGCTTTATAACCAAACCTGATGGAATAAGAAATGAGCCCCAAATACAATCGTTCCAGCTGGCTGCGACTCATCGCCAGCACTTCAGGGGTCCTTGTTCCAGGTCTCTGCCATTGGCGGGGCCGTGAGGACCTACAATGTCTCCTAGCTGTATCCACTTCCACCAGTTCTATTTTTGTAGCTCTGTATTTAGCATACAGGGCTATCTTTATCATTCCAGCTGACTGCCACGAGAATCCCCAGGGCAGGGTAGTTACACACGATTACTGAAGCATACTTCCTACCCTTCAAATAAGACAATGCAGAATGCAGAAAAGACCTCAGCAAGCGGTCACAATGTTAGAAGTGCATGTGTGAGAATTACTAAAGGTTTCTTTCTTTGGACTAAATTGTATGTATGGATAAGAGCACAATGTCTACAATGCTTCCTGGAAGTTAATTTTAGTCTGTATAATGTAATCAATTTCTACATCTAAAGTCACTTGAATACATTATGATAAAATCAAGTTTCTTACAATCCCATAGTCCAGATTTCAAAATGAGGAGTTTGTTTTTTTTTTTTTTTAACTTCTATTACCCTTATTCTCAACTGAGGAATCCATAGTTGCACAACCTAAATAAATAGTTGGATTGTTCTAATAGGCCAGAACTCAAATACTGGTCATTCTTTGCTGGCAGTTATCCAGCAATCCTTTCCATTATTCAGCTTTAGTTGACACACATAAGAGTGGCCAGCTGCTGGATCATATTGGAGAAGATTCTGAGTCTTGAGCAGGTAGTAGAACCTCACAGTCTCAACTTCAAATGCTAGATTCTTAACTGGTAGCGCTACAGCTCTTCTGTTCAGATTGGAACCACCCAGTAAAATAGCCACCAGGCCTCTGAACACATTGATCACGTGAAATGAGGCTTGTCTGAACTGCAGCATGTACTAATACTAAAATACACACTGGGTTTCAAAGACTTGACACAAAAGAAATAAGGTAAAATATCTCATTAATTATCTTTTATATCAATTGCATGTTAAAATGACAATGTTTCCTATATATTGGGTTAAATAAGCTATGTTCTTAAAATTAGTTTTAGCTCTTTGTTTTATTTTTTTAGTCTGGCCCCTAGAACATATACGATGGCAGGCATAGCTCACATCCGTGGCTTATATCACACTTCTGTAGGACGGTGCTGGCCCAGAGGCCTCCGCAATGGAGAGCAGGACCAGTTGGGGGTCCTTAGGAGGAGAAGTCAGAGCTGCTACAGAATTTCACTCCAAATCAGGCTTGAGAGGAGACTATGACTTGGAATAAAGGTTAAAGCAGCCCCTGTATGTTTAGTTCTCCCATCCAAAGAATTTTCATAGTACTCCACAGAGAGGCGAAGTGTCTTGGACACAAGCAAGAGAGAAATGTGACCTTAGCATGTGGAACACCTGCCTTGCTTGGCTCTTTCCTAATTGATAACACAACCCTCATTATTGATTGTGCTTATTTCACCACATGACAACTGGAGAGTGAGTCATGAATTCACTTATTTGGCATTTTTGCTGTCTGTTCCCCCTCCATTGCTGCCAAAATGAAGACTAGGAATTATTTCACAAGAAAGAAAAACATGAATTTACATTTTAGAAGTTTAATGGAACATAAAACTTTTAAGACTCTATGTGTGGACAACGAGTGGCTAGTTATTATTATAGGAATATTATTATTGAACATGAGCACAGAGAGTTTATATTAACCCTGAATATTAATATGCATTAAAAAATTCAGTATCAAATCCCTGATGTGGGTTTAGCAGATTCCTGAATTAAAAACATATTGGGGCTCATTGCTACCAGCAAAAAATTGGGTCACTGTTGGTAAAAACAGTGATTTCAGGAATACGTGGAGGGCGAAACAATAATATCTTTGTGATGTTCTGAAACTGTTGCATGAAACCAGCTCCATTGCATTTCCCAGTGTGAGTTGCTGACCATCTTGTCTACTCATAATTGTTTTCTGCCATTCATTTCCTCCAATTGTCCATTATTACTAAAACAATTATGAAAAAAAAGAGTATGTGTGTGTCTTTGTTTCCTGTTGTTGATGAATGCAGTGAAGTCATAGACAAAGCTAGTGCATCATAATCTTTTCCATTACAATGAATTATGCTGTCACAAACAGGATACAGCTCTTTACCCGGCAGAGAGGCTGCACATGGGGTTGAATTAGCACAAACACGATTGTCAGCCATGACAGCAAGAAATTACAGCACTGGGACTTTGCTTTCTACTTTTTAAACACAGGCTGGTTTTTGTTCCTGGTGATAAAAGTAGTAGATGCTTATCCTGGAGACAAAGTAGAAAATAAAATTGTCATTGCCCCACCAACAGAGATTCCTATTACTAATATTTCAGTATATAAATTTTTAGTTCTTAACTTTTTTCATATGCACACATATTATTTTTAAGAAAATGAGATCATGTCATATATACAAATTTTCCCTTTTCTTTTTCACTTCACATCTATAATGAGTAGTTTCCAATGCCAATAACTATTTTAATGTAATTTAATGGCTGCATACAATTCCATATTATGAAATATTATTTAACAATTTTCCTATTTTGTATATTTGTCCAAAATTTGGCTGTTACAAATAGATAGACATTCTTTTACACACATTTTTGTCTCAATCTATGAATACATCCTTAGGATGTATTCCTAAATGACATTCACTTTTTACTAAAACATATACCGTACATTTTTAAGTCTTTAGAATAAAAGGTCTAGGACATTTTCTTGACAATAAAGACACAGTGTGCATTAAAATTTTTTTTAAATTGTTGTCCAAGTACAGTTGTCTCCATTTCCCTCCCCTACCCCACCCACCCCACCCTCCCACTCTCGATCCCACCTCCCTTTGGGTCCTTTGTACATGTTCCTTGACAACCTTTCCCCTTCTTCCCCCTGTTATCATTAACAGTTTAATAACCAAACTTGATACATGTGACTTCCAAATAAGATAAACTAGTGAAACATATTTCTTAGAAAATGTTCCATGTGCACTTGAAAAGAATGTAAATTCTGCTGCTTTGGGATGAAATGCTCTAAAGACATGAATCAAATCTATCTGGTCCAGTGTGTCATTTAAGGCTGTTATTTTCTTACTGATTTTTTTTGTCTGGACGATCTACCTACTGATGTCAGTGGGGTCTTAAAATCCCCTGCAGTGACTATGTGTGGTGGGTCTCTCCTTTCACATTCATCGAGATTTGCTTCTTACACACATATAGGTGAATGGGTACAAGGGTTATGTCCTCTTGTTGGATTGCTCCCTTGATCATTACATAGTGTTCTTATTCATCTCTTATCATATACAGACTTTGTTTTAAAGTCTATTTGTATGATATCAGTATTGCTACCCCAGCTTTTTTTTTCATTTCCATTTACATGAAATATCTTTTTTCATCCCTTTACTTTCAGTCTGTGTGTGTCTTTTTTTTCTGAAGTAGGTCTCTTGCAGACAGCACATATATGGGTTTTGTTTTCTTATCCATTCATCTACCCTATGTCTTTTGAGTGGAGCATTTAAGGTATTATTTATTGTCATTTTCTCCTTTATAACTATGTTTCTCTCTCTTTTTTCTTTCTTTTTCTTAAAGAAGACCATTTACTATTTCTCATAATACTAGTCTGGTGGTTACAAACTCCTTTAGCTTTTTTATCTGGGAAGCTCTTTATTTCTCCCTGAATTTTAAATGACAGCCTTACTGGGTAGAGTAGTCTTGGTTGTAGGTCCTTGTTTTTCATCACTTTGTATTTCATCCCTTCTGGGGATTGAATTTAATCACTTTGTATGCCAATCCCCTCTGGCCTGAAATATTTCTCTTGAGAAATCAGCTGACAGTCTTATGTGAGTTCCCTTGTAGGTAACTAACTGTATTTCTCCTTTGAGATTCTTTCTTTCTCTTTAACCTTTGCCATTTTAATTACGATGTGTCTTGGTGTGGGCCTCTCTGGTTCATCTTGCTTGGGGCTCTCTGCACTTCCTGGAATTGTGTATCTTTTTTCCTCACTAGGTTAGGGAAGTTTTTAGTCATTATTTCTTCAAATAGGTTTTCAAGCCCTTGCTCTCTTCTCCTTCTAGTACCTCTATGATGTGGACATTGTTACACTTAGACTATCCTTGTTTTTTTCATTCTTTTTTTCTTTTTGCTGCTTTGATTGGGTGTTTTCTGCTGCCTTGTCTTTCAAATTGCTGATTTGATTCTCTGCTCCATTCAGCCTACTGTTCAGTCCTTCTAGTGTATTCTTCATTTCAGATATTGCATTAATTTCTGACCAATTCTTTATGCTTTCTATGTCCTCTTTTATGCTTACTATCTCTTTGTTTAAATTGTCACTGAGTTTATCCATTCTTCCTCTAAGTTTCTCTAGCATTCTTGTAACCATTAATTTGAACTCTGTATCTGGTAGATTGCTTTCCTCCATTTTATTTAGTTCTTTTTCTGGGGATGCCTCTTGTTCTTTCATTTGGGTCATGTTCCTTTGTCTCCCCATTGTGGCGGCCTCTCTCTATTTGTGTTTGCTTATTAGGTAGATCTGCAATGTCTTCCAGTATAGGGAGCCATTCTGTGTGGCATGGGAATATAGCTCAGCCCCCACTCAGAAAGGCCAGTGGGGAGCAAGTTGGTACACAGGAGCCACGCCCGCAGAGAGTTTTTCCCATGGGGAATCAGGCCTGCATTGTACCTAGGCTGCCATCAGACTTGCTTTTGGTAAAACTCCCTCACCCTGAATTGAGGCAGCAAGTACTTACTGCAACTTCCTAAAGTCTGAGCCAAACCTCCCAAGTATGGAGTATAACCAGTTCAACCACTTTTCTCCTTGATCTATAACATCCTTCTTTTTGAAGTAATTAGCAACATTTTTTCCTTTGTTATCTGTAAAAGGTATTCACCTACAGCAAACCTGTGCCTAGTAAATGAGGACCATCCTCAATCTAATGTAACCAGAAAAGCAATAAAAACCTGTCCATGCAGGGGTCAGGGCGCTCTCTCTCACTTAAAGAGCAGCAATGTTGTCCCTTTTTCTCCACAGGACTTCCGTAGTCCCTGTGAATTTGTCTCTTGCAGCCATGACACATGGACCTGCCGGCCAGGATCTGCATCATCCCCATCTTTGTAGGGTGGTCTTACATAGTAGGTGTCCCATGGAGCATAGTCCCCCTTTCCACTCAAGCAAGGTAGTCCCGGAATGTCCTTTTGTGTGGATTATGGCAGCCCTTCCTCCTGTCGCAGTTGACTCTTGACTGCTATTGGCCCTTCTGTATGTGGGGTTGACTCTTAGGCTGCCTGACTATGGTGATCGGCCTGACCACAGTGTATCAGCTGCTGTGCAGGTGCTGACCATGCAAAGCAGAATTTGCCCAGCAGGGGCAGTCTCCCTTTGGACATGCCACTTGTGCAGCTAACTGGGTCCTGCTCTGATGTGGTCTGAATCCTGTCACTGGGTGTGTTGGTCTGGGGCCTCTCAGGTCAATGTCAGATGCTGCCTGTGACTGGCTCTGGGCAACCCATTTGGAGCTACAAAGCGATCCACAGTTTGTGGCTCTCTCTGCTGGGCCTGGGTGTGCGTGGGAAGAGCCAAGCTACACACCAAGGCCAGCTTCCACCAGCACTGAGCCCAGGGCAGGTCAGTAAAAGGCTCGAGGTACCCCAAGATTTGCCTCTGGCTGTGCTCGAGTATGTGGGGTAGGTTCTCAGTGAGTCATGAGATATGGCAGAGTGATATTCATCCAACTGATACAGATTCAAACTCAGTGCCAGTGCTGGGTCTAAAGCCATTCAGCAAAAGTCCCAGGGTACACCAAGGCTAGCTGCCACCCACTGGGTACCTAAGGAAACTTTGTGGTGGAGCAGAGTCTCAGGGACTTATTGTCATGAGGCCAGCAGAGTACATCAGGCCCAAACAGACCACGATTTGGCCGTGTAAAAGGAGGACTCTGCACTATTCAGGAGTATGAGGGGAAAATGGCCACCTTCCTCGAGCCATACAATGGAGTGTGTCCCAGATTCTGCACAGACTTCCTATAGATCCACAAACCCAAGTCTGCTTCGCCCTCCCCTTGCCAGAGCCCAGGGTGAGTGGCTACGAAGGAGAATTTGTGTGCTGGCCTTTAAAGAGGGTGCCTGTGTCTCTAGCAGACTCATCTTTCCCTGGTGGTCAGAATCCCTGCTGATTTTCACAGCTGGATGTTACTGTGGGGCTCTTCTTCCCGGCTCTGGTGCTCTGGGCTGGGAAGGCTGGCTTGCGGTTGAGACCCCACGCTCCTCAGGGGGAACGTTTGCAGCTGAGATATCCCTCTGGAATCTCAGCCACTTCCTGTGGGAGCAGGGCCAGCCCTTTCTGCTCAGTGTGGCTTCTTCTGTAAATCCTAGTCCTCAGCTGGTTATTCAGGTCGATCGCTCTATATTCCAGTTGTAACTTCAGTTTGGTCCTGGAGGAGGTGAGTGCACCTTCCACCTACTCCACCACCATCTTGGATCTCAGTAAGTGAAATACTTTTAATGGCTATAGAGTTGGAGATAAATCTAAAATCGGTCTATCCAAAACATCTTTCAGGTCAAGCAGCTGTAAGGGTGTACGTAATTCTACAAAGTCCCCTATCAGAATCCTCTAGCACAGTTAGCCTCCAAACCATCTAGGAGCCCACAGATGATTTTGCAGTGATTCTGTGAACTCTCGGTTTCCTAAGGACCTTTCTTCTAGTGGCAGGTTGTGCTGTCCCTGACCTGGGCTGAGCATTGTCACCTTGTACCGCCACTAGAGGGCAGCCAGGGACAGAGAGAGGAGTTTAACACCCTTCTTGGTCCTGTTTTCTCTCCAGTATAATCTTTATGTCACCAAATAAATGAGGAAAAATTGCAAATAAGGCACTGAAGGGAAAAACAGTCTCAGCAATAAACAAATTTAAAAAGTCTCTGTGTATAAACTATTCCTTTTTCATCAGAGAGATTAACCAAAAGGTACAGAATTCTGAAGGCTGCTACAACTAGGAACTAAAGACCAGTAATCTTGTTAAAAATTGGGTTATAGCATGAGCAATTGGTGCCCTTAGATATCTGCAGGTGGGGAAAGCAAATCCAGAGTAGGTACTCGACCGTCTCTTTGAGAAATGGCAGGAACAAGGGCTTTGGCCCCATACACACCTGAGTTCCATTTTCGTCTGTTTCTCCCTAGCTAGGTAACCATGGACAATTTACTTAACCTCTCTGAGCCTGCTTTCTCATTGGTAAAATGTGGCTAGCAATGGGAACTGCTCATCGGTGGCCATGAGCATTATGTCATAGAATGGATACAAAAGCCTTGGCATAGGCTTGATGCATGTTGGCCTGTTGCTGCCATTCCTGCTTCTCACCTCCCTCCGGAGCTGTTTCCCATTTCCAGCTGTCTGCTTATCACTTATACCTAATTATCCCATCACTGCCTCAAATTTAACATGTCTGAAACCAAACCCTCATCTCCCTTACGAACTCCCTGATGTGCTGCAATCTCTCTGATTGGCTGTTTCTCTCGAATGGACATGAAACGTATCCTCCTCTCTAATACTTCCTCTCCTTCTATAACCATATTCGATTAGTTTACAGAACAAGTTGATTTGCTCTCTAATGTGTCTCCATCTGGTTTCTTTCTCTCTGTTGTCACCAGCACCCAAGCTTCAGAGACCGGCTCTCTTTGCCCTCCGGTCCTGCCTCAAATGGGCAGACCTTGCTGATGTCATTTCCCTTTTCAAGACCCTTCAGTGGCTCCCCAGTGTCATTAAATTAGATTGTAAACTGCTTAGTCTGGCGTTACAGTCCCGTGACAGTCTGACCCCAGCCTCCTCCAGATGCTTCTCCCTTGCTCCATATGCTCAGCGCCTCTGCTCCTGTCAAGCCCGGTTGACGCACAATTCCCTGGAATAGTTGCCAGATTCAGGAAATAAAAACAGGACACCCAGGGAAATATGAATCAGACGAACAAACAATGTTTTGTATAGGTAGGTTCTAACAATGGACCTCACACATACCTGTGCAGCAGAACATACCTTTACTTTAAAAAAAAGTATATGTTGTTGATCTGAAATTCACATCTAAATGGGAATTCTGTGTTTCCTCTGGCAACACAAGGACAATGTCCTCTCCTCCAAGGACATTCCTGTCTCTGCCCAGGCACACAGCTCCATTCTTGTCTCGGATGCTCTTACCTCCTACTGTTCCCATCAGACCTCCTTCTGCCCTTCAAGGCCCAGCTCAACCTCCATGAAGCCAGCCTGGACCGGGCTTTTCTTATCTGGTATTCGTTCTCTACCTCATTCATGTGGTTCCCTGTATAGGATGTCTTGTGTGCTCTGTGATTGTATTGTAAGCAGGAGAATTTAATAAACCACCATTTGGCGGTGTGGTGTTGTCGCTGACTTGTAATACAGGATGAGAGGGCTGAGAGCATAGGAGAAAACCTCCAGAGGCCGATAATCTGGATTTAAGGGGTTACAGGCACGAAAATCAATGTGCAGTTCCCTCTCCCCACACAGCCTCAGGCCAGGTAGGTGTGGCTGCCTGACCTAGGCATGATTCTTCCCACACCCCACTCCATCACATCCTACAAATGATGGGTTTATTTGCTGACTTCCAAATTTCTCACCATTTCACACATATCCTCAGTAATCTGATTTCACTTATATTTAAATGTAAGGACCAGGGGTGGCTATACTATGTAACCTATATACACATAGTGATTATAGCAGTTATGCTGGAAACCAAAAAATAAATTTTTATTTAGTTGATAGAGAAGTTTTAGAAAATGGCATATTCTTCCCCACTCCACAAATTACCAAATTCTAATAACATGAAATAGTCTCAGGAGTTTAACAATTCATCAAGAAACCTGTAAAACTATGAAGCCATTCCCAAGAAACCTATTTTACATAACTGGCATTGCATGAATATACTTACAAGCATCTGTGGGTATCCAGAAACCAATAAACAACAAAAAGAATTTCTAAAAGTGAAAAAATACATCCTTGGGATAAAGTATGTAACTTACAATTTTACCTGTTATTTACATCTTCAATAGTATTTCAAACATTTTTATTCTCACAATGTAAACATACAAATGTATCCAATGAGAAAGTTGTTTTGAAACTGTCAGGGGAAGGAGCCCAAGGTTCACAATCTCACTGTAGCCAACGTCTCTATCCGAGACCCATGGGTGGCGGCAGCTAATTAGGTTACCTTGGATCGAGCTCCGCGGAAATAGTAAGGCGGATGCAGAGCTGATATTGCAGCGCCTGACTGTCCTGGAAATAAGGGCTAGAGCTTTGCTCTCTTTGATTTTTCGGGCCCAGTGTATT
The DNA here is from genome assembly GCA_004024845.1 of Tonatia bakeri. Lineage (NCBI taxonomy): Eukaryota > Metazoa > Chordata > Mammalia > Chiroptera > Phyllostomidae > Tonatia > Tonatia bakeri. The sequence continues at coordinate 157,971 of PVIA01000077.1, forward strand.
TGTCCAGATTAATTGTATTTCCCTCTATTTTTAGCAACCTGAGTTTAGCTAAAAAAATATCGTTCTTTCTATTCAAGAATATTTATATTTTGCTGCAGTTTCCATGGAATGAATTATAATTAACTAATCAGAAAAAATAACCTTTAGATTCTCCCAGGAAAGAAAACAGTCACTGACGTCCACACTAAGACAGACCAAGCCTCGGCTTCCTGGGCCAGTCAGAATCTGTCTGGCTCAATTTTCCTGGCTTCTGGCTTTGCTATTTTACGACAGATTCTAAACATACCAATCTCAAACTGGGAGAAGCCAAAATAATAGCAACGTATTTCCTTCTGTTCTTCCTTTTCAATAAACCACCAGAACCATACTCCTTTGTTCAACATTGTGGTGACATTCATCAAGTTATTCCAGGACACAGATGTGGATACTATCAGCAGTGGATGCAAACACGGTGCATCATTTAAACAGACGGACTCCTTTGATGTCAAGGAATGCAAAAGGAATTTGGGATGCCCCTAGGAGCTCTTCAAGTCTTTGTGGGCAACTGTCAACTGTTCTTGGATTTCATCCATTCCATTTTGACCTTTCACTTCCAAACCGAGTGACATTTGTCAGGGCCCTCAGAAAATACATGCTGAATGAATGTTTTGAAATAATAACTTAAATGTAAATAATTACTGTGAACAGTTTTTATCGCTGGAGCTGTTCAATACTGTGTTTTATGCTTCTAAAAGCTTCTCCTTTGTCTGGAAATGAATGTGCAGGAGAAGAAGCTTTGTATTAAAAAAAGAAAAAGAGAAAAAACACTTCATCTTCACACGAAATTAAAATTTTAGTTAAATAATTTTTTCAAACATTGATCATTTGCACTTGACAGCCTGGTAAATGTTCTAAGCCAGTACTTGATCAAAGAAATGGGACATGGATTATTAACTAGAACTTTGAGAAAGATAGAAAAGCAGGCAAATACCCAGAAATTATTTTTAAAAATGATCTTCAATGAAATTACTTATATTATTTAATACCTTGGCAATAATGAAACAAAGGGAAACTTAGCGGAGATAAAGTTACCTTAAGGAAACAAAAATATTTATTTTTGTTAAAAATTGTAGATTTCATAACTGAGGCTGATTTCTACATTGCTTCAGAGGTGTAAGCAAAGCTCAGTGAAAAGTGGCAGGGGGTCTGTCCTCAAGTCCTGTCCACTGTCTGCAGCTAAGACCCTACTTCATGATACATATGCATGTACACACAATAGACAGTCTTATAAAGGACACTTACCTTACCTCGCAGGCGTGGGATCATTTCAACTTCATCTCTCTGTTGAGTTGTCTTTCTTTCCACTTCACCAACCCCTGACAAGTTTCTCTTTCACGTGTCGAAACACCTAGAGAGAGATTCCTGTTCTCCCTTCTAAAATGCTGTCATTACCTCCATTGCCCAAATCCAGTTCAAAAATAGGAAGAGGGAAAAAAACATCAAATTTGCAAGCTGTTTATGCTTAACAACAACAGTGAAGCTGCTAAGCTTTGAGCTCAATGAATTAAAGGTTGTTTGGCTAAATGGCAGGCACACTTCCTCCTATTCTTTCTGAACTTGGTTTTCCTGCCTCCAGTGGAGCCTTTTCCTTTCCTGGGCTATAAATAGGCTAGTCGTAAGAGTACTGAGGAAAGAAGAAGGCAGGAAATGCATTTGATTTCAAAAAGCAGTCTTAATTGTGTGTGTGGTGTGTGTGTGTGTTTCTTTCAAGTGAATAGCAATAAACAAGCTAAGGAAAATTTAGCTTTGGTATGTGCATGATACTCAAAATTTTCTTCCATTTCCTAGAGTCTTAGTTTCTCTATACATTGTCATTTACCATAAGCAAAGCTTAGGTTTGGAGATGTATCATTTTCCATGTAAAATACTATAAACAAACCTATATCTAAGACTTCAATTTTCAAAAGGAAGGCCACAGGAATTGAATTTCCTGGGGGAAATTAGGGAGAGGGCAGACGATGGGCGACACCATACTTGCTTCTGTTCATTCAAAAGGAGGTGAAGTCGTGTCTGAGGCAAGGTTCAATAAAAGGAAGAATTTATCAGGTGAACAAGAAAAGCAGACATTTTGCTTAAAAGAAATTATGAGCTAGAATTTATAAACCAGTCATTCATCTGCACCAAACTAATAGACTGTCCACAGTCTTGCTAGTCAAAGTTGTTTGACTTCTCATAATTACAACACAAACTAAAATAAAAATAGATGTCATTTTTCACAGAGCAGATTGGTAGACCGCCATTTTGGATATTGTCTGATGCCATTGAAATGTGGAGAAACAAAGGTTCATAGAGTAGGAGTTGGAAGTATAAACTGTCATAAGCTATTTATTTGGAGGGCAATTCTCAACTTCTTCCAAAACATTAAGTGCACATGCTCTCTAACAAGGGCCTTTAGCACGGTTGGTTCTGTGAAGGGGCAGAGTTCAGTTTGCGATCCATACCCTTTGTGCTCTTTTAGCTTTTATACTGTGTGCGCTTTAAAATGCTAATTTTCAAGACAGAATTCTTACAAATGCTATTTTATATGATTATTAAATATTTATTTATTATGTGTCTACTGGTCATCCTAGACTTAATGCCTGTCATCAAGCTGCTCTTTACATTGGGGTAAGATTTTGAGAAGCAATACAGGAATAGCTAGAGGACTTCTTCGAAGGAGGGGCTTCCCTAAGCACTGTTCGCCGACCAGTAGCGTGAGTAGCACTTCGATCAGAATCTCTGGCAAGGACCTTAGCAAACTGTATTTTAACTCCAGATGATCCTGATGCTCATTAAATTATGAGAATCCCTGGTCTGTAGAATTGTTTTGTTTATTTGTGTGTTTATATTCCACCTTCTAAAAAGGATTAGAGACAACTGATTTTTTTAAATATATAAAGGAAAAGCTTTTTTAAATGTAAAAAGGAAAAGTTTTAAATGCTTTTTATGCTTGTGACTCCTATTTAGGAGGCTAGAAGGATCCTTACATAGAAGGTTAAGAAGACACACTAATTTCCCAGTGACTTCGGAGAAGCAGCCCGAAGCAAGGCGAAAGCAATGGAAAGAGCACTCTGAGGAGGTTTAAAGGCGAGACAAAGGAGCTCCCACTCTGGGGTAGTCATGATGTAAACAGATACATTCAACGCCGACCTGACTCATATGCATATGTGAAAATCACAACCTGCCTGAAATAAGACTAAACCAAAGAAAATATTGAAGAAATTAAACTAAGTCTCTAGGTGAAGACATGCCCTCTTCTTGCTTAGTGATTTGATTATTGTTATAGGTTTCTGATCTGGCCATTGCTATGTGTAGCCTTCATGCAGAGGCCTGTGTATCAGAAACAATAGGCTGAACAATGAGTTCAGCCGGAGCTGGTGAGGGAAAAGCAACAGGATCTGCATCCCAGGTACAGATGGGGAGGAAAAAGTTTGTTAAAGAGAGAGAGAAGAGAATGGCCTCCTTGTCGTAGCAGAAAAAAAGAAGGAAGTCCTCGGCAGCTAGGATGTTAACAGCTGCCGTGTCCTGAAGGTGATGTTGGCTAGCAATGGGGTGACATGTCCTGGGAGCAAACCGTGCCCTCGTGTGAGAAAAGTGAACACTTCTAAGAAACTCCAAGGACACTTGCCAGGTTTTCGTTATTCTCTGGAGACATTCCTTTTCTCTTTTGTGGAGAAATATTTTACTCTTCAAAAAGAACAACTTCACAGGCTCCCTGTATAGCCCGTTTGTAGAGGTGAAGCATCCGAACTTCTCCAGGAGCAGAAAGGCTCTCATTCGTAGTCTAACATTAATGGCAGATGCTCTCAAAAGGCATGAAGGGAAAAGTGACGTGAGACTTCCTTCAACTATTATGGTTCTGTAACTGAAGGAAAATACATTTTTAAAAATTGTAGTCATCTACAGAGAATTTCAATGTACATGTACAATATAGAGGAAACACAAGCAAAAGTCCTCAAAGAAAATGCAAAAAAGAATGAATAATAATGCTCAAATGGGCTAAATGCACGGTATGTATATGAAGCTGTATGTCTCATTTAATATTTTCAATATTAGCCTATCTTTGTTCAGAAAGTGCAGAAGGGCAAGGTGATCACCAAATTGTGGAAAACGTGTCCCTTTGGCGTGAATTGCATCATAGAAATGAAAATTAACCAGACCTCTGGACTGACTTGTCAGGAGCATGCAGGTAAAGGATGGGTTTCAAATTTCAGCAAGAGCCTAAAAAGATGTTTGAAAGTTAGGAAGGAGTTCTATGTAATAAAAATAAAATAGAAGAGTTAGCAATTCTTTGAAGAGACTAGAAGACAGTGAAATTTTCCATCATTAAAATTGAATTGTGTTCATTGGTACTTCATATGTATGTAGCCTAATTCTTAGTAAGCGATATTGTTAGAATTACGTTGCAAAATTATAATCATCCTGGCACAATAAAACAATTCACAGTATCCCCCAGGAGAAGCCCAGCCTTGGTGAAGGTTAGGGGGACTTCTAAGCCACACTGTCTTCAGTGGATTTGGCTCATGCCTATTGGTGTTCTGCCGCTTTGCCCTGCATGCACCTAAAATAAAACAGCACTAGTTTCCATGTAATGAAAAAACGGAGGATTGTGAGACTCTCCGATAATAAATCCTAGAGCCTTTTCAGTGACGTCAAGACTAAAATCTGATGTCATAATACCTAAAGGAAATATTTGGCACTGTGGTAAAGTTTTGTCAATTAATTTTGAAGCACAGAACCCTCATTTTAGTGTTTCTGCCAGCAGTGTTTTGGGAAAAGCCTTTAGACTCCACCAGAAGGAGGGTTGTGACGCTAATTAGTGCTGGAGGCAGGAAGAAGCCAATCCATCACTGGAAGGAAAATCTGCAGAAGGAGAGAAAACAGGTCGTTGCAAGGACAGTACATGGCACGCTTCTGAAGGCAGAGGGTGGGCTTTGAGAGTACTGGTGCCAACATTGCCTTATTCTTGTACAGCGTTTAGACAGAAGGACGGAAGTAGGGGAAAGAGCATGGCAGTGAAATTGATCTACCCATCAAAGAGTAAACTTACTGCTTTGGCAGATACTCTGGTCCAATAAAAATCAAGTAGTAGATTGGTTGCTGATTTAATAGTCCATACAGGTTACTGGCTTAAAAATCAATAGATTAGTTCGAATTCACATAATTTCCTGAACCATAGAAAAGAAAAAGAAGTTTAAACTGCGTTTTCATCAATATTGTCAAGGTGAACATAATCACAGGCTTTAGAATTCTAGCATAAATAATGGGGTGCAATTCACCTCAGTTAGATGCAGCAAGTTAAAACAATTGAGCCTTCTGGTCTTATGAGATATGGGCAAGAGATTCTTTCTCTCCCTGCTGTCTTCAAAGAGGCAAGGGCTACTTCTGGAAAGTGCTATGGGACCAGGCACAGAGAGTAGCCTCCTTCTAACAGCCAGTAAGAAACCGAGGCTCTCAGTCCCATAGCATGCAAGGAACTGGGTGCTGCCGACAACCACGTGAGCTTGGAACCAGCTCCTTCCCTAGTCAAGCCTCAGGTGAAACAGAAGCCCCAGCCGACACCTTGCCTGCAGCCTGTGAGACTCTGAAGCCCTGGACCCAGCTGAGCCACGTCTGCCTTTGTAGGCTGTAGGAGAGTCTTCTAGCAAAATGGTTTACAGTTGTATGTAAGGTAATTATATTCACATAACCATGTATAAGTAACCAATCAAGTCACAGTTTCTGCCTGTCCTTAGGGGGAGAGGTCAAAGGGCACAGATAAAAGAGGCAGGGGATCAAGGGCAGGGGGAGCATCCTCTGGGTAAGCAACCTAGAAAGAAGAAATAAGTACACATAAAACCCAGTGGATTACCAGAGGACAGTTGGGACACTATCACCCAAAAGCAGAACAGACAAAACAACTTCTTAATTTCCCCCCCTTCAAAGCAGCGGGAAGTGTACAGCCTTGGGAGAGAGAAGCGCGTCACTCTCTACCATTATGCTCTCGAGCAATCTGTAACCAAATTGTCCTCCACAGTGCTCTCCTGCCGTCTCCGAGACCCGTCCAGCTTCAAGTTTCTCTGCCTCCAGACCTGCCCTTCCAAGCCTCTCCGGATGTTTGGAATGCCACAGATCCTGTTTCTAGCCCTATAGGGTATTTGGTGACCTCTGTGTTAAGATACTGACCCCTGTATCTTAATAGAACAATACAGGAGGAAAATATATATAAAACAGACTAGTCACTTACAAAAGTGAGAAGCTAAACCTTTTGGGGTATTACAATTTTTGACTTTTCATTTGAATGTTTATATTTCTTAAGAATGATAGCATTCTAAAAATACATGGAGATAAACCGTTATGAAGTTTGCTTTGTACAGGCAGATTTGGGGCTGAACACTGTTCTCTCTGGGGAACGAATTACATTATATCCAAAAACTATTCAGCGCATCCAGAAATTACTTTGGCAGTGTACATTAATAGATTCTCAGGGTTAGAGAGAGCCTTCACAGACATCTCTCTAACTACCATCTGATGTGCAAAATTTCTTCAGAAATAAAAAACAAATGAACTTACAAATGCCCAGGTAAAAACACTGCCATTACACATCCTTGTGATCCATCAATGTAAATGACTATTAAAAATATAATTACAAATTCAATCTAAATGAGGCAACTACAGATTGCTTTCCTCATTAGATAAATGAATGTTTATCTTTCTTCAGGCAAAAAAAAATTAATTCTACAGTAAATAGAGGTTTAAACAAGCATTCACAGTTATTCTTGTGTGGATATGTCCACAGTGAAACCCACTGTGAATGTTCTGTAATACTTCATTAAGAACACAGATTGAAAGTTTTAAGTTGGGTTGAAATGAGGAATGCTTCATTTTCATTTAGAGGCTGAAGAGGGATAAAAAGTTCAAGACAAAAATGACTTTTCAAAGCTTTTTGAGATCAGAGCACCTGAGAGTCTGGATTTCAAACCACTAAACACTAAAACCACGTATTTGGAATGAGTATCACATTATAGTTCCATATTATATGGCTTGCTCAAACACCAAATACTATCGCACAATTAATGGAAAGAAACTACATGTAACAGCTTATACTTTATTTGGACAAGTCTGGCAAAATGCTTTTTTACTGTACTTTTTAACCACATGTTAGTCCGTACTAAGTATAAAACTCTAAACTTGAGCCATTGAAGAAAAAATAAAATTAAACATTTGGTCCTTGCTCTAAAAGCACCAAACATCCTAGAGTAGAATCTCTCAAATCGTGGTCCAATGGCAGCTGTAGTCACAGTAAGACCCAGTTTATTGCACATGCAGATTTCTGGGCCTTTGCCTCAGAGGATTTCTAATTCAGGAAGTCTAGGGTATATAAGGAAGTATAGAACAAAATTGTACACAGAGGATACACCAGTGGAGAGCTGTATGTACCCAAATTCCTAATAATGAGAAAGGTGATTAAAGAAATAAATAGTAACTGTGACCAGACTTCAAATAGCAGATGGAACAACTCATAGGAGTGAAGGAGTTTACTCTTAGAAAACATTACCTGTCATATTAAATTAATGCTATTAATTTTAAATATGTTCACACCACTGATCAATTTACATGTGATTAGAAAAACACAGGGAATTTGTGTTTCATAGTTGAATATTTGAGCAGCAATAAAACAGAATTGTTCAACACTGGAAAGCCACATTGGGAGCAGGTTGACCAGCATAACCCCCAAATTTATGTTCACCCAGAACCTCAGAATATGACCTTATTTGGAAAAAGGATCTTTGCAGATGTCATTTGTTGGGGATCTCAAGATGATGTCATCCTGAATTTAAGGGTGCACCTAAGTCCAGTATTTGGTGTCCTTATAAGAGGAAGGAAGGGCACACAAAGATGAAGGCCTTATAAAGACAAAGGCAGAGATTGGAGTGATGTACTAGCTACAACTCAAGGAATACCAAGGAACACCCAGACCTGCCAACAGGAAGCAAGAAGTAAGGCAGCATTCTCCCCAGAGCTTTTGGAGAGGCAGTCTCTGTCCACCCCGTGGTCTCAGAGTTCTATCCTCCCACTCCGTGAGCGAATACATTTCTGTTTTTTGAAGATACCCATTCCATGGTCATTTGCCAGTTCCTGACAAGTGTACCAAGGATGGCTTACAGGTTACCAAAAAAGAGATGCTCTCAGCCTTCTGGACAGCAGGGTGGGGGGCAGTTTGAGGTCAGCTGTCTCCTAGCAAAGTGGAATCTTATGTTCACCCCAGTAGGCCACACATGTGTTTTGTTTTTATTCCTATACAGGCATGTGAAAAGATTTTGGAAGCTCCGTGAGATATTTGCCTGGAAGCATGGTGTCATGTCAGCACATGAGTTTTTCCTGTATCCCACTTATTGGCATTCAGAGAATGTCTGGGGAAATGCAGGGGCCACAACCGATACCAGGCGCAGAGATACATCTGAGATGTGGCTTTTCGGTCATTGCCCTCCAAGACGCAGGCAATGTTCTCCACCTACTCGAGGTACAATTTTATGGAGATTCAGGTGCCAAAGTAGAGGGCTGGGAGTCAGTGATTAGAAAATGGATATAGGCCTGCAGAGGAATTCTCCATAGGCAGCCACTTAAAGAAATGTAATTCTGAATATGAGAAAAACAATTGTTCAAAGTTTCTCCAAACCCCTCAGGTGTGGGTTTTAAAAATGTTTGCCAGTTGTTTGACACTTGTCCCATCAAAGGGTGGAGTTTGTGGTTTCTCCCCTTGAACTTGGGTGGGTTGTTTGACTGCCTTGATGAAACAACATGTAGCAGACATGGTAATGTCTGACATCCGGGGTGAAATTAGAAAAACACAGTGTCTGCTGGCTTTTGGGGGGACAAGTGCTCTATGAACCATTGGCTACCATGTAACAAATCTAGATACTCTGAGACTACCATGTAGAAAAAAATACATGGAGGAAGAGGGGAAAGAGGAGGAGGAGGAAGAGAGAGATTGAGATACCTCAGGAACCCAGGTGTTCTTGCCCCAGATACTTGAATCTTCCCAGCCCGATGTTAGAAGCTTTCAAGATGATCCCAGCCTCCCCCAACACCAGACAACAGTGTGTGAGAGAACTCAATCCCAAATGCTCAGCCAAGTGGCTTCCTACTTTCTGACCCACTGAAACCATGAGAAACAACAAAGTCTTGTTGTTATTTCAAGCTGATAAATTTGAGGGTGATTCATTAGCAACACCTGGTAAGCAGCCCAGGGCCTGAGAATAATTGAAACTGCTTTAAAAAGCCCACGAGATTCTTGTAATTACCTCCAAATTTCTCTGAAGAAAGGAGATGGGTGAGATTCTGCAGCAATTGAAGCTAGTTTCATCTGTGCTTGAAGGCTGCTAGTCCATCCTCACCATGCTGAAATGTGCAAGGTGGATGGCTCATCATCACTAATCAGAGAGATGCAAATTAAAACCACAATGAGCTAGCACCTCACACCTGTCAGAATGGCTGTCATCAATAAATTAACAAGTAACAAGTGCTGGCTAGAATGTAGAGAAAAGGAAACTCTTGTGCACAATTGGTGGGAATGCAGACTGGCACAACCACTGTGGAAAGCAATATGGAGGTACCTCAAAAAAAATAAAAATGGAAATCCATTATGACCCAGCAATTCCACTTCTGGGAATATATCCAAAGAAACCCAAAACAACAATTCAAAAGAATATATACACCCCTATATTCATTGCAGTGTTATTTACAGTAGCCAAGATTTGGAAGCAGCCCAAGTGCCCATCAGTAGATGAGTGGATAAAAAAGCTGTGGTACTTTTATGCAATGGAAGACTGCAGAGCCATAAAAAAAAAGGAAATATTTCCTTTTTTGACAGCATGGATGGACCTGGAGTGCATTATGCTAAATGAGATAAGCCTGTCAGAGAAAGACAAGTACCATATGATTCCACTTACATGTGGAATCTAATAAACAAAATAAACTAACGAAGTGGAGATGGGCTCATGGATACGGAGAACAAACTGACAGCTGTCAGAGGGGAGAAGTTTAGGGGCTGGCTAAGAAGAGTGAAGGAATTAAGCAAAGAAAAAGAAAAACTCATGGACACAGACAACAGTATGATGATTACCACAGGGAGTGGTCTGCTGTTACAATGCACACAGAATTCAGTAGAGTGGGTAGTGCTGGCTTAAAATCCTGGGCAAAGTGGACACAAGTTGTCTATATTTGGGGTTGGTGAGTTCCAAGAGAAGCTGTCGTCTATGGTCATGGAGTCAATAGACATGGAAAAGGTGCCCTTTTTTATGCCTCATTGCTCTTTCTGGCCCACCACGTATGCTCCAAAGACCAGGGCTGCCTTGAAACCGAAGTTTGACAGCACTTACTCAGGGAGTCCTCAGATACACTACCTGAACATGCAGAGCACTAAGCCCAGCGGCCTGCTCAGCTCCAGACTGGCCCACTCAGGCACTCTCAACACTTCCATGTAGATGCTCCCAGGCGTCTCAGCCTCACCATATTCAAGACTGGATTTGACCTCTTTTTCATGAATAGCAGTCGTGGCCCTAACTGCTTATAACTGGGGCTGTAATTTATCCTACTGATGCTCCTATCTGTTTCAGGTGCAGCTTGATTGGGGCTCGAACAATGTCAGGAGACCCTGATAGCTCCGTCACAACCATCCCCCCGTGTGAACCTTTCACATTCATGTCGGTTCTGGTCTCTCACGGGCTTTTCCCTGTCACTAGAGATAGCTACCATATCTCCAAATATTTCAATATCTCAGATTCAAATGAGAAAAAAATGACACAATTTTTCAGGATTCCCAGCATTCTCACTGCATCTCAATGGCTGTGAGAACCAATCACTGTAGCCAGGGAACTATGGCCATTGATTTAGCCTTAAATCACATGTTCCACTCGGGAATTTGATTCTGAATCCCCACCCGAAGCATGTTGGGTGAGAATGAAGGAAGAGAAGGATTCCCATGGGCTACTGGGTTACAGTTAACAAAAGGCAGGAGTGTGGATCCTAGATTTCAAAAAAAGAGGGAGAGATTTATAAAATGGGTACAAATTATAGCACTGTTTTTTCATTGTATTGGAAATATTCTTTAGCTATTTTATAGTTATGAGCCATGCTTAAGAATCCAATATTAAGCTTCACTAAAACAGTCCTTCATGTTCTTTATACACGATGTCACTCGAGCTTTTGTTACCGTATGTATTATAATACTGAGTAATTACAACAGTCACCATTTACTGAGCATCTCCCACTAGCCAAGCACACCAAGAGCTCTCATTTACTTCTCTTGTCAACTCTTCCGAGAAAGCATTAGTGCTTGTATTTTAAAAAATAAGAAAATGAGGCTCAGAGAGGTCAAACACCTTTTCCATAAAATATAAAGAAAACCTGATAAAACCTGTAGACTATATTAGCCAGATAATGTCAGAAACAAAGTAGTCTTTAACTCTCAGTGGCTTAACGCAACCATGGTTTATTTCTTACTCATGGTTCACATCCAAGTGGACTTACAAGGGTCTCTGATGCAGACACTGGCCCTCAGTGTCTGCGTCATTATGGATGAAATGAGACACTCACACGGACTACCAAGTCCAGTGGAGGAAAAGGGACAGCACAGCTTTTCTCTCAAGGGGAGCAAAAAGCTTCAGCTCTTTCTCTCATGAGCTTTTATTGTCTTACTGAGCACATTACAAGAAGGTCCTCATTAACTATGCATAGGCTTGCTTTAGGTGGTTACATTTTACAGAAAACAAAGGAGCCAACGCTGCTAATCACATCACAGAAAAGGGATATTTGCAAATGAAAAGGCAAAAGTAGTTGGACCGGTTACATTCATCCTTGGAAGATTTAGCATGGTTTTTAGGATGTTGCTTTGTAGTAAATGTCCTCAATTCAGGATGAGGGAGTTTTAGCAAAAAGCAGGACTCATAGTGGCCTAGGTACATTGCAGGCCTGATTCCCCACAGGAGAACCTATCCATGGCCATGGGTCCTGTGCATCTCTGAGTGGGAGCTGGGCCACTCCATGCAGAACAGTCTACTACAGTCTCTGTTGTTTTATACAACTACTCATGGACCTGGGCTGACCAAGGCTGTACCATCACATAGCTACAGCAGCTGGACCAAGTGGCTTTCTCCATCACCATGGCAGATGAATGGAGATCTGGACAGTCACACACTGTACTGAAGAATTGATTTTCTTCTGTTGAGAAGTGCCCTCCAGCACTTCAACTCACAGCCCATGGTCAGGACTAGTTACATGGTTTTAGCTGTTACCATGAGCCTAGAAAATGTGGAAAAGCACTTGGATATCCAGTGAACAGCAAATGTTAACACTGCAGAGATAATCCCAGATCTTTCTGATTGTAAAAGGTATTCTGTCCATTAGACTCTAATTTCTTTTGGGTCTAGTTAGTCTTTTTGTCTAACCAACTACCTGTTTTTTCACTGTTTTAAAATACCAGTTGTTATAGAAAATGTAGAAAACAACACAATAGCAATAGTGGTTTAGTGATGAAGAGCACGGGCCTTAGAAGCAGACTTCCTGAGTTCATATCCTGGCTCTTTTTCCTCTCTGTGTCTTGGTTTTGCTCCCATGTTAAAGGGAATAACTATGATATTAGTAATAGAATCTACATAACAAGAGTTATCAAGATTAAATGCGTTCATTGAAATAAAGCATGAGGACAATGCTTAGTAGGGTGAGTATTCAATCAATTGTATAATTATTATTCCCAAACCACTTAGCTTTTCATGGGAAAAAGCAAAACAAAAACCAGCTCCTTAGGTGAAAATGTAACTTCAGCCAGAAATTTTGGAAGCATGTGCAGTGGGTTACAAGGCAGTCACATGAGAGGGGATGCAAGCGTAAACCTTAAACCACTATTGGGAAAACAACTCAAAGGTCATGTTCAGTTGAAAGTGGTGGAGCAGTGTGGTCTTATATTGGTGCAAGTGAGCGTGTATGCACGCATTTGTGTGCCAAGACCAAAATGTAAAGCAATCAGATGTCTGACAAGCCACATGTGAAATTCAATTTTGAGAGTCCCTCTTCATGTAACCTGTCCATAATATAATATATTTTCACATGATCTTGTATGTTCATGAATCAAGAAGTAAAACAGAAATATCTCAACAAGCAGGTACAGGGCCAGACAGTATCACAATAGGCAGCAACAGAGCAGGTAATGTTACAACAAACAGGCAGCTTGTGACCAGTCAATATTGCAACAGGCCCAGAAATATTGCGACAGGTGGCTGGGGGGTGGCCAGTATCGTGACTAGCCATATTCATGTAGGTAATCACGATATGGAGGAAAACTACAATATGGTCTAAAACAGGAACGCCTACTTGATTTTTAACCCAGTATTTATTTATTTGTTATATTTACGATGCCAATGCATAGCAAAAGGTTTGTAAGGAAACACACTTGAAGGGGAGCAGCCCACGCTGGACATCCTGTGTCAGACCATCTGTCCTTTCTGGAGGAGGCTAAGGGCCGAGAATGGCTCACTACCATTTGGGTTTCCACCAGCTGTGTCTGGCGACCAGGAGCCTGACCACCACAGGCACACGCCTGTGTGTCAGCTGTAGGTGGGGATGGTCATGAAGTCAGTCCCTGGGCTCCTCACACTGCATTTCTTTTCAGGAGGAAAAGCCCATGTCAGCTCTGTGCTGACACGATGCTGCACCACAGGTGCCCCTCCCCTTCTGGGGAGAAAGGATGACTGTCCCCGGTGACCTGCGACTTTTTCTGAGGCTGAGAAACTGGGCATACCTGAGTGTGCGTCCCAAGAAGAGCCTTTTCCATGTCTAGAGCCAGAAGCTACTCTGCTCAGGACCTCCTACCCCTCCATGCCTGGGGGACACCCAGACATGTGGGGGTCCCTGCCTGGTGGAAGGGGCACCCGCCTGTCTGGTCTGGGCCCTGTGGCTGCCCCAGGCTCCCTAAACTGTGATAGCCTGGGACCTGGGCAGGCTTCTCCAGGCACTGCCTTCCTGGCCGAAGGACCAGCGCTGGACCTGGTCCTCAGCCAACTTCCTGGTGGCATGTGTGTGTAAAATACTCATGCACAAGCATGGACAAACACACGTCTGCTGGTCCTCACCGCTGCTGGGCAGCATCCCTGCCACGGCACACACTGGTGGACATCAGGAAAGCTGTGCCCCCATTTCCCACAGCTACCCCATGGGCTGAAAAAGCCTCAGGGTCATGCTGTCTTTTCCACTCTGGATGTTGTGTTTTCCCAGGGAAAGTAGGTGTGAAGCACTAGTTTCCTTCAGTGCAGCCACCCAAACTAGGAACCTGGTGCCATCCTAGAATCTTCCCTTCTCTCTTTCTGGCTTCAAATTGCTTGAGTAATCTGTGTGGCATCTCAGTGAATAGGATGAAGTCTTGTGTCGATGGGGGAAAGAAAAGAAAAAAGAAAGTCAGTAAAAGGTACCATAAATATAGGAAAGACTTTAAAAAAATTTCAAGTGTCTCTGTTAGCAGGGCACTGAGAGAGAGTGAGAAATCCAGGTGCTGGTGACTAGAAACATGGGGAGGGAATTCTGAGCGCCAGCCCTGATCCAAGGGAGGAGTTTGAGAACAAAGACCCCAAGAGCGGTTGACTCCGGTTGATTGATTCTGAAACACAAAAGGCCCCTGACAGGAAACCCTGTGGAGACTACGGGCTACACCTTCCTGCCCTTGTCAGTCCCACAAGGGGCTGAGCAAAGACATGAGCAAAAGGAAGTAGTTTTATTGTATTGTTTTGTTTTTGTCTTAAAGAGAAATCCTTCTTCATGTTTACTAACGTCTTGGATAAAGATGCAAAGGGATGCACACTTGATAGAATCAGACTCTCCAAAGCTCTTGACAGCCTAAGGTCGAGAGACACATAGCAGAAGGTAGAATGAGCTGGAGCAAAGGTGACATTCTGCGGGGAGGTCCGAAATGCCACTTGCAAAAATTCAGATTGGGGAAACACAGCTTGGCAGGAGCCCATACTTAAAAAAAAAAAAAAGATTTTTATTTTGTTATTTTACTTGTAGAGAGAAGGGAAGGGAGAAAGAAAGAGACAGAGAAAGATATCAACCAGTTGCCTCTCACATGCCCCTGACTGGAGAGCCAGCCAAAACACAGCTGTGTGCCCTGACTGGGAACCGAATCTGGTTCACAGGCCAGCACTGGGTCCACTGAACCACACCAGCTGAAGCAAGGAGCTCGCACTTTTTAACCTTGTTATTCACTTTACATCACCTGGAGCTTGCTAATGGTTATAGTTACAATTCCCAAGCCTCAGTGTGTTTACCATACGCCACGGAGAGAAAGGTTCAGAGATGATGATGACGGTGAGGGCTGCCTCAGCCGATTGGTTGCTCCTAGCAAGTCCTTGGGCATTTCTGGTAATGAGTGCCCAGTAATGGTCTTTGATGATAGCTCATCGTGACTAAGCACTCATACTGAACAACGGTGTTAGAAGATTTCTGCCCAAAAGTAACAAGTGAGAGAAAGACAGCCAAATGAACCTGAAGGAAATGGCAGAGCAAACTTTTCTGCTGAGTGTAAACTCACCATCAACCACATTATGAGGTGATGACATAATTAGACCAGCAAGAAATAGCCCCTCCAGATCTAAAATTATCAAGAAAGTCATTTGAAACATGGCTTTACATCCGCTGCCATTAGTAATAAAATTCACGCTATTTGGCTAGCATATTATGTCTTGAGTTATTAAGTAGTAACAAACGAAGTCCAGTGATTAGTGAGGCATGTGAAAGCTAAGCATCCAGAACAGGAAGACAAATTCCAGGAGCTTTTCAGAGATAAAGTTATCTGGAATAAACCCAGTTCTTAACAAATCTCACCAAACTTGCTGCTAATTACTGAGAACCTCCTTTTGAAGTTTTTCACTTTACAATTAAGGACAAAAGTCACAAATCTCTGGTTCTTCCTGTAATAGTAAAAAAAATGGTTGAAATAATTATAAAACAGGAGACTAACAAACTAAGAAGTGTTCCTTCGTCAGCAAATTTTTTGGGAAGTCACATAGAAAACATTGCTGAAGATACAAAGAAACAAATATTAGAACAAATTACTTAGTATGGGCCAGGCATTTGTACAAATTTTGTAATAAGTCTCAGCTTGCAATATTTGTTAGATTCTATCTTAATAGTTACATTCCTGCTTTCATTTGCAAGGCATTTTAAAGAAAAATCTTACTAAAGAATATCCCGATGATAAATGCTTTCATAAATAAAACAAATACTTAATGGGAAAACTGTTGAAGTGTAATCCCTGAACTCAAAAGAATAAAATGTATTCCTGCAGAGAAATAAAAGGATTTCAGGCAGCCTTGCCGGGATATTCGCCTCTGGGGTGTTGACCCAGGATCTCACAGAGCAGCAAAGACACCGATGCTGGATGTGTGCACTGTGCAGCCGTGTCACTGATGTGGTTCGTTTTAACACAAACCTGTAAACAGCAGAATCTTCCGAGACTGTAATAAGACAGAGGGTCTGTCGAGATTGCATCATAACCCATTTTCTTCTACCCAATTATTACTTCCTCCCTTTCCCTTCTGTACGCATTTTTCCAAAGAACTCTGTCTAATTCAATACCTGTGTGCTGATCTCCACCTCAGAGTAAGCTTCCCGGGACACCCAACCTGTAATGACGGCAGGAGTGGTCCGAGAAAACAAATGCTCAGAGGGGGTTCTGCAGCTGCCACTCACCCATCAAGTTGCGGTGAGGACGCTGGTCCCAGAGGGAGGTGGCCTGCCTCCTGGCAATCCCCTGTGGTACCTCTTGGTATTCCTTTCCTCATTGTAATGATACATGGACAAATGCAGCAGTCATGCTTAAGTAGGGCATGGAGATCAGGAGCTCAGAGGCCTCAGGAATGAGGATCTGGGTCATGCCCACAGGTAAGCCATCTACGCAGCAAAGATGGTAGCTGAGTAGTGTATCAGCAGTAGATTATGAGTATCAGCTGTAGCCCTAATTGTTTATAGCCGGGGCTGTAATTCGTCCTACCAACTCTCTTATCCCTTTCCCTCAGGAAAAGAGGTACCACAGGATCTTAGAGGAATTCTTCCTAGAATTTACCTGGAGAAGCGAATCTGAGTAGCACAAATGTGGACCAGAGTGGAAGCTGTGATGTGTCACTCTGACCCCTCTAAGACTGAGGGACTCATTCCTTCAGTTATTGAGCACACTCTTGGAGAGTAGTCCTCAGAAATGACCCTGGGCTGCAACGTTCTGCCTTGCACAGAGCCCAGGGAGGCCTGGATCCAGTAACTGTTCACTGTAGAGTGTGAAGTCCCAGACCCCTCATTTTATCTCAAGACAACATTAAAGGGCCATCCCAGCTTCACGGTCCCCAAAGGGCAGCCCTGTCTCTGTTGAGACTACATCACAGCCCCATTCCTCCCTCCCTCCACTATTGGCTCTTTCCTTATCTTCCCTCCCACAATGTTGATCCTGTGACAGTTCCCTATAAAAATCCCTACACTCCATCCCAGAGTCTGCTTCCTGGGAAACCCACACTTTAACATGAACATTATTGGGACACCCGTTTAAATTAGAATATGAACCTTGATTAGATAATAGGATTATATCAGTGTTACATTTCCTCATTTTTGGCCATGTGTTGTATTTGTGCCAGAGAATGTCCTTGTTTTTAGAAAACACACACTAGAGTATAGGGGGAAAGCCACACTTAATCTGATAGGACACAGAAAAAAATTGGGCATGGACAGGTGGAGGGTCAGAGCGAGAAAGACACAAGAAAATAGTGCAAAAAGTAAACAATCGGTAAATCTAGGTAAAAGGTATAGGGAAATTATTCATATTTTTCCTGAAACTTTTCTGTAAACTTTGAGTTCATAACACAGTAAAAATTATGAAAATAAAACAGTCAGACCCCATCCCATTTTCAGTGATTCTGATTCAACTGTTAGGGTACCAGGAGCAGTATTTTTCTTTTTAACTTTCCAGGGTTGACAACCATTCATATCATGAGAAAGGTCAATATTAAACAAGTAACTTCAATAAAGTGTGATGAGTGTTATGAGAGAGGAGGTGCAGGGTACTAAGGGAAAACATTCACATGTCCTTTATATGTATATGTGTATACATGTATATATGCATGTGTGTGTGCATATATGTATGTGTATATGTGTGTGCATGTGTGTGTATATATGTGTATACGTATGTGTGTATGAGTGTATATATGTATATATGTATAAAGGACACGTGGACAAAACCAAAGGAGGGTAGGGTCAAGGGTGGGAAGTGGGGATGGCTGGGGTGGGAGTGAGTAGTGGGAGGAAAATGGAGACAACTGTATTTGAACAACAATTTAAAAATGTGAAGAAAATTTTTAAAACAAAACATACAAAGAGGGTCCACCCCAGTTAACTGGGTCAAGCAAGGTATCCTTGGAAAAGTGACAGTTGACATCTGAAAGTGCACTTTGACCCAGGAGTTTTGTTGGGAAGAACAGGGGGCGTATTCCAGGTAAAAGGACATTGTGGGGAGTCCCAGAGGAAGGAAGAGTGGGCTATGATCGTGGAATTGAAAGAAGCATGTAGTGACAGGGTAACTGGTGACTGGAGTAGACACAGCAAGGGGAAAGGTGGCACGGGATGAGTCTGAGGAGGTAGCAGGGGACATACGGCATTGATCTGGAAGACCATGGGACCACTCAGTGGTTTTATACAGAAGACTGACTTAATCAGGTTTATGGTTTTGAAACATCACTGGCTACTCAACAGAGACTGGATTAGAAGGAGGCAAGAATAGGAATAGGAAGACCAGTTAGAACAGGTTGTGGTGATAAGGAGGTGACTTAGACCAGAGTGGCAGAGATGGGAGAGATGAGATGTGGATGGGATCCAGAGAGATTGAGGATGTAGAATCAGTAACACCTGCTATTGATTGGCTGTGAGAGACCGTGGCGGGCAGGAGGGGTGACTTTCAGATTCTAGGCTGGACGACTAGCTAAGGCAGGGGACATCTAAGCTCCGTGGAAGCTGGCCCGTGTCTGTGTTGGTTACTGGTGTATTCCCAATGCTCAGCCCTGGTCTGTACGTGTTCGATAGCTCTTTGTTGAAAAAATGAGTGAATAATATTGGAGGTTAAGATAATGAGTTCAATTTTGGATATGAAGAATTCTGAGTGCTCGTAAGTCTTCTGTTGAAAGTTCACCTTGAATTCAATTCTGAAGGTAGCCAGTGAAAAGATAATGTCTGTGTCCCCATTTTGAGGCCATTATTCTCCTTGGTATTTAGAAGTCTGAAGTCCTTATGAGACCTGTGCAATCAATATCTCATCACTTTGGACCTAATTTGATTTTAAAATGGCATTGTGACTGAGCATTGGACTTAACTAATGGGGAAATTGCCTGACTTTTGTGATCATCCACATTTCTTTATCCTGTTTCGACCATAATACATATAATTCTTTCCTTTTCATTTTTGAACTTGAGCCTGACATGTCATATGCATATCACATTAAGATATTCTGGTAAAAGTTAGCTCTAAAAGCCTGGCATTTTAAAGTGGATAAGAAGGATTAGCTAATGAATAGGGAAAAAAATTGAGGGAAATCCAAGGATTTTTACTGCCATCCAGTGGTGGTGCTCTCAGATGTGGATGGTACGAACCCCGTGGTTCCTCTCTGTTTTCCACAGCAAAGTCCCAAATGTCCTTCATTCAAGCTTAGGGATGACCTGCACTGTTAACCTGCCCCCAAAATTGTAATGTGTTTCCCGATTTTAGGACAATATGTTAAATCAGCCCCCTTGTGGTCCTGAATAAGGTCATAGGCTCCCATAGCAACCAGCTGACTTGAAGAGTGTACTCCATTCCGGGAGAATCTGGCCCATGAAAGCCCTTGTCTAGATGACACAACAAACTCCTGCCCTGGTCTCCCTGCCCCGCCCCCCCACACACCTGTGTGGAGAGTGAACTTCACTGATTCACTATTCAGTCCCTGCTAGTCATTTCCGAGTTAAATTTTATCTGTGCTCTTATAAATGTGAGCTCCTCCGTTGATATTTAGAGCCTATAGAAATAAGGGAACTGGCCAAACCCCAACTCATGGATTTAACCAAGCAAGAGCCTTGCCAACTCACTGGAGAAGAGACAGACAGAGGGGGACGGTGGAGGGGTGGGGGGAGAGAGAGTGGGAGGGAGAGAGAGGAAGAGAGAGGGAGAGAGAAAACATCATTATAAGATTTAGAATAAAAGAAAAAAAATGGCCCAAACATATCATGCCAGGTTTGTATAAAGCAGTTTGTATAAAGCACTTTTTGGACTTGAACACCATGCAGTTTACATGAAGCTCATAAAAGTGTTAATATTTCCTACTTTAAACATATATATATATGTTTAATATAATATTTCCTACTTTATATATATATATATATATATATATATATATATATATATATATATATATAATACACACACACACACACACAGTGTTCTCTGTTCACTAATAATTGCCCTGTTAACCAAGGTTTGGCCCTTCTGTGCTGCAAATCCAAGCCCACCCGCCAGCTTGTCCAAAGTCTAATCTCTAGCAGTGATATCATTCCTTGACATTAAAATAAACACTACCCAGATCTCTGTTTCCTTTCTCCTGCCTGTTTGTAGTCTATTGTGATGGGTGGGGTTCGGGCGACCCCAGGGTTTTGCTTATGCCCACTGGCTTGAGCTGCTGGCTGCCAGGGACTGGCCCAGGCCAAAGAAACATTTCCAGAGAATTCGGTGCAGGCTCTACTTACATAATTCAAAGGGTGTAAAGACCAAAGTACGCAGTGGGCATCCAACAAAAAGTCATTCTGTATGGTATGTGATGGCAGATAAGACATGCCAGTTTTACAAGGAAATCTAGGGGAGGAGGGAAAGGTGGAGAAAAAATTGAAATAGTTTTCATCTCTCTTGTTTTGAAGATATTTTTAAGGTTCCATAGATGTAGTATACTATATACAAGATTCCAGATGGAAATCACTGGTTATGGTTTACAACAATATACTACTGACCCTCACTAACACAAAATCAGGGAGTCAAAGAGGAGTATATCAGTATTAGTGACTTTTGGTACTGAGTGGGCTACAGAACAAAAATTTACTGGTAAATGGAATACCATACACATGGAATACTGTATAAATATCAATATGATCTTCTAACAAATACTGGAAACCAAAAGTAAATCATCACATGAAGTAAATTTGAATACATTTTTACAAATCAACTAGCAAAACAATGCATCACAGTTTTCTATATAGTAGTCAAAGGAGCCAGTAAAAACTTGGCACAAACAGCAAGAAAAATGAATATGAAGGAATACCTATTTCACACTTCTACATATAGAAGTAAATATTTCACTGAGTATTAGTGTACAGTGAAAGACAGAAGAAACTAATGTATTCTAATACAAAGCACTTGACCTTAAGATTATAGCAATGGCTCCGTGGGCTCACAGATGACCAGATCCGCTTTGCTCTGCTGTTTGGTGTCGCTATGCTCTGTCACTAGGGGATCACATTACTGTTACTGCCTTCTTGTTTTCTGCTCTTCCTTCCCTTACCCCTCTGCACATTGTCAGGCCTTCCACCTTGACTATGGGGACACTGGGGTGGGAAGGGGAGGGTGTGTGTTGTCAGAGCAAACACTACAGCTCTGTGCTTCCTGGGTGTCAGGGCACTGCACTCATTTCTTCTCTGTCTCCGAACTGCATGTTTCCTAGATGACCCCTCTGGAGACATAATGTACTCATGGTTTTAATTTTGCACCAAGATATGCCCCTGGAGTTATATGGAGTTTAAGAGAAGTCAAGTTACAATAACCAGTAACTGGCTGACTTAGTTGCCTGCTTATAGGGGAGGATAATAAAAGGTTGTATTATCTTAATCAATGGAAAATTTTATATAGTATTAAGTGGCCTGGGTTTCTAGGATGACACTTGGGTATTCCTCCCAAATAGACAGTACAGGTATGTTTCAGACTGAGAGGTTTATTGTTTTTCTTTCTTCCTCCCTTCCTTCTTTCCTTCCTCTCTCTCTCCCACCTTCCCTCCCTCCCTTCACTTTTTTTGTTTTGTTTTCCCAAGGAGTTTATTTGGGCATAGCAAGGACAAGGAGGCCCTGTGTCTAAAAGAGGGTGTTGGGCCTCTTGTTGGCGAAGCGTGGCTTGTGCTTGTGACACCCCAGGTACATGTTGCAGGTGCCTCTGTGGGAGTCATAGCACAGCCAGATGCCAAAGTTCTTCCCCGGAATGGGGATTTCTCGAACACTTGCCCAGAGTGGACAATTTTCACTGATTTCTTCACCCTCTTCATCTGAAACACAAAGTACCAGAAGTGGGCTGTGGGAACCACATAGGTAGGTGTAAAGATGTGCAGGGCATAGAGGGGCAACTGCAACCCGTGGGAGTGGCCAGGCAGCCGCCTCCTCATGGCAACTCAGCGCAACACACTGCAGGCTCGATAGCACTCTCCACATTCACCGCCACCCACAAAAGCTAGAGGTTTGTTCCTATAAGCAACGCAACCAAGAGGAAATTTCTCTTTGGCTGCAAAATAATTCAGTAACATTCATATTCGTAGTTTACCATTTATACTCATACTAAGCCTCCTTAGCAAATTAGGAATGGGAAGGAGCATTCTTCACCAGATAAAAGGCACACATAACAACACAGAAGCATGCATCATATTAAATATCATCATAATTAAAGGATTTTCTTTAGAATCAAGATGCCTGCTATTACCATGCTACAATTCAATATTATATTAGAGGTCTTTACTAGTTCAGTAGATGAGAAATTGAAAAATATGAGGACTGGAAAGGAAGAAGCAAAACTCATTCAGAGAAGACAATATAAGGATAAATTGTTCATATTAAGAGGACAGTTTAGCATGGTTCTGATCAATTCATAAAAGTCACTTGTATTTCTATACATCTCTCAGATTCTTAAATAGTCAGCACCAGTACAATATCTGCACAAATAGATGGCTAAAACTTTTGAATCTTGTAAAACTTATTTGGAGAAGTGTCTGTTCAAGTCATCAGTAAATGAGTGGATTAAAAAACTGTGGTACATTTACACAATGGAATTCTATGCAGCAGAAAGAAAGGAGCTCCTGCCCTTTGCGACAGCATGGTTGGAAATGGAGAGCATTATGCTAAGTGAAATAAGCCAGGCAGTGAAAGACAAATACCATATGATCTCACCTTTAGCTGGAACCTAATCCACAAAACAAACAAGCAAGCAAAATATAACCAAAGATACTGAAATAGAGAACAGGCTGACTGTGACCAGAGGGGAGAGGGGAGGGAATTTCAGGAGAAAAGGGGAAGGGTTAGCAGGAACAAGTATAAAGGACAAACAGACAATAATGGAGTGGGTGGGCATGGAAATGGGAGGGAGGAGGGGAGGGCTAGGGGGTAGGCTGGGATGAGGTAAAAGGCAGAAAACTGTACTTGAACAACAATTAAAATAAAAATATTAAACTTATTTGGAAACATAAGACATTTGAAATTGTACGTAAAGAAGGTCTTCCTTTTTTGCATTGCCAATGCGAAAAAGGAAGAATTTCCTTTCAAGAATTTGAAATTTCAAGTTTCAAATGTAAACTTGAAATTTCTTGTCATGATGCCATTGGATTTAGAATCTAATTGATCTCTTTCATGCCAAATTCTTATAAAATGTTGAAGCTCAGATTTGCAAAATGCCCATGGACTGTTAGAGCAGTGGCTCTGTCCTTGTGCATCTGTGGAACTGAGAAACACCCTGCTTCCAGAGATGTTTCCAGAGACGGGCTGTGCCGTCAAAGAGCTTTGTTGAGCCATCCTCAAGTAGTGATCATTTATGTGATCACAGTTCACAGGATTAAGAAATCAGGCTGGGAAAGAGAATACAACTTCAGGAGGAGGAAATCAAATAATTAGATAACCCCTGACATAGCAGGGACGTCAGAGTTCACTTATTGATGAGAAAACAGTGACAAGAGATATAGACTTTTTCCAGGTCTTAAAGCAAGCCGTAGGAGAGCCAGCAATAAGGACTGAGGCAGGTGTTCTAAGATGCTACGTCCGGTGCTCTTTGTGTAAGACCAGACACACATTCTGTGTGTGACAAAAAGGACGGGACAGGGAAAGTGGCTGTGCTGCTGCTTTCTTTTCTTCTTCCTGGTAAAATTTCAGACCTGTACAGTCCTAGCTTCCCTTGGATGACTTACCTCATTGTGGTATGTTAGCTGAAGCCACATCTGTCTTCTGAGCTAGCTAGGGGTCAGACGCTAAAAGTGCTTCATCTCCATAGTCCCAGCGTCAAGCACAACGCCTGGGACAAGGAAGCAGACAGTAGACTGGCACATACTGAACCTTCCCATCATCAAGGAAAGGTCTACTGAACAGGCACTGGTCTGGAACAGTGAGGAAGGCAGAGAAGGCTCTGAGAATAAGGGACGCAGTGGTTTCCTCTGGGCGAGTTTCCGTCCCACCAGCGACAGCAGTCCCACACACTCAAAGATGGGTGGAAGCTGGCTGAGGCCACGCACATCCCTGTGATGATTACCACTGTTTGACCCCCAAATTAGGGAGCCCTTTTCCCTGAGAAGTGTCTTCTGTGTTAGCAGACTGTGATTTATCCCTGCATTTGCAGTTTCTTTCCCTGATTCCTGTTTTTCCTCATAATTGCAATGAGCTGTGACATTCATATTAAGCTATGACAGCCATCTTTGTTTTCTTCTCCTTACCACAGATTCAAGCAGTAAATCAAAGGTACTTTAGTATAGGTTTAAATCAATCTCATTGGGAAGTTAGAGTATTAGAATCATAGTATTTTCAATGTTGCCAGTTATTAGAATAATTCCTAAATTCATGGCTATGGTTTGTCCCCACAAGCAGGGACATACAGTATTGGCATGTGTGGTAACTGTTTTCTTCAACTGTTGGCCCAAAAGAAATATCAATGAACCTCATTTGCAAACATACCAGATTTGTGCTTTCTGCCAATATTGGGTCATTAACATTTACCAGAACAATTCAAGTATGTTTTACAGTCAGTCAGTCCTTTGTGTGTGAGAATACTAAAGCTAAATTACAGTATTCTTCTTTCACTTATAAACATTTTTTAGAGAAACATGAATGATGAAATTGTGCAAAACTTCGATATATTTAGTAAGGGTCTGGTTTGCTGGCTTTGTACCTGGTTCTCATTTCAGGTAACATGGCAGATTTCAAGCTTATGACTTCAAATTGCATAGGCTTACACCAGTCAGCCAGGTCTAGTGTTTTTGGAACAATGCTTTATTATTATGACAAAAGAATAGACTGTTACTGATGATTGGTATTTTAAAGTACAGAGACCTGTTCTGTGGACGGGCAGAGAAAGAGACCTGACTCTTACTCAGACAGCTGGGAAATGCATGCAACAGCATAATGAATTATATATAATTAGTATAATGAATGACCAGAATGCACTGCACTATGAATCTGTCTCTTCATGGCCAATTAGGACCACTGCCACAGAATCCCAAAACTGTGATTTGGGGACAATTACATATGTATATGTAATACATATAATTCATCTGGAGGAACTTCTGAAAGGAACTAAAAGAAGTATATGTATTATAAAAACAAAACTTTTTTCCAGGGCCATGAAACCAAATTTATGCAACAAAACACACAAAATCTAAGGAGTTCCACTTAAAGCTATGTTCTTTTATTACAAGTGCAGGTATCTCCTGCTTTTAATGTCAGTGGTGTATAAAACCAAACATTTTTTTGGGAAGTGGTAACTGAATTTATGATACACCTCCACCAAAGTCCCCTACTCAATTTCCTAATAATACAATTAAACATTTTAAAAAAACATGTTGGAATGTAAGATGCTTATAACATCTCTTATTGATTGTCAATGATGTTTACAAAGTTGCTTTGTGTGCAGAAATAGCTTCTCTTCCTATTGTAATTGCCCTTCTCACTCATGTGGCTTCCTTGTCACAATTCTCGACACTGGCTCTATTTGGGGGGGACTCACACAACACGAGGTAAAAATCAGGGCTAGACCGACATGGATGCACTGTGGAAAGGCACTTAGGACAAGCACGTGAGCTGGGGCTGGTCATGCGGACCTCTGTCCCAGCAAGGTCCCCAGGCACACCCACTTTGTCGATAGTGCTTTCCAAACATCTGTGGATTATATTGTATCCACTGTTACAATGGTATTTGGGATATAACTCAAGACTCTGCCAACACAGTATTTTGAGGATATAAAAATATTTCTCCTGTATATAAACATTAATTGAAAATTGTTGAGAAAGAGACAGGTACATTTTATGATGCTTGGGTATTATTTCAGTTTTTTATTGCTGCTGCAATGAAGTACCACACATTTAGTAGCTAGTGCATTAGCAGCATGCATTCCACCTGTAACCTTGCTCCCCACTTGCCACGTACAGCAGCATCCTCACAGGCTCTGGAGATCGGGGCATGGGCATCTGTGATGGGCCATTACTCTACTTCCTACAGATATTAAAAACCAAAAGCTTGTCTTTCAGGAAAATGGTAAATTGGGAGATTATCTGCCGACTATACCCATACATATGTTTTTAAATTTTTTTAAAAAACTCTGATGCTTCTATTAAGTAAAAAATGGACTCTGAAATTTAGCCAAAGTTGTAAAACAATCATATGACTGTGGATGTGTCTTAAGCAGGGAGCGGAACTTTGAAAGTCACTATTCCTTCTTCCTGAGATACGTGTCTTCATTAACTTGCCACGGCTTCCACAACAAAGTACCGCAGATCGGGCGGCTTACACAACAAATTGATTTTTTTACAATTATGGAGGCCTCTTTCCTTGGCCTGTAGATGGCCATCTTCTCCCCATGTCTCCATAGGACATTTCCTGTGCGTGTGTCCTACTCTGTTCTCATCAGAACACCTGTCGCATCTATTAGGGCACGCCCCAATGACCTTGTTTAGCACTAGGTACCTCTTTAAAGACCCTCTCTCCACACACAACTCTGCTTTGGGGCACTGCATGGTTAGGATATCAACATATGAATTTTGAGGGGACAAAATTCAGTCCTTTACTGTATCTAACACGTTTAACAATGAGTCTGCAGAAGACGCTACACTGATAGAGAACCACTGGTAAGAATACAGGTGGGAAGATACAACTTGTACACGTGTACCCATTGACAAGTACTCTCATAAGTTTTTTCTAAAAAAAAATGGTGATTTATTTTGCTTTCATATACAATGGTAAATATGCTGGGATCATCGAGTTTTCACACACCATTGCTGGGCACACTTCCCACATCACAACACTCACGTGCTCACTGGTTCTTCCACTTCAGCGTGGGAAAGGGACCCACCAATACCTGCCAGCAGCTTGGCTAAGGAGGGACATTAAGATCAGACGATACACCGTAAATACAAAGTACTTTTCTCCAAATGTGTATAAAAGTTTTGAAACAAAGCTCGTCTGCTCCACAGGACAGACAAGTTGAATTTAAAAATGTTCCAGACTAGGAATAGCATAACCCTGTGTCACAATACTTACAATACAGTTTGACAATATTTTATCAATGACCTGTGCACTTGAGATTAAAAAAAAAAATCTGAAGGAAAAGAAAAACAATAGCCAAGGAACTGCATAAACAAAAAATGAAAATTATATAAAATATTTCCACCACTATTTAAATGCCAAATTTAATCAAGCAATAATAAAAAAAAACAAGACAACATAATAATACAAACTTCTGTTTAAAATAACAGCACTGCTCCACCTCTTTTCCACTGAATTTTACATATGAACAGACTATATATACTGGTTTTTCAGAGAAATGTCCGTTTGGTCTGCTCCACCAGCCAGGCGCACACCGAATCCCCGCATTGTCTTCCGAGGGCATGCGATACCGTGATGTTCCCGTGCTCACCGCACGCTGGGTTAGGTGCAATGTCTCAAGTATAATACATCTCTCTCTTTTCCTTTACACAGTGCAGAGTATATGGGCTTCGGTTATGCGCACGTTTGTTCACTCCAGGTCACTGTCTTTCTCCAGACTCAGGGCGGCATCCGAGGGAGTGCAGTAGTTCGGCCTGTCGGAGGGCACGTAGCCCGGCAGACACAGACACTTGTAGGAGCCTTCGGTGTTGATGCACTTGGCGTTCTTGCAGAGAGACATCCGGTTGTTCAGCTCGTCACACTCGTTCACGTCTGCAAGAAGCCGGACAGCCCAGGTGAACGAGCTTCTACGCACTCCATGAGCAAACGGAACTGACGGCTTACCTGGGGCATCAAGGGGTCTGGCCCGAACACAGCGGGGCCGTTCTCGTCTCCCCCAACACTCCCACTCTGGACTTTCCCATTAATCTCTGCTTCAATCACGTGATAGATAAGAATTTCTAGTCTTACAAACGCAGATTATCAGGGAAGTTCTAGAATTTCTTTCCTGTTGTTTAACACCACATGAACAATTTGTTAGCCTGACATTTTACAGCCAAACCTCAAGAAAACCAGAAAAACTACCTACTTCTAAATTCCTTTCTATAGATATGGAACAGTTGGATCTGTCAAGAAGAATCCAGGTAAGAACCAAAGCAGTGAGCCCAGAGCTTTCTGAGCAGCTCCTCTTCAGACGACGTTACCTTCTCGGGTTTCTTTCCACAGGAAAGAAAGCCTCGTATGCACTTGAAACACCTGTAATAACCGAGGTTTCCATTTTCCAGGCCCACCACACATCACAGCTAACAAAACTAACAGGGAAAGGGCCCTGCAGGAGGGAGAAGGACACTACGGGAGGGAGAAGAGCCACAAAAAAATAAGGGGGAAAAACAGAAAAAAAAACAAAACCCTTTAACCCAAGGCCTTTTAGCATAGAAGCCAAAGGGCCCTGGAACACAATCTGGAAGATCATTCCATGGTCACATGGAGAAGGATACGTCTGCATTTACCGTTCTTTTAAAGATAATTGGGAAGGTGACAAAAGAGAGAGTTTTAAAAGGAGCTTTTTCTGAATGACTACCACATAAGTTGTATTTTTTACAGACATCTATATTCCCTCATGCTTGTGTCAGGTGTTCAGGGAAAACATTATTGGCTGCATAGTCAGAAGTTGAATTTAAAAGAGGCAAAGTCATGCCCTAGTCAGGTGGCTCAGTTGGTTAGAGCATCATCCAGATACACCAAGGTTGCAGGTTCAATCCCTAGTCAGGGCACATACAAAAATCAACTGATGAATGCATAAATAAATGGAAAAACAAATTGATGTTTCTCTCTCTCTCAAACTGATAAATTTAAAAAAAAAATTAAAAAGAGGCAAAGTCGTTCCCTGGAACATTCTGGCCTTTTCTCCACATGTGAGAAATTCTACAGGAATTCTTAAATGAGCTATCACGTCTATTTTTTAAAAACTGTGGAACACACAGCACCTAAACTTGACTGTTTTGACCATTTTTAAGTGGCTAGCCCAGTGGAATTAAGCACATTATATTCACACTGTTGTGCAACCATCACTGCCATCCACCTTTAAACTTCCCTCCCCTTCTGCACCCGGCACTCTGCAAACCTGTCCTACATGTGCCTGAGTGCGTGAGATGTGACCATGGGGATCTCAGGAAGAGAACTGTTTCCCGTAAGACGCATCCTTCTTACCGACACAGGTCATCTTGGCCATATCCAGGTGGTACCCGTCGAAGCAGTCGCAGGTGTAGCCTTCCTGCACCCTCACGCAGCGGCCATTTTCACACCCATTGAGGATGCCACATTCCTCAGCCTGCAGCTCCTCAAAGCTATTTAAAAAACCTGGAAATGATGGGGTACGAGCCAAGTTAGAAATTTCCACCTTCTTAAACCATTTTTAAAAACTATACAGGTATCGCCCTGACCAGTGTGGCTCAGTTGGTTGGGTATCAGCCGGCAAAGAGAAAGGCCACCGGTTCGATTCCCAGTCAGGGCACATGCCTGGGAATGTCCCCAGTGGGACATTCAGTCCCCAGTCAGGGCACCTGCAAGAGGCAACCAATCAGTGTTTCTCTCTTGCATCCATGTTACTCTTACTCTCTTTCTCCCTCCTTTCCCCCACTCTCTAAAAATAAATAGATAAAATATAAAAAAGAAAAAATCTATATGGTTATTAAGCTCATGGTTCATCAAGTAGACATATTCAATATTTCAGACACCTTAAAGTTAGCATGAAAATTTAAGTGAATACTGAATGTAGACGCAATACAGTATTAAGCAGAAAACATTAAAAACTTTCTATATATGTTGTATGGATTAGCACCACATCTTGAATTCTGATGTTCTGTATCAAAGTCACTTAAAATGATCAAGCAAGTATAATTTTTGGTTTTGCCCTTAATTATTTAATGTTTGCATCTAAAATTCCAAATTTCCTGAGTTCTCACTAACAAACGCCAGGACATGGTTCAGTGTGGAGCCCACAGCGAATGCACCCGAGTTTCAGGCGACGTTCGCTCAGAAAGCCCAGGAGAGTGTGAGGCGTGCAGTTTGTGCTTTTTCCGCTGGGAGCTCCCAGGGGAGTGAGAGCCAGGCAGGCCTCATCCGCCCACCCTGCCAAGCCTGTTTGTTTGCTCTGGCTTCGGAATGAGAATGAGCGGGGCTCTTGGGGGATGAAAGGACAAAGGCAGTAAAAGGGACTCAAAACATCCTGATAAATGAGGAGAGTACATCTTGCTTGTGTTTAGTAAACCAAAAGGCTTTTTGTAAGGACACAAAGAAACTCTTGTTTGGCTCTATGTGCAGTTTAGATATCTTCATACTGATTCAGAGCTAGAGTTTAATAATATAAAAAGGATTTAGCCACGCATCAAGAATGTTTAGCTTTCTTTCTAGAGAAGGAAGTTGTCAATAAAAAGTCACCTTGACTCAAACACACTGTTGATGTGACCCCTCCCCGCTCCCCACCTGCCGAAACTAACTATGTATTAGCTTCAAAAAAAAAATCAAAATGAGGGGAGGAGGGTTAGGGGGCTGGGTGACAGAGGTGGCGGGATGAAGGAGAACAAATGAACAAATTGTAGTTACAGAGGCACGGATTACAGCTTTGGGAACACGGTCAATGATACCATGATAACTATGTATGGGGCCAGGCTGTAAAGTGCATGAGTTTAGAACCACTTTGCTGTGCATCTGAAACTAATACAGAATAATACTGAATGTAAACAGTAATTGAACATAGTTTAAGGAAAATAAATAAAATGTGGACCTATTAGGCCTTTGAAGTAATTCTCCAGTCGAACTGCAGGGGGCAGCAAAATATCATTGCTTATGCAGGGCTGCAAAGTCTATAACTTGGTGATTTTAAAAATTTAGTTAAGACATCCGTGGCAAGCCCTTTGTAAAATTGAAAAGGAAAAAAATACTACAGGTCATCAAGAATATGTCAGCTGATCCCCAAAGCCAGTTTGATAAATACTGACTTAAGAAAATAAAGTCAAATTCCAGATACCACAGCAAAATCATTTTGACATTATATCTAGTAAGATTATTTTTTATTATATGAATTTAAACTTGAAATTAACCCTGGCCAGTGCAGTTCAGTTGGTTGGAGTGTCATCTCACATAAACTGAAAGATCTCAAGTTTGATTCCTGGTCAGGGCACAGGCCTAGGGTGCGGGTTTGGTCCTCGGCCAGGGTGTGCAGAAGAGGCAACTGACTGATGTTTCTCTCTCTCTCTCTCAAATCAATAAGTATGTCCCAGGGTGGAAATAAAAAAAAAGGCAAACCATAAAATTAAATTTTAAGCTCTTCTACAGACATCGAGTAGACCCCCCCCCCCCCCCCCCCAAATACTTCTACAGGACTCGGTGCAGTGCAGCCGCTGCACTGAACCTAGCCTGCTGCCGAATTTTGTCAATGAACCTTCACTGGAACACGGTCGGACCCACTCACTGACGTATGTCTGGCAGAGCTGAGCAGCTACAATGGAGACAATGTGGCTGCAAAGCCTGAAACTTTTACTATCTGGTCCTTTGAGGAGAAAGAGTGGGTCTCTGCTGTGGGAGATTCCAGTTTCTCAGATATCACGCTAAGTGCAGGCACCATCAGCCATCAGCTAATACTCTGAAGTAACCAGAAGGCGGGAGATGGTGAATTGGAAAGGTGGGAAGAATGCTTAGCCTCCCCTCTGTGTTACTCTCTGCTCAATATCACCGTTTCTCCAGCAGGGCCAGAGAGCCCTGGCTCCCCGTCTGAGAAAGGGGAGGGAGCAACTTCTCCTCCTAACTTGTACGGAATGTAAAGGCGGGGACAAAGTCCAGGCTGGAGGTCTTGGAACTGCATCTCCACTTCCTAGGCTGCTAAATAGGAAATTGATGTGATATCAACTTGTTTCTTTCTTAGCATTTGTAGCGAATTTAAAAGGAGTCTTAAGGCAACGCCAGCATTAAAAAAAGAAGATACATAAGCCAGAACATTTCAACTTCGAAATTCCTGACATCTGAACTATGCTGCATGTGTAAGCTATGGGTCCGTGTTGAGCTGTGTACAGACTTGAGCTGGTATTCTGGATTTATGGGCCAGGTAAGCTGGCTTTCTCTCAACCTCAATATTTCTCCTCCTTTTTTTCCTTCCTCTGTCTTTTTAAGGTAAATGTTTATCGACCTATAACATAAACACAGAGAAGTGTAGAAACCGTAAGCGCACAGTCTAACAGCTGTTAGCGCCTTCAGGCACATTTCACAAGGTCATGCACGGTTATGCATCGGTGGTTTAAAACAATCTAAGATGTCAGAAGCCGGGATGGTGGCTGCTCTTGCAGGGAGTGGGTGAGGAAAGGGCACCCAGGCTTCTGGGCATGGGCGTGCCCTAGGCCTGGGTGGGGGTTACACCAGTGTGTCAATCAGCCTTGCTGGGTTCATAGGGTGCCGTGTTCCTATAAATTTTAAAACACCCTTTGTGGATGAGCTATACAACTCCCCCTTCAAAAAAAACAAAAGGAAGGAAGGGAAGAAAGAAGAAAGGGAGCAGGGAGGGAGAGAGAGGAAGGAGAAGGGAAGAGGAAAAGGGAAGGGAAGAAGGAAAAAACTCTTCGACTCAGAACTGAAGTACATCCAAGTGCACCTGCAAAGCTTGCGCTGCCCCTCAGGAAGTAGGTCACGCCTAGTTTGACGGTCCAGGGCCCGAAGAAAGAAAAGTTCCATTGAATTCTATAATTCAGCAGTCTGTCCAAGTCCCCTTGCCCCCACTCCCTGGTCCACAGGGACTCCCCCTGCAGGAAGGGCCCCTCTGTAAGACACAGAAGAGGCAGCTGGGACCCCTGTTTCCCTATTCCCGCTCTTGAAGCAGCACACCTGCTATCTACTGGCATTTCACTTGTACCGTCTGTTTCCGAGCCTTCAAGTACTTGGTCTGCAATGAAAGCTCTGATTTCCCCACTGAAACACAGAGTTTGTGTGGCTTCCTCCCCCCGGCGCTGGGCTGCACGCCATCAGACAGTTGCTTTCTAAAAGGGAGTGAGGTTCTCACATGCCACTTCCTACAAGAAAACCCTGCTCACGAATCCAGGAAAAGCTGACACACGTCATGGCCTGCCTAAGGCATGCCCTCACTAGTGGGTTATAAACGTCAGTTTCTGGTCAGGTGAGCAATTTTTTGATATCCCACTCTAGAATGCTTGTAAGAGCAAGTAGGAACAGTTAACCTTTGTCGTTTCCCTGTGTGAAGAAAAGGCTACAGTTCTAACTGGGCATTCAGGAAAACTCTCAAACTGGATAACCATTTAATGGGTAAAAAATGGTTTTGTTGCCCTGGCCAGGTACTTATGTTGCTTAGAGTGTCTCCCTGATACACCGAAGTTGCAGGTTCTATCCTTGGTCAGAGCACATAAGAGAACCAACCAACAGATGCATAAACAAGTGGAATAATGAATCGATGTTTCTCTCTGTCTCTGTCTCTCCTCCCCCATCCTCTGTGTCTCTAAACATCCATAAAAATTTTTTAAATGATTTTGTGTTGAAAATTATTGCCATAAGGTAATTTACTTTAAAGATAGTGAAGATAACAGCATCCCTGCCAACGGTTCTCTAACATGAGTTGCGTAAGGGTCTCCACGAGGGTCAGTGACACCCCCGTTTCTGATTCAGCAGGTCCAGCATGCAGCCTGAAAATCTGCATTTCTCACACATTCCCAAGACTACGTCGTGAGAACCGCTGGCCAATCTTTAACCACAGCTGAGTTTCAGAGTAACCAGAAATGTTTGCTTACGGTCCTGAATGAAGTAGGGGTCAGCTTCTGGAGAGTACTGTTCACTGAAGTCGACCAAGGCGTCCCGTCCATATGGCCGCCGGCGTCCTGTGACGGGGATGTTGCACAGCTGCGCGTAGTCGTCTAAGAAAGAAACAACAAGGGAAGGGACCCCCTTCAATGTCGGCTTGCACCCAGACACACTCACCTCCGGCTCAGAGCATCGGGAACCTGCCGGGGCTCTCTGTGCCCCTAGAGTCCTGTCCCCCCAACACACCACCGGCCCTGGAGGCGTCTCAGTGCTTTTCATGAGAGCTCAGCCCATCCACACACAAGGGGAGCCGCAGAACATCATAAGATTCCAACTTGAACTCTAAATCGAAAACAGTAGCTGATCAGTTGGTAGGATGGATTCCAGGAGAGTAAGGAACTAAAAAATGAGCCATCCGAGAGTGAGGCAGGCCTGTGAGAAGGATGGTTTTATCTGAACCCCTCTGGTGTTATCATCAAAACATTTTAAAGGTATAAAGTAGTCATCCTTACAGGTAGGTACTTTCACTAGAGAGAGAAAAAATGCATCTCTGATGGCCCCAAAATTAGACAACTAGCAAGCACAGATGTGATGAAGTAGCATGTAAATTTAGCAGAAGTTATTAAAACTCTATACCCAAGACCTGGTCCTTAGGAATCGTATTTCAGTAAAGATGATATCATCACCTCCATCATCACAGCATAGGAAAGGGAGCAGTAAAAACAACAGGTAACAGCCGTACAATGCTGTGCTGGGTACTGGAACCGAATGCAGGTCCGGCTGCCTGCTGCTGTGAAAGCCAGTACTGGAGAGTCGGGTGCTGATTTAAAGGAAAGTGGTTTATTTTCAGATGCCAAAACCTGGAAGATGGGGAACTCACATCTCAAAGCCCATCTCCACATCTCAGAGAAGGCAGAGGTTTTTATAAGGAGAGAAAGAAGAACAGAACTAAGAGACCAAGGGAGGGGCTGGAAAGTTCTGTGTGTGCAGACGAGCACAGTCCGTTCCCATAAGGACAGTGGTGTCTGGGGTGCATCATCCTGGCTTAGTCATCCTGGTCCCATGACTGAAGGTCAGCAAATCTCCCAGAGCCTGAAGGTCGGAGTCTGTACCTTTTGAAACTAGTTCCTAGGATTCCGATACCAACACGCTGTACACCTGCAAGCGACTTATCAGAGTCAGCACTTACAGAAGCAATGTCAAAAGAAAGGTGGGGTGGGTTACAATTTCCCACAGTTACGGCACTGTTCTTACCTAATATGTACTACTCCACTAAAACACTACTCACAGCACCCTGTGAAGAGGTGCTATCACCATCCCCGTTTTACAGACTAGGAAACAGAAGCAGAGTGGTGAAGTGACAGCTGATATCTGGCAGTGCCAGACTTGAACTCAGTAAGGAAGCTCCAGCTCCTGCACACTTAACTTTCTGCCTCTTCTACAGCGTCTCAGCTCCTTTGCAATTCTTGTCTTTATCTCCTTCGCACCCCAGATGGATTCATCCGCAGTTGCCACTTCCTGAGGCCATCTTCTTGTTCCAAGCTGGGTCAGTCCCACGGTTGTCGGACCTCTACCTAAACTCTCCCTTAGTCCTTTTCACAGGGCCCACTAGCACATTGGCCTGGGGTGGCTGGGCTGTCAGTGTGGTCCATGGTCCAGCCCTCGCCTGCATGTAGGAGCAGGTTATGTGGAAGGTCTAGAGATGAAAGCTTTATGAAGGACAGCTTCATGTTCTGAATGCGTGTTTTACAAACGTATGCTGCCCAAAAATTCATCTGGCAGATGCTCACAATTCTGGTGCTCCCCAGACTTCAAGAGCTCTGCCAGAACTGTGAGCTGCAGGCCTGTGGGTCCTAGGGCTGGGTGGATGCCCTTGGGACAGTCACACAAGGCAACAGCCACTTGTCTGGACCTCAGCTGGGAAGAACTGTCCTCTGTTTTCTTTCCTTCTGTAATGTGCAAAATTCAGGAAGTGCACTAAGGCAACAGTGTGAATGCTCAAGGCCTTCTTTCATCACCAAATGCACAGGAGGCAAAGGTGTGTGTATGCACATGCAAGCCGAAGTGCACACAAACACACAAGTCTCTCCCAGAACTGCACCAAGCAAGTCCAAGGCCCCAGAAAGTCTGACTCTGCCCCACCAGATAGGGTGCCCCTCCCTAAAATTCTTCTCAGACAGAAGCATTCCAGGAAGAACATACATACCCCAGACAGCCTAATATTTCTGCACAAAAGCATTTCATGAGAAATATTAATTTCATTAAGGAAACAGCTGAACCTGGAAAAAGATCCTTGACTTGGGGGGAAAAACCCAACTTCACACAGAGAGCACACACATGGCTGTCAGTTCTGCTTCAAGTCTGAGGAAGAAGAACTGCCTGTGAGAGCGAGATCACCGAGATGTTCACGAGTCTCGAGCGCTGAGGTCCTTTTCTCTCATGGCTTTTCATGTGCGTTTGTTGTGCGTCTGAAAGGGAGGCTTGTCCCATGTTTCACATCCAAGCAACAGTTGTGATCGAGAATAGATATTAAAAATAATTAATTCATGTCCTCGTTTTGTAAAACTAAGTCCAGACACAGCTGGACAAATTCCTCTCTGACATGTGGCTCGCCGGGGAGCCCTGCTGAGACTTGAGGTCCCGGGGCTGGTGACACCGAGTGGCGGCCGTCCCGGGGCTGTGTGACCTGCCAGCCCATGGCCTTGCCCTAGACCATGGCTCTTCTGCTGAGAAACAAGCTGGCCGCTACCCTGCCAGCTCCACCCGTCTACCACACAAAAGGAAGGCACTGAGCGTGAGAGGAGTGGCGAGGACAAACAGACTTCTGTTCCAGTGAAAGGCTGGAAAAGGTGGCACTGGGCCTGAAACTAAAGAGATGAGTAGAATTTACTCTACAGGAGAAGACACTTTGGATTGATTTTTAGATGCACTCACCCAAAAGCATCAAGAAAGCAATTGTAAGCTGGGTTCAGGGACTACCAAGTGGCTCCTAGGAAGACGTCTACCCTGAAGCCGGCTGGGGAGGGGTGCAGAGGAGAAGAATGGGGGTGGCACCTCTGGCACTTGAGGCTTCTTCTTTGCCTACTCCTCTTGCCCAGCCATGCATTTCTCTTTTAAGATTCCAGACTTACTGTCCTGTGCTGCTTCAGAGGACATACATTCCAAACTTCGAGACAGTTTTGGTCAGTTATCAAAACGTTTTTGTGTTACATGCACTCTCTTCCTATCTGAAGATGGGCTACAGCTCCATCATCACCAGGACACACATTTTGAGTTATTCTTTTTGGGGGGAGCATCCGTCCATGCCTCCTCTCCAGTTGCCCACGTCTGCTGTCACTCTCAGCCAGGGTCAAGGGTGAAGTGAGGATGGGGTGATGAAAAGAACGGGGGCTCTAGAGGCAGAAGCTGGGGCTCAAGGCCTAATTATACCACTTCACTTTCAGCTTAGCCTTTTGGGGTAAGCCCCAGTTTCCATGCCTGTCACATGTGGACAACACTCCCTGTGTTGCCTGCTTCTGTGTTCTTGACATACAAAAATGAGATCACATTTTGGACCTGTTCATAAACTTTGAAGCACCAAGAAAATGAAGGGTACAATTTTCCCTCATAGGTAAAATCATTCAGCCCCTACTGCACAACCAGAAGCGAGTGAGGGTTTGCAAAGATGGCATCAGAATGATGGATACAAACTCCAGTGTTAGCGAAACTTAAAGGCAGTTGTCAGTGGGTAAAGGATTGTGCAGTAAATTTAGAACAATGAAAGCACAGCCTCTAGATGTTTTTAGATACCATTGCAAGATTATTTAGAATTTTCTAATAGATGGAGGAAAACTTTAATTCAGTCAAAAGAGACCAAGTCTTCATCTCAGACATGAGGCTTACTCACTGACGGCCCTAGCAAATATAATTACTTCATCGGACAGTGATGAAGCATGAACGATAGTACACTTTTGCACTAGATATATAGAACCTGAAGTGTAGGGAAAAAACTGAGGATCAACAATTCTTACTATGTGCCTGAATCGATCAGAAATGTGTTAGTCGACAGTAGGTTTCTCTCCATCTTCCCGGGGAGCGACTGGAGTGTCACAGCATTTTCTACGAGTCTCAGGCAGGGCGCCTTCTTCAGGATTTGGGCACATGCACATTCCTAGCATGTCTGGGCCTCTGAGCAAACCCCAAGCCATGGCCAGAACACATTCTAACTCAGAGGTGCCCAGTTATCCATAGAGCTGGCTCACGGCTAAGCCCGGCTTGGGGATGCAGTGACTGGTGGCTGGCGAGGGTATGGGGCTCGGGATGGTGGACATCTAAGCCATTCACACAACTTGCCACGACAGCCCATGGGAAGCTCTAGGTGGTCATTTCATCCAGCTAACTGTGTGCAGATGAACAGATACACTCTGTCCCTAGAGTCTTTCTCCTTCTCCAAAACAGCCTTCACGTACTCCACCAACAATAATTAAGCACCCAGTTTCCCGGGGCTTGATACAAATAAAAACTTGGCTTAGCAGACAGGGCTGTCTTTGGGGGGCCAACATTGGTTATGAGATACCACACAACGTGTTGGTCCAGGGTCTTGCCAAATGAAGATGTAAACCAAATAGAAAATAGAAATATTCACACCTCCCAGCCCCCGACTCACTGCAGTCCCTGCATCCCCAAGGACAAATGCTAAGCCCTTGATCAAAGCTTTGACAGACTAAGCAGTCTAAACAAGATCCAGGCCATCGATCACACTCATTTCCCTGACACGGCATATTCACATAACAGATGGTGCTTTGATTTTAATTTTTAAATTGAAAAAGAAATTTAAAAACTGCCCCCTGGAGCCCGTGGGGCTGGGGCCCCTGCTGTGGGTGGCAATGGGAAGCACATTACTAGACCCTGGCAGGAGACCTCCATTCCTGGTGACAGACACAGCTGCAGGGCTGGGCTGGACAGTCACACGTCACCATGCCACTCTGGCATGTGAGAAAACTGGGAGGTGAAGTTTTCGTTCTGCCTGAGGCTGATTAAACTCAGCTGCCGTCAGAAAGAGTTACAGGGCTGCCTTCCATTCTCCACACGGCACGGCTAAAAACTCTGACCCTGGAGTTGCATCACTTTCCAACATCGGAGAAACAAGGACTGATTCTTATGCGTTAGAGAAATGGGTCTTATTTGGCTCAAATTTCTAGACCAGGTGTTTTTCTTACAGGTTCCCATATGTATGATTAATTGATGATGGTGTTTGGGAAATATACAACTGGGAAATGAAAGGAGACAGGGAGAACGAAATGAGTATTTACCCCAATGCATGCTGAGTCTGGAGTTTAACAGGCAATTTTTTTTTGGGGGGGGGCTTAAATGAGCATAACTTATGAAATTAGAAAACTGTTGACCATTTACAGAACATGCCACCCCCAACACATGATATAGAAAGAAATGCAAAGAAAGAAGATTTCATTGGCCGTTCTACACATGGACATCAGGTTGGCTACCTGTCTACTTATGCTCTTTCTCAGCTCATACCCACAGTCTCTGGAGAACAGGCAAGAGTCCAGCTCTGCTGATATTACACTTACTGAGTTGTGGGAGAAAACTGGGCATACTAAACAAAAGAAAGGACCCAGAGTCAAAAGCCTTGGGTTCTAGTCCTGCTTCCCCACTTTCCAGTGCCTTGGACGGGACGCATTTTCTGGTGTGTTGGACGGGACTACAGCACTTTGCCTTCGTGACGTTAAAGGCAAGGCAGTTTCGCCCAGCGATCAGCTGGCTCTTTCACTCATTTCAGCCGAGGCTGAAGGGGGTTTGAGAGAGGAAAAGGCTGTCATGACAGCACACGGGATGAGCGCCACAGAAGAGGCAGTGACTGAGAAAGCCGGGAGGAGCTGGGATGGCTTCGCTCTGCGGGTGCACATGCGCATGTGCAGGACAGAGCCACGCCAGGTGAGGGGGAGGAGGGAAGGAAACGCAGAGAGAGTCACAGACACGTACAGTAGTCCTCCTTTATCTGTGGTGTTACTCTCCACGGTTTCAGTTGCCTGGGGTCTACCATGGTCCGAAAATATTAAAAGGAAAAGTCTAGAAATAAACAATTCATAGGTTTTAAATTGCACCAGGTTGTGAGCACTGTGGTGAAATCTCGTGCCATCCCGCTTGGTCCCGCCTGGGACATGAATCATCCTTTAGTCCAGCGCCTCCTCACTGCACATGCTGCCCACCCCTCAGCCCCTCAGTAGCCGTCTTGGTCAGCAGATTGACTTCCGTGATGCCACAGTGCTTCTGTTCAACTTACACTTATTTTCCTTAATAATGACCCCAAAGCACAAGGGTAGTGGTGCTGGCAACCCAAATGTGCCAGCAGAAGCTTCCAAGCACTCCTTTTAAGTGAAAAAAATACTGTAAGATATTTTGAGAGAAGAGACCACAACCACATAACGTTTATTACAGTATATTATTATAAACTGTTCTATTTTATTAGTTATTGTTGTTAATCTCTCCTGTGCCTAGTTAATAAATTAAACCTTATCATAGGCAGGCATGAATAGAAAAAAAACATTGTAGAATACCTAAGATTCAGTACTACCTGCAATTTCAGGCACCCACTGGGGATCTGGGACTCCATCCCCAATAATAGAGGGGAGCAACAGATAAGAAAGCATTAGGGAAACAGAAGTACCATGCAGACGCTAAAGAACAGCTGAAGAAAAGAAAGCCAGCTAACACATCTGGTGCTTCTTCGGGCCAGGTGCTGTGCATACACCTTTTGCATACACCTTTTTCGTTTAAATCTCAGAACAGCCCTATGAACTAACTGTAAGGAGCTCCTTTTGTTTCCAGTCAGAAAAATTAGGTTTCTAGTGAAGCCGTGGTTTAGGTGAAAGACTTGAACCTAAATTGGTTGATCTGCAAAACCTCCTTCTCTCTCCACCCCAGCTGCCCTTCTGAAATCCTAAGAACAATTATGAAATATACTCCCTAGGCCTTAAGCATCAGGTAAGGACTTAGTTCAGCAAGGAGCATTTGTGATGAAAATTCCAGGGAGAGTAATAACCATGAACGCTGACGCGCTCAGCCCCACCAGGGTCAGCTCTATCATTAGCAGGATTTATGTTTATTGAATCTGCTCGATTTATTAGGTGAAAGAGATCAAATTGCTTAATGTTCAATTAAATCGTACTTGTTGAGAACAGGGAAGTCATGAAGTCTCGTCTTGGCAGGGTCTGCTTCTGCAGGACTCCTGCAAACGTTAGCATTCTAAAGAAACTCGGGGGCTGCAGACCAGTCAAGTCCCCCCACCTAGTCTTCCCCGAATGCTGCCCCCCTTCCGAGGTCAGCCATTCCCCGAGTTTCCCCTCAGGCTGCTGTTGACTCAGCCAGACTCTAAGACTTGCTGGGTCTGTACGCCAGCATGTGAAGGCTCTCTTTGCTTTCTAAAGCCTGAACTCAAAATGTATACACTTGTAATAGTATTAAGTGATGCCACACATGAAGACCTTAAAATAATGATGGATAACTTATAAAACAACATAAAAGGGTTTCCCCTATTTCTAAATGTCCAGGGCTTTGGAAATACATCACTCAGTCTTACAGTCAGGCCATCCCAGAGGAAAGCAGGAATGAGGTAACCTCTAACAACTGATAAGGGACAGGCGGGACAATACACTGGTTTGGCCAAAAATCTGTTTAGTTTTTCTGCACCACGGCTCTAGTAGTGCTCAGTTGTCTTTAACTTCATTCGAAACCATTTTGTTAGGTTGCATTGTGAAAGTTGTTATACCAGAATGCATTAAATAAAACTTACCAAAATCAGTGAATTTTTTGTGCACCCATTTTAATATTAAAGATGGAAGAAGATACATAACATTTTCAGTGTATTAGGCTTCATTATTTCAAGAAAGGTAAAAACATAACTGAAACTAAAAAAAAAAAGATTTGTGCAGGGTATGGAGAAGGTGCTGTGACTGATCAAAAGTGGTTTGTGGTTTGCGAAATTTCTTGGCACTATTGACATTTTGGCCAAATAACTCTTGTGCACTGGAAGATGGTTAGCAGCACCCCTGGCCTCTGCCCACTAGAAGCCAATAGCAGGAGATAGCCGACATACTCAACATGTCCAAATCAATAAAGTTATTGGTGAAAATAAAAAAAAATGTGTCTTTAGTTTATGGAAAAAACTAAACAAACGTTTTGGCCAAGTCAATAATACACAGAGTGGTCAACAGGAGGGAAGCTCAGTATGTTAATTTTCTGAACTGACCTACTGCACATTTTCTCTCTGTGCGGTCAGAGAAACAACCTCATCTCCTCCTCCCCACTCTTTACCGCCCTGGAGTGACACACTGAGAATTAAAACATTAGGAAACATAAATACATTTTGTCTTCCCTCTTAATATATCATTCGCACTAAGGTAGGATTTTTTAAAAAATAGGAGCTAAGTGTGTATTTAAGAATGCAGGAGAGTTTGTATAACATAGTGGATGTACTAAATGCCACTGCTGTTCACATAAAAATGCTTTGTTTTATGTTATATGAATTTTACCTCAATTCAAAAGGTATTTGGCTGCAAAATCCTGGGAAGACAATTTGCTGTTGAAATTTGTGGCTGTAACACGAGGTAATCACCACTAGATGATGCTATTGCCTTCCGGTGGTGCTCACCTGGGTGTTTTCAGTGGCAGGACAATGGTGGCCTTTAATACACTAGGAGTGTGGGCAGTCCAACCTGTAAGGACAGTCTATCATCTTTCTACTGAAGAAACTGAGGTCCAGAGAAATTTAGTGATATTCCAAAGGTCAATCAAGATAAATTCTCATAATTTAATACTTTCTCTTACTAAAAACAATAAGTTATTAAATTATGAGGGCAAAGATGTGCTGTAAGTATATTATTGTATTTTCGCCTTGCTTATTCTTTTTAAGTTTTGAAGCAAAGAAAGCTATTTTAATATTTGTTCAAAACTCTTAATATTCAGAAGTATGGATTTCAAGGCTATGAGATAAAGATACACTGCTGAATCCACTGCCATTATTTGAAGAGTTAAGTTCTAGGTAATTAATGTAATATTAAAATAAACATACTCATAATGATTATTCATAAGTATGTCTTCCATTCAATTCCAAGAAATAAGACAACACCGCAAAGCAAAACAACTATTTTAAGATCCCTAACTCTGTTTTATGATTTGTCTCCTATACTGCTATCACCTTAATCTGAACAGACTGTCTAGTGACTTCCCCTCTGGATCTACTCAGAATCAGGTACCAGCTCTCCCCACTGTAGTGATTTCTTTGGCTGTCCTTGGTAGGCGCTCATAGATGAACGTGTGGATGGTGCTTCCAGGACTGAGCAGTGAACGACCAGCACAGCCATTCACAGCAGCCTGCTTGAGCTCAGAAGGAAGCAGAGGGAAGGCATTGCTGCGTCTAGCTTCCTGGTGAGCTCACCTTCTGTAATTTGCTTCTTAAGCTACTGGCTACTGATGCTGAGCACAGTGAACACCCCCCAGCTTCTGTTCCTTGCAGGTTTGTGTCAACACAAAGACAAGCAGCTTTCTATGCATCTTCTAGAGCAGTGATGTTGAACAGGTGTGCCTCAAGCATTTTTAAAACACGCAGTACCTCTTTACTCAGGGGCACTGACTCTTTTCCTATAGACTGTCAAATGAGAAAAATGACAACAGCCAACACAACAATAACTGTCCAGTGTGAATGTATCAAAATTATACCTATTTTTTTTGTTCAATTGGCAAAAAGTATATTTTTTGGCATGCTGCAGAATTTTAGGAATTGGTTTACATGTGCCGTGAGATGAAAAGGGTTGAAAATCACTGTTCTGGATGCTTTTCTCTCGATTACAGGAGGCACAATCTGTCCTGCTTGAAGTGGGAGTAGATACCCTTGCCCTTGCCACTCCCCTGCGGGCTGGCCTTGCCTGGCCTGCAGGTCCACATTTAAAAGGTACAGGCAATCAGCAGCTCTGTTCTAGCCATTATTGTCTTATAAGGCTAATTAAGAGAGGGTCAAAACAGATACAATATCACTTAAATTCAAAACTGAACAGGCTTTAAAACAATTATGTACTGTGACTTTCTCAGAGTCCCATCCTCGTAGTTCATTCCTCTTGGAGACCATTTCAACTATTGTTATCATAGAAATCAGCAGCAACAAAAAAAGTGCAAGCAAAATCTTCACCAAAGAGCAAATCACCTACTAAAAGATCACACCTAAAAGCCATTTGGAGGAAACTAAATGCCTCTTCATAACCTCTGATTTCAAGGGAGAAAGTTTAAGCTGCTGCAAATTTTAATTCTGAGATAAACTAGACTTGCTTGTTAATTAAAAATAAAAGTGTTGCTTTTGTGATCAGTTTTACATGCATGTATAATTTGCCTTCTTTGGCTCTCAAGTAGAAAATTCCAATAGGACATCAGTGTGATTATAACCATAATGACATTTACTCTCTTTTCAGAATATACAGCACGGTCAAACAAATCCTTTCTAAGCACTAGTATCCATCTAGTTCTGTGGATACCAAGAATTCAGTCCCAAAGGAACTAA
This sequence comes from Tonatia bakeri, assembly GCA_004024845.1. Classification (NCBI taxonomy): domain Eukaryota; kingdom Metazoa; phylum Chordata; class Mammalia; order Chiroptera; family Phyllostomidae; genus Tonatia; species Tonatia bakeri. The sequence continues at coordinate 202,782 of PVIA01000077.1, forward strand.
ATGGACCACTTTTCACGGAAAATAGATTCAATGTATATACAGCATACACATTCTCTGTGCAGGTGTGGTAGCGACTCAATTGAGGAAGACTTTTATATCTTTCCAGTTGGATTTTTTATTCTCCACTACAGCTTATTAACAGCTACACTTTCTTTAATCATAGTATTTGGGATCTATGATCAAAATGTTAAATGCTTTCATACTCAGAGAGTATTGATTACCAGAACCTCTCAAAAGAGTTCTCCACTTTGGCTGAAGGGACCTCAAGTGACGTATGCAGTGCAACCGACAGAAGTGGAGCGAGCCAAAGGCAGAACGAGGCCCCTGGGCCGCCTGAGCCCCACTCGGCGACCATGCACTGTGCTGCTCACAGGCCGCGTGTTCCAAAGTCATTACTAACATTTTTTTTTTTGGAAACATATTTCTTGGAAATGTCTTTAAACCCTGACTGCTGAAAGGCCTTTTGCAGCCACTGCCTAGTTATGACATTTTTTCAAGTTTGGTCCATGAGTCAAAAGGGTATTACGAACATTCTAACACTGTGATCTTGGGGAACATGCGAGAGCCACGCATGGATGTGGAAGGAATCACGAGCTCAGTCGCTCTGACGCAGGTTCCAAGTTTGGCCCCTTTTGTAGAAACTCACGGGAAAACCGGGGGGAGAGTAGCTGGTAGGACGCATCCCAACATTTTGTGTCATAGCAAATGGCACATTGATTACACAAGGCCATGACTCGCACACTTAAGTGACACAATATTTAGGAATAAACTGTTCTACTTTAACCATACAGCATAATGGCACGGTACGTTATTTTACAGAACGGCGAAACGTCACATTTCTTGTAAACACAAACTGTACATCTGTTTCCAAATTTGTTGCCTGGTAGTGAGTACAGTAAACAATGAAACGGAGGGAGGGATATGTAAATACTGTCACTGAAACTCAAAGCGGGTAAATTATAAGTAGTTCAGGTTGCATTTCAGGCATGGTTCTCACTGCTAATTGCACCTTGCACATAACAGTTTAATAAACATGTTTTTCTTTGACTTGTTGAGAAATAAGAATGAAGCATAATTCTACTACAATCTATAGATGTGGTCTCCTTTAAAAAATGTCTGTACAGTATTTTCCACCATATGGATGCACCAAAAATTCTCAACCAGTTCCCTACTGGGAATCACGATTTCAAACTCTGCTTATGCTGTAATGATTATATTTTTATTCCTGGCAGTCAAGTACAAGGCTAGTCTGTATTCCCAGAACTAGAAGGGAATTTTTTTTTAAAACTCAAATGTATCTGTGCATCTTCAAACTGATCTCTCAGCAAAAGAGAGAGGGCAGGACTCGTCTGTGTTCAGACCCATACTAGTATTTTACAAATCTTTGTAAACATTTGCTAATGAGTTTGTGGCACTTCAGTTTCCTTGGAGATTTTCTTTCTTTTTTAACCACTCTTACCTTTCTAAGCCTGACTTGTCATCAGATAGGGTTAAAACACCTGTGATGCAGTACTTTAATCTACCAATAGGTGGCACTCTCCAAACATGCTAAGGGTCCCACAGAGAGATCAAGACTACCTCAAGTCATTATGTTCAATTTACTTACACTAAGTCTAGTTATTTTAATAATTTACTTAAAAGAAGGGTACCTAATTATTTTGACAAGATAACCACAGACACTGGGACCCTGGGTACTTTAGATTCCAGTGTTTAAATGCACCTAATTTTCTTTCATTTACAGGTTAATCAGTTTTTATTTCATGAGATAATGGCACTGTATATATCTTGTAATCCATAGGTACATTTTCCAGAAATTTTAATTTTATACATTTTGGAGTGCCTATAAAAACATTAAAAGCTCATTATAGGTAAGTCCTAGGATTATCAACAATTTTATTTATCAGGAACTGCTGACTTTCGTTAATCCATGAACTCATCAAATATGTATTACCTATCGTGCCCACCAGAGTGCCGCACGCTGATGCACAGCTGATGAGGCTCCATCTCTAATTCTGACAGCTTATTGCCCAGCTCTACGGATGTAGTTTTTCTCTTCTCTAAACATACAATGCATGAGAAACTTTGAAAATCTCGGCTTTAATTTTTCTCTTGGCTACTTCTATACCCTAAGGGATTCTGTTTATTGAGGACATGCCCACAGGCCTTGGGGCAAAAGGCTGGAGAAACATGGAAATGAGTTAGATGCACAGATGTTGGACCAGGCTGTCTTAAACTTGAATCCGTCACTCGCTGGTAATGACCACGGCAGGGAACAATGTTCAGTGACTCAGTTCCTCTCCTAGAAGGAGGCAACTATATACCTTGGAGAATTGAATATTTTAATAGATGGGAAGCATTCTGAACAGCACCTAGCTCTCTCTATATGCCATATACACATGCCAGCTGCCATTATTTTCTTACTATAGTGGAGACCTAGAAACACAAACCTACAGAAAACTCCACCAAAGACTTCAAAGTTCTGATATCCTTATGATTTTCTTCTAGAATGGCACTGAACATTCCCAGAAAGATCAAGCAATAACCACCCTCTCTCACTTATGGTACGGATACAATGGTTTCTTTTTCCTGACTTGCTTTTTCCCAAGCAGCTTTTTCTCTCAGAAGCTGGCATGACGACATGACACATGATACATGGCGTCATGACACAAATTTGAGGGTCCTCCCAAAGCAGTTCAACCCCTCCCCTCAGGCCTCTAGAAGCCAAGGAGGGGAGGCCATCAGTGTACGGCCATGTCATCTAATTGCCCACTGGTGCACCTACAACACCATCCTCGATGGTCTGGAGCCTTCTCCTAACGCCTGGTCTGCCCTCTCAGACTTCCGCTGAGGATTGAAGTGAAGCCCTCAGCCGCCCCAGAAACGTGCTGAACTGTACAACCACGCAATTCTCCTCGGGTCAGGTTACCTTGACACAGTCCATCCCCCTGCATACACTTGCCCTGCACGTGGCACCAAACCGTAAGATGCCATCTAACTTCAGAGACCACTGTTTAAGGAGCCACCCTACCTCCTCCAACTACCAGTCTTCTCAGATGTAGCTGCTGCCTTAGCAAGAATTAGTGCCCGTGACCTATTGGACCAGAAGTGTGAAAGCCTGCTCTGGAGCCAAAGTTTTACTTTACATCGCACTTTAATGCTCAAAGCTGATGACAAGAGCTGCGATTTATTCCTCCATCCCTCCAGCACTGTTTCCATCAGTAACTAATTGTTCCCCGAAGCAGCACTACACTGCTAAGGAAACTGGAAGGATGGGTGCCAGACAGGTTGGGATTCAGCCAGCGCTTACGGTAACAAATAGACAATGTGGTACTTTCCCAACGATCAAGGTAGGCATGAACAGTATATTTAAAAGGTTCAATGACAGAAATTATGAGCAAACCAGTCTTAAAACTCACATTCTTTGCTTCCTCATTGAAAGAGTAGTGATAGCATTAGAGTCAGTTTTAACAGAATCGAGTTGATTGCTATTAGGTGTCTCTAGAACCTCACTGGTGCTGTCCGAGGGCCAGCCACCGCCGCCTCTCCTTGGGGCTTGTTAGGGATGCAGAGCTTGCCTGCCTCCCTCCACCTGGGGACCCGGTTCTGTTTGCTGATAGGGTCTCTAGACAACTGAGATTTCCATGAGTGTTTATGAAGCCATGGTCTAGAAGAAAAAGTTTTATATGAGAACCACTTTTTTCCTGCATTTGTCTACCCCTCGTTCATGTTCAGATGCTGTTAGGTCATTGTAGATTTTGTAAGAGCCTTGCATTTCAGACACAGTTGAAAATGCAGGTGATCTCAGTCACCTGGCAGGAGCAGCAACAGCTGCTGACATCTTCTGAATGCTTCCCAAGCGACAAGCACTGTTCTAAATGTCCAGATTCACTTCTTTGTTACAGCAACCCTGTGAGGCAGGCGATAACTATCGTCACAGGAGGCGCTGAGAGACTAAGTAACAAGGCTGAGATAGAAGTTGCTGAGCCAAGACTCGAACCCAGGCAGCCTGGTTCCGGAGCCCACGTGTTAACCCCTGTGCTCTGGCCCCTCCTAGTTTCCCCTCTCCCGCAGAAATGTGCTCGGTGGGAGATGGTTTCATGTAGGTGTGACTAGGGCATCAGCTGCTGATCAGGGGAATGCCAGCTCGTCCTAGGACCTCTGGAAAAATTGCTTAACTTTGCTGTGGGCTTCTCTCTGGATTCAGAGGAGACTGTCTTTAAGTCTAGCGCGAAGCCCATCACTTTTGCGACATTAAAAAAATGCTCCTGGGACGCCCACTCATTCTTGTACTCCAGTGGGGACACGCAGAACAGTGTTTGCCCGTGTGTTCGCTGGAATGCTGGGGCCCTTCGCTGATATCTGGGGGGCCCAAGCAGCTGTTTTCCCAGCCAGCCCCCCCCCAGCATCTTTGATGTTAATGAATTTGTCTACTGGAGGTTAAAACAGAAATTCGGTGGACAAAGACTACCATCGTTTAAAAATAAAGGACTGAAAACCACTGATGCTGAGGACTTGGCAGACTATACACCAGAGATTTTCTGGAGAAGTTATCGTAAGTGCCGTGTGTCTATAAACTCGAAAAAGTGTAGCAATGATGGGAACATTTTTTGGCATGTAGTACTATTTTTTTCCTGCTCTCCTGTACTCTCCTAAAAACAGGATTCAGTATATAGTTGTTCACATGTATTTGTTCAAATTCACATTTAAAAATTTTGTTTTGTAGAATCTCAGTTAAAGATAATTGACGCAGTATTCTAAAATTCATTTCTAACAGAACATACTTGACTATTCTTTTAAAAACTTAGATGATTAATTTGATTTTCAAAGGATCTGGCTTGTCAGATTCAAATGCCGTAAAGATTTAATATCCTGGGATCAGGGTGGGGACAGAACATACTCTAAATACATGCAGACCCTTTCATAAAAGCGTTTCCATAACAACAAGCATGCCATCATCCAAATGTCAGAGCTACAAGCAGCCTACAGACAAAACTCCTACAAATCAACAAGAAAACACAGGGTCCAGAAGCAACACTGAAAGCAGGCCGAGGATGTGATAAACAACTCACTGACAAAGAAATACAGACCACCTATCAACACGGGAAAGATGCTCAAACTCCCTGGAGAGAAGGGGGATGCGTGTGAGATACTCTTCTCCTCCATCTGATAAAGAAGTTCACAGACTGAACATCCAGGGGTCGGAGGGTGTGCGGCAAGAGGCTTTTCAGACACTGCCGACGCGAGTGTAAATTTGTACAGTGTTTGGAGAGGAATATGATCAATTTAAAGTCACGTCTTTCTTCACTCAGCCTTTCATTTGCAGGAATTTTCTTACGAAGGTGTTCCTGCAGGCATATGTAAGGTACATCCACGACGGTTCAATGCAGCATTGTGTAAACTAGGAAAATCATGACTGGGGCAAGGAGGGGCAGGGCCGGCGGAGGCACGGTGGGGCACGGACAGCCCGAATGTCCGGTGCATGAGGTGACAAAATAAAATACAGTGTATCCATAAAACAGAGTCTATGTAGCCATTTAAAAGTTACCACCTTTTATCACTTCTAAGATACCGCAGACTGTAAAACGCATCCCAGTAAAAAAAGATGGTAAAATGTGAAGAAAAGGGCCTGTGGCCACCAGGAGATGTCATCAATTATAAGATACCCAAGAGATGCTGACAAGTAGAAGAAAAAGTGTTGCCTTAGACCAAAGATACGGATCTCAGTTTCAAATGTTCTCCCGAACAGAAGCGTATAATAATAACCAGTGTGGGGGTGGAGGGGGGCTTCAATGATAAAGCAACTGAAGGGCGAACATATCCAAGAAGCAGAACTCGACCGATGGGGAAGGTAGATGGGGACAGAACATCTCTGTTGAATTCTTTAGAAGGAATATACGTTACTTCTGAAAACATTTCAACAATAAAAAACATTGCAAAGCAAAACAGAGTAGAGGTATCGCCAGAGCACAGTGAGAAGATGACTCCCGCCTCAGTGCGCTCACTTGCTACAGATTGCACTTTCCTCGCCTTGTGACATCTGCCGGCGGGGACAGAGGCAGCAGTGACGGTGGTAATTACCCCACTCCCTCTTCCTGCCCTACCTGCCCCCTCCCAGTCAGCCCCACAACCAACCACGATGAGGTGGTTGTCCCTGAGTCACGCAGCTGCTTCGGGCAGTTCTGGATGCCAGACCCCACCCGCCTGGCCCCAGAACCTGCGCGCTTTCCATTTCTGGGCTACCATCATTGCCGTCTGTTTCTCTATGTACCTGCCCTTTAGCCTTTGTTATTCTGTTCCCTTTTATGGTATTCCCAGTGATTTTTCTTATGCTACTGGGCGTTATGTTCCTTCCAAGCTGAAAAGCTAATTTATACAATCACTCGAAAGTTGCATTCTTTGTTAACTAAATTAACAAAGAGTTGATGCATTTCCTCTTTTCTAGCAATTCTTTCCGTCTTGACCATTCTGATAATTTGCTTGTTGTAAACTCGTTCTCTTTACTGTGCACGTATTTTCCTCGCTTTGATGGATTGACTTTATAGTCTAAGACAAAATGGAATACCAAACATGGTTGTGTGCTCTCCTTTGATAAGTGTGTGTGGCCCCAGCGGTGAGCAGAGAAAGAAGCAATTGGTGCAAGCCCCAGGAGCCCCCAAGGAGCCCCACCTGCGGGCCAGCTGGCACGCTCCAGCCTCCTCCCGCACGAGGAGAGGGATGAAACCCGGAGCTTAGCCTGCTGCGCTTTCTCCCTTGGACCAGAGGTTTAACCCCAGATCTAAAACTTGAGAGGAAAGGAGATCCATTCAGATGTTTTCACTTCTTCCGACTCTCGTCCTTTACTGTCCTCACCCCTTTCTTCTCTTTCTCACAAGGAGACTGACATACCGATTTGAAGATATTTTTTATAGTCTCTAACACTTTGTGCTGTAAGTGGAAACTGTTAGAAATGAGGAGAATTGGAAGACAAAAGAAGTACCAGGAAATACAGAGTTGAAAGACCTCAGCCACCAACTGCTACGCTGCCCCATGCTTCTCCGGTCCCTGCATTGCTCGCTCTTTGGGCAGAGGCAGTGACGGTCTGCATGGTGAAGTGCTAGAGGTGAACCAGGAGCCAGACGGCGATGCCGTGCAGCTCGTCCGGCCCCTCCTTATACACAGTCACGTCTGGTGAAAGTAACGCATCAGCAGTGGGTAGAAGAGTCGTCAGGCTCCAAAGGGGGTGGGAGGAACCTGTTCCCAAAGGGCTCCCACAGAAGGAACAGCAGGAGGCGGCTCACCTGAATCTTTCATGGGGCAGAGGGCACACTGCATGCCCCAGGCCTCGCCATACAGACAGCAGCACTCCGTGTACGTGGTCTGCTTGCCGACAAGAGGCCGGCTGCACACGTAGTCCTCACTCAGGTGCTCCCAGCACAGGTCTTGGTAGACATCGGTGTCTTCGATTTGTTCTGAAAGGGAAGACGTGGTTCCATGATGACTGCACCATTATTCCTGTTGCATAAACACTGTCGCTGAAGCCAGTGAGGCTCGAAGTTTCCAATCCCTATTTCTGAGTGACTCCCAAGTAAAAGTGTGATCTGTGGTCATTTCATGGATCAAACCTCTTCCATGTCCAGCTGGGTGTCATTTCCATCAACTGAAGTTCAACCTGCCCATCATGTTCCAATGACATCCTTCCCTCTCTGGCTTCCATCCCTGCATAACACACCCACTCTCCTGCCTGTCCTTCATAATCCTGATGGACTTCTCATTCTTTCAATCTTGGTTTTTTCACATTTACTCCTCTGTCAAATCCTCCCACACCTTTCTACACAATAGTCTTTAGATTCAGGTTTTCTGACCCATCTCATCTGCGAAGGCCTTGGACTAGAGACACTTCACCCCGGAGTCTTCTATCCTAACCTTTCTACCTTCAGCGGATTTCGTCCAAAGCAGGCCCCTGGTGTGATGATGGACCGATCAATTCTATCAACTACCAGGGGCAAACCAGCTCTCCAGGGATGAACGGGGATTCCTACCCAAGGACTTCAGGGCTCTTCACCTCCTTATCCAGCTCCGCCCTCCGTGCCACCCAGCTCCACCTACATCCTCCAGTGCAATTTCCGAAACAAAACTGTCTTCCCCTGATCCTGCGTCTTCCCCCGCTGCCTTTGAAGTTAAGTGTTGATCAACCCTCAGATATGAAACAGCGGTTATCTGCTCAGCCACTCCACATTCTGTCGTCCATGAAATGAGTGTATTCAGTGCAGTAAATCCCCAATGTGCACACATAAGCATTTAATGATTTCTCTGAGTGTCTCATTCTAATTATTTCAAAAATACCCATGGAATCATTTTCTTCTCTTTTTCCGATAGCTTACATTTTAGTCAAAAGGAAAACATTGTGACATCTATTTGGACACGGGCTTGCACCTCATATCCAAACATACCGTGTGACTCCGATGGTCGTATACATCTTTTTTCTGAAGCATCCAGGACCATGGGGTGGGTGCAGAAGCAGTTATAAGAACCTTCTGTATTAATGCACTGGCCATCAATACAACTGCTGGGGTCTTGGCACTCATCCAAATCTGCAGAGACAAGAAAAACTGTTGAAGAAAATCAGTCATCACTTGCACCTCATACGCTTACCAAACTTTACCCACTGCTACATTAAGTCAGATTCCAGGAGCGCCCAGAATTTCATGAACTACACATCATTATACAAAGCAGAACAGTCTGATGGTAAACCTGTGAAGCAGTATTGATTTGGAAAATGACATTGTCAGGCTGATGCTGGCCTTCAATAAAGAAAGAAAACAGCAAGGGATGTACTTAGAAATGTAAAATAGTATGCTCTTTATGATAGTATGAAAGTTATTTCCTTTTGCTAACGTTTTTCTGCCGGGTGTACATGGTTTTCTGCTTAAGCATTAACGTCTGGGTCGGTATTTAACAATGACTTTCACCTGCACGGCACGAGAGATGAAACAGGAGGCTCCCCAGGCCCAGTGAACACTTCCCTTCAACCAGTGGCCTGAATTATAATTCCACATTGAACATTAACTCTTTGAAATCCACTCCAATAGTCATATGTAGGCTTTCTATTTTCTTAAATCTCGCTTGCAAAAAAAAAATTCATGAAACATTTACAGATCTTTTCAACTCGTGATTTAGATGCAAATAATTGCTCTAATATTACACGGCATTCCTTATTTTTTCCACCAGCTTATTCTCGCAGCACCCTACGCCCCACTCCCACTCACCGAAGCACTGCAGTTTGACAGGGTCGTAGTATGTCCCCTGCTTACAGTAGCATTCATAGCCGGGCTGGGTGTTCAAACAGTAGCCATTCTTGCAGATTTCTTGTCCAAAAAGTAGACACTCGTCCGCATCTACCGGGGCAAAACGGAGCAATGGAACAAAGAGTCGGCCCCAGTCTTTCAGTTAAGAAGAAGCTTCACACTAGATTTTATAATATTTATATTCTAAAGATTCTTAAAGACACGGCAACACAAAATTCTTAAAGTTGGGACTAATCCACAGAGGTGGAAATATAATCAGGTTTGTCTATGCTATTTAAGAAACAAGGCCCAGAACAGTACAGGGGAAGGTGTATTTGTTAATGTGGCTTCTGGAATGCTCCCTTGTATTTGATGAAATAGTCTATAAAATTCTACAATGGCACAACAACATTCTTTGAAGGAAATGCCTTTTAAGAGAGGTACCTTTCTTTACGTGCACATTAGGCCCATGAACTAGTTGGGGGTGAAGAAAAACTCCCAAGAAGAGTTGGATGGGCGTGGATGAAAGTCTTCGTTGTTGATAATGATAAGCTCAGGGAGGCACAGTTACTAAGGGTGTTGGCAGACGTGGAGTGCTCAGTGCGCACCTGGTAAACTGGAGATACTAGCAACATCTGCCTGATAGGACCAGAAGGATTGATTCAATGATTTAACGATCCGTGCGGAGAGCTCAGTATACTTTCAAAAAGTGTTACCTGTTATTTTTATTACTGTTATTGTACTATTATCATCAGTTCTCACATTTTAGAGCCCTTGCCATCCAGTCCTGGTTTTAAAAACTGGAGATTCCACAGATGAATTGCTCCAAGTTACACAGCTGGAAAATGGCAAAGCCAACTCCACATATGTGGCTGTTTGGATCTGAATCTAACATTCTTCCAACCACTTACAGTGCTGCTAAGACAGGGAGAGGAGGAATTGCTTTCCCTACAGAAGAGGGGACGACTTTGTGGTGAATCAAGGCTTCATCCCACAACATAAAATGGGATTTAACTACATCCCTGCAAAAACGTAGTATGTAATATTTGTGACCTTGAAAAACCATTAAATACATATCACCAACCAACTCTTTGTTACTTGGTTGGACAAAATATAATAAATATATTCAAAAACACAAAGGGAATTTCTTATCCAGCTACTGAATTATGGCATGTTATTAAAACACTATTTTTCCAAAGAAGGTGAACAATAAAAAAATGTTTTTAGTCTGTTTTTCATCACTTAGCAGTTTTTAATATTGCATTTTACAGAAAAAAATCATTTTGTATATAAAAGGTCTTAATATTTTCATCGTGGGAATGTCAAAAGCGAGTGGTTAATGAGGAGATATTCACACATGTGGCTTAAATTTTACCAAAATACAAAGGCTGCATGTTTGTGTTAGAATTATAGACCAATAGCACTGCATATATAAAACACGTCTACTTCTGCTTTCTTCTTTTCCATTCCTTATTACGAGTCCGTGGCCATTAGTACAAGGTCCTAACAACAGTAAGATGAGTTCTAACAAAGCAAGAATTTTGGCTCTGTGGATGACCATTAAAGACATGATGATCAAATTCATACAGTCTCAACATAAGACTTCTCATATTCTTCTAGAATAGAAAGATAATTTATTAAGGACAGCACTCTGTGTCAGGTACTTTTCTGTATATTATCTCATTTAATCCTCACGGTAACTTTTAAGTCATTACTTCCGTCTTAAAGATGGAAGATCAAATCACGTGATGTCCCGCCATCAGACAGCCTAGCAGGGGTGTCAGACTCATTTTCACCAGGGCCCACGTCAGCCTCACGGTTGCCTTCGAAGGGCCGAATGTCATTTTAGGACTGTGTAAATTTAACTACTCCCTAAGTAGGGGCAAAAAGCTTGGCACTGCTGCTAGGTAGAAACAAGGTGCCGGGCCGGATAAAACAAGGTGGAGGGCCGGATTCGGCCCTCAGGCCTTGTGTTTGCCCCCTGTGGCCTAAGGATTCTAATTCCCCAGCCACACACAGCTCCAGAGTCCGAGGGGGCTTTCTTCCAGTGGTACAAAAAAGGCTTTGTAATCACTTCCCATGGCTCAGAAGAGCTTGCACTCTGCCTAAGCCAGCCATGCCTTGCTTGAATGTCTCATATGCACACACGTAACAAGTCCATTTCTGCTTGATTCTGACCTTTATAGTCGTCGCCACCAGCTTCGTAAGAGGACTCTCCAGCGGGCACAAAACCTTTCCCTCTAGGACACATTTCAGTGAATTCAGCTGATTTCAGGGAAACAAAGAAAGAAATTAGAAAAAAGAAAAAACATCAACATCCTACATGAATGTGTATTTTAAATTCGGTTTTGCTTTTTCATGACTCAGTAACTTTAAAACAAATTTTGCAATCCATCCTACACCACCCATATTTTACCTCCCCATGTTTTACTTGGTGGTGTGACTTATTTCTCCTTCACTGTGGTCACGAGTATTTTACAGTTTTAATAAGAATCCATCAAGCAAAATCTTAGCTTCAACCTACAATCTCTAGGTATCAATAACACTATATTATTGTTATAAAAAGGTTGGTTTTAATTTTTTAAAAAATGGGATAAAACTGAATGACCCTCTTGCCAAATACAATACAGACCCTCACTACACCAGTATATTCAGGGATGGAAAGAACTTTAAGAATTCATGCTGAAGTGGGATGAAGGTGATTTTTCCCGATCTGAAAGGAAGTCACTATAAGGTAATCTCACTTCAATGCGAGTATGGCAGCTGCCAGTGACCGTCCGCACCTCAAAGCTTCCTCGGGGTAACCAACACAAGAACATTCCGGCCCCCCAGGACCACACCCGACATGAAAGCACCGCCGGGCTGATGCGTACCAGTCCCCAGGACCGGGCAGGGGTAGATCTCGCAGTTGTCCCCCCACCCGGCACCGGAGGTGCAGCAGCACTCCTGTTTGGTGACGTTGGGGGCCAGCACGTTGTCACAGAGACTGGCGTCGTTGAGGTTGTAGTAGCATTCCTTCTTTTCTTCTCTGGGTTGCTCCACCTCTCCATCTAAACAGAGTGGACAGAGGGAAAAGGGCATTAACGGGACACGTCGGATTTATTGGTCTTGCAACAGAGTAGAAGACACAGTGGTGAAGCAGACGGGATGTGACGGTGGCATTTAACGTGCCGACAGCTGCTTTCCACTTTTGTGTGGGGCTTTTCCACTGTGAGATAAAAATGCATTCGGATCCTGAATTTGGGTGGATTTCTAACACCCACCCCCACCCCACGAGTGCAAGTCTGTCAAAAACATTTCATTTCACATTAACCAAATGTAAATTTGGTTAATTTACTTTATTCTTGTAAATTTGGAGCTGTGAGTCGAGTTTCCATACTTGCTTTCTTGCCAAACATCGGGCCATTCTTTACTGAACTCTAACACCTACTTAAATCAACGAAAAATTTTCCCAGCACCTGACCTGAGATGTGCGGCCACACAAGATATTTAACCCTTAGGTATCTGAACCCACCATGCCCCCAACAGAACCCAGCAGGAGATGGTAGCCAGAAAAAAAAAACCACTGTAGTAACCTGGAGTCTACAAAATAACCTTTCATTACTGAAAATCTAACTACTTAAATTGCTGCAAATATAGGGCTTTGAACGAAATAATGAGTGTCAGGTAAGCCTCAAGGTAGAAGTTCAAGACTGGGTTCTAGTCCTGGCTCCAGTGTGTCCTAGAGGGAAATACCTTCTCACAGACTCGGTTTAACCCTCTGTGATAAAAGACAAACAAGGTGATGTGATGGAATACAAGCCATGAGGACACCGTTCATCCATATGAGACGATACCAAACAGGGGATCCTCGCAGGGTGGGGTCTATGAACAAGTCTGTGCTTTTAAGAAATGAGCAATATTTTGTGACTAAATGGCAAGTAATCTACCCCCTTCCCTACCACAGGCCATGACGTTCGAATTACTGCCTACAGTCCAGTTAGAATTTATTCCGTTTTTAGTTGATGCTATATCAAATAAGAAGCTGACTACCACCATCGCAACTGTTTAGATTAATTCTAATGAAGTTTTCTTCCTGAGAACAGCACTGTTTCCAGATTCTTGGACCCAAAGTCACTGGAGGGACAAAGGGAAATGCTGACCAGTGGGGCTGAGACTTGAGTGTCAACACCATTTTTCGAAGTGGTTAGATAATGACATTAGGAAAACATAATGAGTTGTTTTCACAATAGCTTTCTATATATTTCTTTTGGCAGCATTGGGTTGACTATGGGAACTTGATTAACATACCAAATAGCAAAGGTGTTTTAAAAACATAAGTTCATAGAATTCTCAGAAAAACGACTGTGCTTTCTCTCCTCTTCGGGCACGAGCACCAAGCGCGGCAGCAAACAGCCACGCTCACACACACGCTGCTCTCAGGACACGGAGAACCTGAAAGACCCCCACATGCTCGACTCTGGCTCCCTCTCAGACCATGCTGCCTTTGACAGACTGCAGCTTGGACTCTAAGTCAGTGTTAATAGCTGATGACAAATTCAAACCTAGAATAAGTATCCAGGAAAAAAACCAAAATGCTGATTCCTAAGCAGCAGCATATGAAGCGGTTTTAAATCATTTCCTTGTGTGTGAAGCTGGATAAAACCTGCCACACCCCTCCTCTCCCCCAGGCCTCACACAGCACAGAGGAGAGTGCCGGCTGGCCATAGGGACCCCGCCAGCTCACTCCCCTCGGGAGGGGCTCCACGCCCTCGCACGTGGAGTCATTTGGGAAAGCTGAGGGGAGGTATTTTAAATGATTATTCGATCAATCATGAGCCCTGTGGAATATTTCATAAACATTCCCCCAACACCTATGAGTCAACTGACACCCTATTTCTATTAACAACTCAGCTCAATTATTTTATACAGTTGGCCTAAAAACGCAGGTAGCTATTAATGAATGTATTTAGAAGTATAAATCAAGTCAGCAACATGACCAGTTTTGCCAGTCAAGTTTACAGTTTGTGCTAATAGATGGCTCAATAACTGTTTTTCCCCCTTGTGTACAAAGTTGTAGGAATGTCATGGTGTTTATTACAAAACGGAATACAATACCGTAGTCATTGAAAACTGCTGTATACATAGGTAATCAAACTACAGGCTTCTGAGTGAAAGCATTAAAAAATTACATCTATATCAAACACCGCTTTCTACAATGTTCGTTACACCCACAGCATAGAAACTAAGAAATAAAATTATCTTTTCCCCCCTTTTCTTTGGAAGGAAATCCATAGGTTATTGCAAGGAAACAATCAATAATATCATTGTATTATTCTGGTTTCACGTTGGTTGTTTCAAGTTTTGCTCTGATTTTTCTTTCCAAACGGTTTGAAATTTCAGTGTTTACACAGCTGAAATTGAGGGTTAGTCCGGCCCTCATCCATGTTTGGAAAGTGAAGCAAATTCTTTTTCAAAAACTGGTCCACAAAGGTCATTCTGTGAAAACCTACAATTTCCTATCTCTCAAACCTTTAAATAATTAACTTCCTAGAGCATTTTTCCACTGGGGGAACATTCTGATCCGTAAATACATGTGTGTGATTTCTTTGAAGAACCTCTGTATGACTTTGGGAAGCTGCTAGCAGGGGAGAAATGTTTCCATTGGAAAATAATTTTAAAAGATCAATGGTTATGAAAGGTGCCCGACATCAAAGAGAATGACTTTTTCTTAAATACGTTACAAATAAGTTAGCTGTGTTACACATTGTACGTCACGGACTTTGAAGGGATATATCACTTCCCCTCCAGTATTTTCAGATTTGAATTTTCAGTCTGTATCAAGAAGTTGGCTTAACATGAGTCTAAACAGCAATCTGTTCATTTTAACCCAGTGGGTATGAATGGCGATAAGAAGTTCAGTTTTGGACCTTTTCCATGTGTACTTTTTGGGAAGAAACTTTCACGGAGGAACTCCATGAGACACATGGTGCAGGTAATAAAGCATCCTCACCTTCCAAAGAGGCAGTTTAGCTTGCGTCCAAAGACCCAGGGCTTAGTGCTTTCCTAGCCTTCTTCTAAGAAGCTCAGCTCCTTAGCATCCCAACTAGCATGAGATTGTTTTGCTTTGTCTTTTTCACCTTTGAGACAAACAGGGAAGGGGCAGCAGACAATTCTTGCAGGTGTGGATTCAGCTGCAGTGCCACTGAGCATGAGTGGGTGCCTTTGCTCTGAATAGGAAGGCGTGGGTTGGAGCTGTAGATGCCACTTCTAGAGCTCCTAGAAGCTTCTAGAAGCTCCTGTGACTGGGTTCATCAGACAGAAGAGGGTGTGGTTGCTTACTTACAGGATTTAATCTTTCCCAAAGTGTGTCCAATTTAGCTTTGCTGCTGGGGTGAGGAAATCCGGAACGTTTTTTGGTTCAAGTAGACCTGAACATTCTAGGTGGACCTTGTATTTGCCTTCATGTTCCGTCTCCAGTGTGTTCTGAAGGCCTGTCTGAGCTACCCCTCTGGGACAGTCAGGGTTATGATGATGTCCGAAAAGGAACACCACAAGCATGCAAGAGTAAATAAACAGTGTCCCCAAATGAAACCCCTGCCTGCCACTGTCCTATCAGCTCGGCAAACTCTGCGACTGCGGTGATCATGTTGAGTAAGTTACTTTCAACAGAATTACTCAGGATGCTTTTTTCTCTTTTTTATTTTTAAAATCACCACAGGCATGTTTTTATGAGAAAAGGAATTCTAGTGTAACATTCCAAGGGGGAGTAACAGAGAAGCTGGCAATTCCTGTATTCCTTTTATTCCCCCTAGTTTCCTAATTCAAGGACTTAGAAGATGAGACACACACGTGTGTGTGTGTGTGTGTGTGTTAAGTGCAATTCAAGAGAAGCCATCAGTGAGTTTCAGAAAATAAACATGGACAATAGGAATGGACTGAAGATGAACGGATGCAAAGAAAAAGGAAGATAGGTGGTAACCTCAGATGGTAAAAGACATGAAAGAAGTCAAAATAAAGGTTAGAAAGCAAAATACAAGAGAAAAAATACTTAGAAAAAGATTTCTCCACACAGTTACCCTCTTTAAAAAAGTGAATCAGGTGGTGCTGGGAGAAGAAGTCCCAGGCACATAAGTCACACTGTGGAAGGATAGGGTGAGCGAGGCAATCATGGCAGGCTCCCTGGAGGAGTTGAGAATTGAGCCAAGTTCTTGAAAAATAAAATTTAAAGAGATTGGCCAGCAAATAAGATGTGATAGGGGCGAGGAAGAGTAAAAAGCACAAGTATACTTAGCTCTGTGTGGGTAGAGTGGGGTGAGGGAATACTGGGTTTGCGGAGGGAGCCCCAGAAGGACTGGGAGCCCGAGGGAGAGACAGTAATGCATTGACAGGTGAGCAGGTGAGAGCTGCCTTTCTGACCTAGGTGCTGGGTTCAAAGACAATGCCAGTCTGCCTGGGAGGCCTCTGGGCCCCACACTTCCAAGGCAGGCAACAGTTACTTGCTGGATAGAGTGAAGGTTGTTTTGTTCTTGGTTTTCTAGTGAAGGCATTAGAAGAGACAGGAGAAGTGATTCTGGAACAGGACTAAGCAGGGGAGAAGGCGAGAGGAGCAAGTCTGTGACGTAGGGAGGTATTAGTAGAGACTGGAAATGCGAGGGTAGGAAAAGCGGGCAGAGATGGGTGAGAGAAGACACTTCTGGAAGCAGGGTAAGGCCCTGAAGAGAGAGAAAAATGGAAAGACGCCTTGGCATGGTGGGAACGGGAAGCACCTGTGGAGATGAGAAGTGAGCAGACGTCACAGCGACACCGGCCCCACCACAGACGCGCGTGCATCGTGAGCGCCCGTGAAGAGGACCACGAAACTAAAGCCGCGTTGGAAGAGACGCGTAGATATTCGGAAACATTTAAAAGAAAATGTACAAACTCTTCCTCTTGAGACTTTTTTTATAGCAAATTCTAAGATACAACATGCATTTCTAATGCAAAAGTGCACGTCTCTTGTAGAATTAAGATAAAATGGTTTGTTTATATAGCTGGAACCTGTCACTTTGACCTATTTATACATCAGTTCACTCAAATATTGACATTTATTACAAGCTCAGGTGTCATTTTAGATGCTATATGTAACAAGCAGAAAAACTTCATAAAAATAAAAGCATGGTTTGATAATTAGTAAATTCTTCTCAGTCTCCTCTTGGAATGTGAGAAGAACTTTGACCCAACCTAAAAACGAAAACAAAGAGAAAACAAACGAGCACGTTTTCTTCAGCCTTGCCTACATTTATGGGATAGATCCACTGCGAATACACACTAAGACTGAGAGTTGTGTGGCACTTTACACTGTTTGCCTTCTAAATAATGTAGTCTCGCTGTCTTTACTTCTTTTTTTCCTCCTACCAAAGGTAACTTTTTCCCACCGGAAATTATTTTTTTAAAACTTTATGTTAATTGATCTCACAGGTTAACTAAACACATTAGAAAACAATCCTACTCTGCCAAACACAACAGCTGAATGGTATTATGTGGTTCCCTGCCTTAAAAAAACACGCACGCACGCACACAGCCTGCAGTGCCCCTCACTAGGAAAAGAAATCAAGAACGCTGTTTGGGTTCAGTTGTCAGAACCAGGAGGGGGACTGGCTCGCATTCTCTGACAGCAGGGAAACACCCCTTTTCCTTCGTGCCACTGGTGACTTGACCAAAGCTCATTGGCGAACCGCCCCCTACACAGCAGTGTGAGTAGGTAGCTCCTCATCTATATAGATATAGAGTGTGGCCCCTCTATATCTTTGACACAATGTGTAATTGCTTTTATTTTACACAACTAGCTGGGGATGAGATGGTGGGGTATGCAAGGGACACACTCTCCGATGTGGGGACGCAATGTCATTTAACAGGTCCTGAGGGCCTGTCATAGGTCAGGCCCTGTGCTCAGCAGTGAGCTAGGTTACAGGGGATGCAAAGAGGCATGAGACAGAAGAAAAGTGGCCATGCTGCCCTGCTAATGGATTTGAACTTCATGCTGTGAGCATTAGGAAGCAGCCGAAAGTTTACAGAAGGACACAGCCAGATGTGCGCTTGGAAAACAGAGACTGTGGCAGCAATGGAGCAGGAATCCATGGACAGGGCAGGCCGAAAGGAAGTCCAGCGGCGCCTGCGTGGTCTGGGGAGGAGGGGTTGCAGGGCTGGCCACCCCACAGCAGTAACAGAGGCATGGGCAGGGAGGCAAAGGGTGCTACTGGGGTAGGAATGACAGGTTGTTCTGATGGCATGGAAGGAAGGGGAGAAAAATTACATATGACATATGACTTTACATATGTAATGTGTAAAATTATATATTACCTATGACTGATGTTGGGCTATTAATGAGTGAACACAGAAAGAGTAACAGGCTGGAGAAGGAATGGTAATTAACTTGGCTTGGACAATTTCAGACAGAGACATTTACAAGACACCCCAGGAGAAAGGTCCAGTAACCTTTCTGGCAGCTGGAAATGGGAGTGTGACACTCAGGAGACAGGCAGAGGCAGAAGGTGCCCACATCATACGAGTAACCACAGCTGGTTCAGAGGAGAGGATAAAATATCCCAGGAGAAGAATACAGAGTCAAAATAGAGCTGAGCAGCATCTCCCTGGGATGGTCGTCTCCCTGGGGCAGCGCTATTTCAGGATTGTCTCTTGGGTGAAGGGTCTGAGCGCTGAGCGCCCCAGGCTGAGGGCCCAGCAGAAGACAGTTCTGTTGAGGTGGGTGGAGTGTGGATGTCCTTTCGAACTCTAAGGTCAGCATGGTGACAGATTATCCCAGCACAGTGACTCTGCGGGGGACTTTCTTTTTTGATCTGTTTTTTGTATTTGCCAGTTTTCTAAGAAGAACATGCATTATTTAATAATCAGAATAAAACAAAGAAATGAATGAAAAGAAAGCCATTTTTTTTTGAAGAATGTGGGGCCATGGTGTCCCCAGTCTGGGGGAGCAGGACAGTGGGAGGAGCCCGGAGTCGGGCCCCGGCACCCACTCTGCCCACTCTGCCCAGCAGTGGCTACAAGGCCCCAGGAACACTTAGAACTTCCCTCTGGAACCTGGCTTCCTTACCTGTGAATGCAGGAGCTGGGCTGAAAAAACCACTAAGGTGCATCTCAGTTGTGGAAGTCTGGGTTCTAGCCTGTGATGTGAGAATAAGCTCTCAAATATATTAGAGAAAACTGATATTGAAGGAAACCCTATAATGAGTTGTGTGAAGAACAATAATTTTATAATGCAAATTTTCACTCCAATGTATATGTTTTATCATTTCTGATCTTGTTTATTTGCCTTTCTTAAAGTAAGGAACATGTACATCGATTATAATATGTCCTTTTGGATTCCTTTCACTATACCTTCTGTTTTAAAAATAAGATTCAGCTTCTACCACAGTCTCTTCTATGCACGAATCAAGGCAGAGAATAGCGTTTTGTGGGTAGGGCTTGAAGGCTGCAGTTGCCAAGACTAAATATTTACTGCTTCCTTTAGCGTGCCCAAGGACGTAAAGTTTTTATTGAGCAATTATCACAGGCACTGAGGAAACACGAGCATCGGGCCATATTTCCTAGCCATCCCCTCTTCCGTGTGACGAGGGGTCTGGTATGGACATTTCTTGGTTATTTCTGTTTCAGGTGCTTTTAGGTAATGCACAGCAATGTCCATTAGTGGCCCAAGGCCCAGGCAGTGAAAAACATTAGACCAGACCTAAAAAAAAATTAGGTGAAAGCCAAGATGTAGCTCAGAAATAAAAATCCTAGGACATTAAAGTTCAAAAGTACCTCAAAGGTCACCTGGGACAACGTCCTGCTGGAAGTGGGTGCCCTTCTGCCAAGGGGTGCCCCTCCTGTTCTTGGATACCTATAGGGAAATTCCCACAGTTTCTCTAGCAATGGTCTCCAACCTTCTTGGCACCAGGCACTGTTTTATGGAAGACAGTTTTTCCATGGACAGGGGTGGAGGGGGAATGGTTTTGGGATGATTCAAGTGCCTTACATCCAAGCTCATGTCCTGCTCTGCGGCCCAGTTCCTAACAGGCCACGGACCAGTATAGGATCGCAGCTTGGAGGTTGGGGACCCCTGCTAGGGAAACACCTCGATTTCATGAGACACATATTTGCTGACTTTGTAGTTTCTGAAAAGTTCTTCTGCATTCTGACCTGAAATCTGCCTTCCTGACATCCACCCCTCAGGCCCAGTTCTGTCCTCAGTGTGACACCACCTGAGATTATTACGTTACTGCTCATCGCTGGAAGGTCCACGGTGCTGGGGAAATTTTATAGCCGAGTCAGAATGTTACAGCCTAAACTGCAAATTTATCCTTCCTTTCTTAACCGTTTTCATAAAGGATGAAATCTGTTAGTCTATCATGTCTAGTTATATTTAATTTTACTTAATTTTACTTATTAATTCTACTTAATTTTACTTAATTCTCACTTAATTCTTAATTTTACTTACTTATTAATTCTAATTAATTTACATAATTCTACTTAATTTTACTTATAATAAAATTAATCTGAATCCTTCTTAAAAACTTAATCCAATACAAAATGTTTTGTTCTGTGGAGCAGCAGCCTCTAAGGCTGGAGTAAAACACACACTCTTCTTATCCAGCCTCCATTTAACCGACTTGTTGGATTAACTGGTGTTCTCTCGCCCTCTGAAAACAGGCTGGCCAATGCCCACTGCAGGTAGAGCGCTCAGAGCCGGCGGGCTGCTCTGGGGCGGCCCGCAGACTTCCGATCTCCAGTGTTGAACAGTACATCAACCAAGACTCGGCTACGCTTGTTCCTGAACTTTCTGTGCCAGGGTGTTGACGATTGTAATTACACAATTAAAGGGTATATAAACCAATAAAATGCAAATGTGAGTACAAGAGCTGTTTCTGGAACAAGTTAAATCTTTAGAAAGGCTACAGTTTATTCAGTAAAAAGAATGCTATCAAATAGGCATGAATAAGAAAACTAAAGAATTGAGAAAAATCATAACACTCTAGAAGGCTTCTGTACTCATTTACTTCTGAAAAGGCCTTTAAATTCTTACCTCCTTTATTGTTGGCAGTGTAGATATTGGATGGTAGATATGGTGTATGGCAAAACAAGCTTGGAAGACCCTTGACAGTGAACTTCTACTCAATGAAAGACCTTGGTCCTTCCTCAGACATTGGTGAATGAATGCACCTTTATATGCTTTAAATTAAATTTTCAATATTTAAAAGCTGTATTATCACTTTTATGATTTTCAGCTTTCATCACCTTCTTCAAAGAAGTGATCAGTTATTGGCTCTGAAGCCAGGGAGAAGGTCCCCACTACAGTCTGTGGCTGACCTGTCTCTCAGGACACTGAAGACCCCACATAACTCAAGTCGGCCAAGAACTATACAAACTGAGGTACGGTCCAAGCTGGAAATGCTAGGAACTACAGAAACTAATGAGATTCACCAGTTAATGTTTAGTTAGATTATACTGATAACAACAAAAAGAGCCAAAGTTTTAAGAAGGAGTTTTCAGTGAGCTAGTCCAATTCACCAAAAGTGGTTCAGATGGTCTCATGATCCCATTAAGGCATGTGAAATCTCTAAAAAATAAATGAGCAAGCTTTAGGATCCCAGACATACACCCTAATTCAAGCCATATGAACTGAAGGAACCATTTCTTCATATTACTAACCCATTCTAGCGAGAAAATATCTGCAGTGGAAAGGTCCACTGTCTCAGAAGAGCTCATACAAGGATGAGAAATAAACACTCCTTAAATGTTTGGGTTATAGCTTACTCTTTTATTATTTTATATAGTACTTTGCCATTAACAAAGGGCTTTTACATATCTGACTTTTTAAAAAAGTTCATAAAACTCTGTGAGGTAAGTGTAACCTTCCTATTTTATAGATGAGAAAACAAGAATTCACAGATGTTCAGCGAGATGCCCGAGCTGACACAGCTGGAAATCAGTTCGCAGACCACAAAACCCTGGTCATCCTAATTCAAATTATTATTTTTTTAAGCATGGAAAATAAAGGGAAAAACTAAAATTTTCATTCACTCGAAGTCATTTTATATATTCTCTTCTTCCTTCCATCCACGGATTGTGACCACTGGAATATCTCATGTTTTTCACTTCACACTGCATCACACACACTTGCCATGACCACCTGACCTCCATGCAGTTCACTTACTGACTATACAGTATAATGACACGTAGATTATCTAAGTCAAAATAACACTACGGGAGGTACTCTATACCTAGAGTAAGGAGGTACTCTATAAAAATGGAGGTTGAGTAAGAAAAAGACCGTTACTGAATGCATCCCATTATTGGCCAGCCAGGTGTTTTATTATTATTACATTCTTTGGTCATTTGTTTTTGCTATTACAGGTGAGACTAAGGTGAAAAGTCCTTCCTCTACAGCTCAGGTACTGAATGAAGAGTAAGCCCTCCCTTCCAAAGCTCCTCCCCTTCACAATGTTTGTGAATTACTGTCTGTTGATTTAAATCTGCACTCCCCTCCTTTCTCTAGTTAAAAATTGAGAGGTAAAATGTGTGGACAGAAGTGTATAGCTTCATATTTTTCCCTATTACTTGCAAAGATTATTTTTCACAGAACAAGTGCACCCCTTTGCAGAATAGTGAAAGCTTTCTTAGAAGCAGCGGATAAATTCAACTGATATTGAGCAGGAAAGCAAAATGGTCTACACGCCATTTTAGCTGGCTCTCGAAGGACCATTTAGTCTTTTGCTTTTCTTACAACACAACCAAGCTATAGTGACATGGCACAAACTAAAAGGCTGATCTTCAAGTTGATTAATTTTTCTGGAAAAGCATCATTTTTCCATTCCAATCCATGCCGTTGACAACACAGCCTAAAACCAATTTTAATAAATGAATGCAAACACAGCCACTCTCTAGGCCAAACTCTGGAAAAACACCTTAGGAATCCAAGTGGAAGTCTTTGTAGATCCTGAGAGGCCTATATGTTGCTCCTAATTTTGAGGAGTGTCAAGATATGTTTCTCCAAGGGCCAAGAAAGGAGGATTATGCAACTTAATGAGATGATGCCATATGAAACCCCGAGTGATGGCTCTCTGGGCTTTCAGCAATTCCCAATAAATGTTCTCATCCCTTTGGATCCCGTGCCCTAGCTCACGGCATCTCTGGATTGGAATGCATATTGGAGGCCTTCTAGCCCAAATAGTCCTCACTCACATCCTAATTCCACTGATAAGGCAAGCTTGGGGAGAGCACAGAAGCTTCCAGAGATAGCATGGTGCCAGAACATTGGTTATTCCTTACCTCATTCCTGGGGTGTCTGGCCCAAACCTGTGCAGACACAGACCCCCGAGGGGAGCCCACATTCCCCCCACGTGGCACTGTGACTCACCTGCGGAGGCCCGGGCACGGCACTGCCCAGTCATGGGGCTGTACTCCTGGCTCTCGTCAGCACACACACACAGGAAGGAGCCTTCCACGTTCTCACAGAAGGCTTCGCCACACACGCCACTGAGCAGTTCACATTCGTTCACATCTGGAAGAGGGAGCACAGACCAAGTCAGACGCATGCCTCGCTTCTGACAGCTCTTCGTTTTGCCGGCTGTGCCAAGGCGAGCAGCATTTGCTGAAAACACGGTGATCGCAGTGAGCCGCCAAACCCTGCTGCTCCCGAAGGCGGGGCTGCACTACGTGGTTTGCAGGGAAGGTCCAGGGAAATGCAAAGCCAAGGTTCCAAATTTCAATTCTGGCTTTTAAGGGACACCCCGGAATTGTATGCCAGCACCCTATGCACACTTGGGTTCTTTAGTTTTCTCTTCCCTAACTTTTTCACAGGATGAAGTCTTAAGTAACCCAGTTCGTAATTCAAGGAAAAGGATCCCCATGGGCATTTTGGAAATCATACACTTCTTTAAGTTCATTTTAAAAAATGGTTTTAAATCCACTTAAATGCCTGGAGCACAGTTTTCTAGCAGCCAAAATGTCCCTAATTTAACGACCAGCATTCAGGTTGTGCAAAGACCCCTGGAAATATTCACTGCATCACTTTCATCATTAACGTAAAACAAATTCGTTTAGTAGCTTCTCACTGATGTCACGGTGCTTTTAAATACTCTGTTGGTGTTCCACAGTGTAATTTCTGTGTTGCTAAATGTTTTTCTTCTGTACTTAAATTAAATATACATAATTAAAAGATAGTCAAGGAATCTACTGCTTATAACATGTAAGGGCACAGCTGTAAAGAAAGGCTAATTTTATGTTTGACTCTGCCCAGTACTGCCACTCACTTTTACCCCTCCTAAGGAATTTTATTAATGAGTGCTCTGCTCAGCAAAGCACCTGACTTGACATCTGAAATGCTTTTGTGTTTTATGCATTCAGCATGCACAATATCGGCCTTCATGGGCACACTCTGAGACAGTTTATACAAAGTTAAAAATCTGAGCAGCTACCCAAATCATTCAGAAAAAAATACCCTATTTTCACTGGCTAGGCTCAGTTAATTGAACCAAAAGTTTATGTATCTTGACTTATTTGAATGATTACTCAGTTTTCTGTTTCACTTTGTATAGAAACAGATAAAAGCCCAATGAGCTGGGTTTCCTTGTCAAACGATATTGTAACATAAAGTAAAGCAAAGAGGTGGTATGTTTAATCAACCTAGACAGTCATAATTTAGACCAGAAAAATTGACTTTTTCTAAAGTCAATCTGCCAGTTCGTATTTGTCAATTTTAGATAAATGTCAACTGGAACGTTCTACCTTCTAACTGGTATCATTTACAGGGCTACCGAAATCTTTCCCATCAGGCTGCATTCATTCAATCAAAAAATATTTTCTAGTTTACTTCAATTGGTCAGGTACTGGGGGAGAAACCATGAGTCAGGCGGTCCAGCTCCTGCCTTCATGAAGCTTATAGCCGAGTCAGGAAAATTAATCAGATAATCGATCATATAGGCTGTGGTAAGTGCTAAGAACAGGACGTACAGAGCACCACAAAAGCACAAGACAGCGGGCCTTAGAGCAGGGGTGGGTTAGGGAAATGACAGTGAGACTGAACTCTCTGCAGGGTGAGCAGGCGGTACTAAGAAGGGGTAGAGAGGTAGAGCGGAGGCAGTCAGGAGCCCAGTAGAGGAAACAGCATGGCCAAAGGCTGGTATCAAGGCTGATTCATCCTAGTTTAAATCCTCCAGAACATCAGTGTGGTCAAGTGCACA
This sequence comes from Tonatia bakeri, assembly GCA_004024845.1. Lineage (NCBI taxonomy): Eukaryota > Metazoa > Chordata > Mammalia > Chiroptera > Phyllostomidae > Tonatia > Tonatia bakeri. Next base: position 228,244 of record PVIA01000077.1, read on the forward strand.
TGACAGGCACTCAGTGAGTATTTCTCCGGGAGTGAATACACAGACAAGAGGACGCCTGTTGAGTTCACTAAAATGACAGAAACTATTTCTTAAAGGGTGGTGTTCTTTGTGCCAAACTGAAACTTCAACGTGGGCTCAGTGAGCTCATCTGTCTGGTTAGAAACGGACCCTCGCCAGAAGGTTTAAGAGCCGTGCAGAGTCAGTGGTTCAGTATCTGATGTCTCAGAAACAGTTCGACAACATTTACTGAGCACCTACAAACACGTAAGGCCCAGCCGAGGGAGAGAGAAAGTTCTCAGTCACACGGAGCTCGTTGCCTTGAAGAAGGTGGGTTCCAAAAAGAAGGGTGTAAATTCTGTAATAGAATTTTTTCAAGGTATTATGGAAGCAGGGGGAGGGTAACAGCTCAGTTTGAGAGTGAGAGAAGGAAGAGAAACAGTGTCTGGGAGGAGACCACGTCTGGCCTGTGGCTCTAAGCAATGAGTGAGGTGAGTCCAGGCTATGGGAGGGAACGCTGGGAAGATATTCCCAGCAGAGCGAGCAAACAACAGCCAAGTCACTGCACAGTCACACGAGCAACCGCAAGCAGCTGTCTGTCCCTGGAATGCAAAAGGTGAGCAAAGACAGGGTGAGGCTGAGGAGGTAAGTGGGGGGTCAGATCACATGACCTATTAAGTCAAAATATTTCATGAATGTCAGATGACTTTTATCGCTTGTATTTTAGTGCAAAGGAGACTAAAGTGGTCACTGGAAGTAGCAATTACGATAATGTTACCTTAAAAGGGGTTACTATTTTAAGTAATTTCATCATTAAACTTCCAAACACCTAGATTTTGTTTTCCCAGTTTGATCTGAATGAAAAATGAATTAATGCTTTTACTGCAAATTTCCAGACTAAAAAATTACTAGCCCCTCCTCAAGCAAGTGCCATTTACCACAAACAGTTATTTTCCTTAATTAAGAATAAAGAAAAAGCCTTGCTATAGGTGAAGTTTTAAATTTAATAGCCATTCTTCTCTTTCCCATTTAAGTGCTCTAAATTGCAAATGTGTGTCATAATGAATTTGAATGAAAGAAATCACAGCTGCCCAGAAAATGAGATGCTGCACCTCTTCTTCCACATGGTCATGCGCTGCACCGTGTGTCAAGACACCTGATGAAATTCAGACACTTTCGCTCTGTCAATCCCGGAAGAGCGAAGAAATACAGTTGCACAACCCAAAGCATAGCTCTACAGCTGTCACCCCTGGAAACCGGAAGTCTTGCCAACACCTTTCCTTAAAGGCATTGCCCGAGGAGGTGCAGTGAGAAGACAGACGAGCTGTCCCCCACACTGCACTCTGTCTCCTGTGCAGGAGGGACGGGGGAGTTCTGCGCACTCAGCTAAGGGTTTAAACAGGTGTTCTGCTGAACCTACATTTACATTCGAAGTCACACACTTCTACATTTCTTAACGTCCCCAACCACTTCAGAAGCCACGGGACATCTGTGCATAGCCCCGATTGTGTGACAAAAGCAAATCGGGATGACCGTGCTTGCACTCTCTCCTGTTGTTGATAACTTTGGTTTCTTTTCCAAGCGGAGGGAGATATGACATGTGTTGGGGAAAAAGAAATCTAAAAACTCACCCACACACCCTTGCCCGTCCTGTGGGGCCTGAAAGCCCTGATAACACAGGCAGCGGAAGGAGCCGGCCGTATTGTCACAAAACCCGTGACTGTCACAAATAGTGTTGTTTACACACTCATCAATATCTGCAAAAAAGACACAAAACACAGACTGACAAACACCAGGTATTAATGGAGAAACAGGCTGTCAACACACCCCGATTAGTACAAAATGACCATGTTTACACAGGATGAACTTTAAAAACATTTTACGCAGAAATAAAATGTTTTGATGAAAACATCTTAATGGACAAAACACTGGGTTGTATGACAAAACATTTACTTTTTCTCAGGAAATGGTTTCAAACAGAAACAACCACTGTAATGACCATGGTCAGTATTTTCTCTATGTTTTTGACTCTTTCTTTCAAAGGAGATTACTGTGTATTCCTGTAGAGCTCATATGTGAAGGTATTGTCACATGTTATGATTGTGGTAAATACTAACAGTTCTATTTGAAGAGTTAGGGGCTGCAAGAAGCACTTGCCTGCTTGGGCAGTGGTTACTCAACTCCAAGATGGCCTTGATCAAGTCTAACCAGAATTCCCATGAAGGGGGAGGGAGTGAGGAGCAGGGAGGGAGGAAGGGGAGAAGAGGGGGAGAAAGGAGAGGAGGAAGGAGTAAGAAAGGGGAAGACAGAGTGGGAAGGGAGAGGGAAGGAAGGGAGGAGGAAGAGGGGAAGGAGAAGGGAGGGAGAAAGGAAGAGGAAGAGGGAGAGGGAACGTGGGGAGGAAGGAGGAGAAAGAGAGGGGAGAGGGAGTGGGAAGGGATAGAGACTCTGATGAGTTCGGCAGTGTAGCCGGCAAGCCAGCCTCAGTTACTCACGAGGAAAGATTTCCTGTCACCAAGTTACAGCCACTCAAGATCCTCGAGGTCAATGCTGCTCCAACTGATTAGTCAGCAGCCAACCTGGTAAATTCATTCTGCTCTCTATAAACCTGATGATAGACAGTGGTCCTGGGCCTTTTCCCCACCATTAATAAAAAATGTTCTCATAAAAGTGATCTCATTTATAGAGTCACAAAAGGACTTTCAGATAGGGTTCTCTGTACCCCTGGTTATTAATTTTCCTTGGTGTTCTTTCATTCCCATTCCCGTTCTGTTTCCTGCACGCTCCCATTGGCCAGGCTCTCTGTCCCGCCCACTCTGGGCTTCCCAGTCCCCAGATACGTACGGGTTTTGGGAGAAAACAAGAAAATGCAATTACTCTATCTAAATACATCTGAAGAAGACAGCACTTTTGGGTTCAAATAATGAAACAAGAATTACAAATGATAAAGAAAATGACAAGTCAAATTGCACTTGACAGAATATAGTTTTGGAGAGTTCATGTTAATAAAGTCAAGCTTTTCTTGCTTGAAATTTTTTAAAGCCGAGTCCAAGAAATTTTGTAAAAGAAGATATATTCAATGATTTTTGGCAGGTGCCTCACTTCCCTCCCTCATGTTCCAACACGGACAACAGCCAGTCCAGAGACTGTCTCATTTTTGCAGTTGCAAAATGTGAGTGCCTGCATCTAAGCTTTCTTAGTTTTCTCAACCTGAAGAAGAAAACTTCCAAGGCTGGGCCCTTTCTCCCAAGCCCACCAGTCTGTTCTCCCTCAAGCCCACCCTGCTAGCCTTCTCCAGCATCTTCAACTATGCCCCCTCCTCCCCTTCCCGCTCCATCCCCAGCTCCTTCCTCACTGCCTTCACAAATGTTAAAGAAGTTCTTGGAGCAGCTGTCCCTTGACCATGATGTCACCTACTGTGCTTTTCCATTCTTTCTTTCACTACAAAATGTCTCAAAACAATTGTCTATGCTCACTGCCTTTATTTCCCAATGTATCTTATCAGTATAAGGAAATAATAACAGCAATACTAATATTAATAACTAATAATACTGGTATATTTCTAGAGTTACTGTGATGATTACACAAAATAACATGCATAAAAAGTTATTTTAAGAACACTGCCTGGCATGTAACATAGGAAGCATCCAATGCATGTCAACTATTATTATTATTGTTACTATTATTATTCCTCCTACTCCTTCATGACTGACTTCCTGACTCTCTCTCTCTCAAAACCCCTCTGAGGAAAGCCGCCAGTGACGGACCCATCATTAAATCCCCAGCTCATTTGCCAATCAGTCACCACCACCCTTGACCTCTAAGTCCGGTCAACACCCCCTCCTGGAAATCTCTCTTTTCATAACCAGAGACAGACCCTTATCTCATTCTACCTATAACCACTACTTGGCCCTCACCTTTCACCACCTGAAGGGAGGGGGCACCGGCCAGGACTCAGGCGCACTCTGGGAGCGGTGACATCCTCAGTGGTCCCCTCTCCACCCTTCCCACACTTGCCCAACTGCGATTACCACGGTCCTCGGAATGAATGCCAAGTCTTCCCATCCATCCAGGATCCTTCATATTCTGCACCACACACCATTGGATCTGTTGTGATGTCAAACTTAGCAAGTGTAAAACCTACTAAACTGCACTTCCTGAACTAAGTGAGAAACTTCTCACCTCTTATTCTTCCTTTTTTTCCTTTTGCCTCTACAGCTGACCTCCCCAACTTGAATGGAAAGCTCCATGGTATTATTTCACATCTAAAAACAAAAATGAATCTCCCTTGCAGCACTGAACACAAAGAAGACACTCCAGAAATCTGTCCTGATGGATTTGCACTGTCAGCGTAAGGCTGGGATTACAACTTATCTACTGATCCCAACCACGAGAGGAGTAACCACACCCTGTCATCCAATCACTTAACTCAGACCGCTGATAATTTTAGTCTTCCCCAACGGACATTTGTCAAGAGCTCACATTATTCACTGAACCACTGGATCTAAGGGCTGGAAAGAGATTAGAAATGCTTCCATTACCACTTTCATATTGATTTCCCAGTCTTTCTCAAGGATCAGCCTCTGTCCTTTAGAACCACTTACCTAATACTGACTGGACATGTTCGTAATAAATTGAACATACTATCACTCCCTGCCTCACATCTCCTCCATCTCTCCTATAATCCCTCCACCAGAGAATCCAACCAGCCACCCAGGCCAGACATCTGAGTCATCCTGCTCTCACTACTCCTCCCCACCCCTCCCCCATCATACCAGTTTATCTAACATTCCTGAAATTCGTACTCCTAATTGGTTTCCTTATCTCCAGCCTTCCTGCCCTCTCTCCCATCCTTTCTCCACCAAACTGCAGCCCTGTCAGTATAATCTCTTGTTCAGACTGTTCAGTATCTCTTCTGGGCTAGAAGATTCCAAGCACTCTCCTTAGCAGAGCATAGAATGACTTTTGTCATCTGGCTCCTGGCTGCAGGTCTGGCCACTGTGCCCAGCCACCTCCTTCCAGGTGAATGCTCATCCTCACCAGTATATCAGAGTTCTTTGAAAACACCATGGTTATTAGGTCATTTCTTCTTGACTTGGTGCATACCCTTTTGTCCTCTACAAATCTCCCTCCACCTGCTTTGTTCAAAAACTCCTGGCTTTTCAGGAGATGATCCAAGGGGTCCTTCCTATGTGGTACCTTCTGTAGCTACTCCAAGAGCAGATTTCAGTGCCCCCTCCTCTCTGCTCCCAGAGCATTTTGTGCATTACTGTGCTTATCCGCTGTTTGGGGGGTGGGGACTCTCTGGCTCAGCCTCCCCAGCACCTTATTTCCCTACTAAAAGGGACGGTGAATAGCAAAGAAACAGTGCTAGAAGAAATCTGGTGGCTTTTCAGACCAGATCCCTGACATAAAGTCTCTTGCTTTCCTTTTTGGTAATTCTATGCCATTACAGCAGACGGGGCTTCCTTGTTAATGACTGCCAGCTCATCAACTGAGTAACTGACTGTAAGGTGAACAAGTCCTAAGACGGTAGTTAATTACTGGGCATCTTGCAGTCTCAGACCTACTGCGACAAGGATTAACGGAGGAAGTTTAGATGAGCAATATTTTTAATTTGAACAAACAGGAAAAAACAACCTGGAGTGCCTGCTGGAGACTAGCTCTTCAACAACTAGTAGTTTATAAAAATGATAGACTGTAATGCTCCGCAGTTTCATGCTTTCAGCGATGAGATGAGGTAACAGCTTTAATAAGAAGACATTTGTTTCACTTCTCTGACTAATGATCTGCATTTTAGAAAAACTATTATTCTGCTAGATTTTTTTCGATGTGAGCTCTCTGAGATATTTTTCCCTTGTTAGTTCTATATGTAAAGAGACTTACAGAACTGCTACAATTAAGATGAACTCTATAAAAATAGAAGTAAATGTTAACAAAATTATGATTATATAATAATAAAAGCCCTATCAAGATGCAAGCTTCATAAATGGATGAGAGAGACCCATCCTGTTTTCTGCTGAAGTTGGGTTTTGAATATGAAACTAGATTTTGAACGTTGCAGATATCACAGGTTTTCTTTTCACTTAAAGGAGAATGAGCCCCTCGCATGACGGAGGCAGCACTGCCGAGGCACCTGCGAGAACCCTGCCCGACGGCGTCACCAGTCGCACTGCCCGAACAGGTGACGGAGGCGTGCTTGTCCGGCTCTCGCTCGGTCGGCACCCCAAGTGAATCAGATATATTGCTGCAAGAATTGTTGATTTCTTATGCAATTTTTGGCTATCAATATTTTACTAAAAATGACTTGTTTTTACTAAAACCTACTGTTATCAGCAGTTCTCTCCAGAAAGCAGACCTCTAAACTGGCACCGTCAATTCTCAAAGATTGAAGGCCACATACTCGCTACCACCCTCTTGCTTCAGTAAGGTGAACTACAAAGAAAAGTGAAAGTAGGAAAAGGAGGCATGTCTTTGTAAAAGGTTCTGGGGTCAGGTAAACCTTAGTTACTCACCAAAAAAAATCACAACTGTGACATCAACAATGAAATCCATAACAAAACCTCAATAATTCCATTAGGTTATCTGTATTATACAGAAAAGTATGTGCATGGGGAAAATGGCATGTTTGTGTACTTTTTTTTCAGTTAAATGATTTGCTTTTCCTTCTCTCAAATATACTCTTGTTTTGTTTAAGAAAAGAAGTGCTTCTTTCTCGTACTCTCTTAACATGTCCTATCTTTGTTGATTTTTTTCTTTATTCTGAGCAAGACACATCTACCTGTTGGAGGAAGCAGATCATTGACGAGCTCTCTGTCTGTTCCCGGGGCACTTTAGGGAGGGGGGTGATGGAACAGAGGCCCACTGTTAGTAGCAGATCATTTACAGAAAAACCTCCACTGTTCTTGTGCATTTTGGAAGAAAAAGCCTTACTGTCCTCCAAAGATTTTTGGATGAATGATATCGTCCATATCAACTTGACGAGACTTTGAAGATTATTTGGTTTGAAACCTTTCATTTCAAGACCCAGAAAACAGGCCTAGAGAGGGGAAGTAAATCGCCCGAGGTCATGCGACCCGCTGTGGCAGGGCCGGCAAAGGAGCAGAGCCTGGTTAAGGAACCCTCTTTGGAATCTGACTTTGTGGCTCCATCCGCCACATCTGTCTGCCTCCCACCATGGCGATGGCTATTACAGGTCAGGCTGAGAGGGTGAACAAACCAGCCAGATTGGGGGACCAACGAGCATAGACAGAAGCGAGAGAGCAGGATCCTCGCTTGACTTATTGCTACTTGACTTGCAATTTAAATCAAGTACCCTCATCCTGTCACTTAAACAAGGCCTTGTCATCAATCGTCACCGTGTCTGAAACATAAATACCTGAGGTACTGTAGTCCTGAGAATGAAGTTTCTCCAGGAGGCCCCTGGCAGAAAGGCCCATCGGGCAGCAAGGCCAGAGAAGCCACAGGAGGCCCTGGACCGCATGTCTAGCATTGGTGTTCTCTGGATCTTTTGTGAAAAGGAAATGATCCATTATTTCAGCCCAGGGCCTCCTGACCCACTGGAATTGGTTAAATATTTGGTGCCAGAACCTTAGGAAAATAGAGCCAAAGGAAAAGGGGCTTCCACTGGAAGGGACATAGAGGTTTCTGCCTCAGGAAAAATGCAGCCCTCACACTCCCTTCTGAAAGGAGCAGAAGTAGACTAGGAGACAGTGCCCCCACAAGAAGTGGGACTGAGCAGTGTTAAACCAGATGAATCGCTGCCCGAAGGAATTTTTAAATGGCATGGCTGCTGGCCCAAAAGAGATTAAGGTCTCTCTCCCAGCAGAGGAGGGAAGCCAGGATTAAACGGAAGATGAGCGCACGGCCTAAAGGAAAAAAATAATAATAAAACTTAGCCAATAGGAAATTAAAAACTGGATTTGGAAATGGTCCACACAATACAATAGGATATGGAAAGAGCCTTTAGAAACAGTTCCCTGAGGTCTGGCAACACTGACAAGGCTGAAGAATATGGGCCTTATGTGTTATGGAAAATAACTTCATTCTGGGAAACGGGGACGATGCCCTTGTGCAGGGTTTGACAGCCAGGCTCTTGCCCGACCGAGAAGGCGGGAAAACCCACGGGCCTCAGTGGTCACAGGTATGTTGGGAAAGCTAGCAACCTAAGATAAGCAACAAGAAATGACAAAGGTAAGAAAGTTATTTCAAGGCCAACTTCCTAGCACATAAAGTCTAGAAAATAAGGCTGGCTAATGAGAGGTCCTGAAGAAAATCAACAACAACCCAGCCTTGAAATTCACTACTTTTAAAAAGATTTTCTTAAATTATTCTGGAACAACCCCCTAGAGCAGCCTCCCATTTAGTTTCTGGAAACAGCTAGCAGTTCTAGAGAAACTAAACCGAAACTTTGTTCTGATTTAATTAACATCATGTGGATGATGAATATTCACTATTCATAAAACCCTAATAAAAACCACCCTAAAATCATAACCATCGGCCTAGTCATCTGACCCCAGAATATGAGACACTCTATTACCTCCCCACACCCAGTCATCACACTCTTCTGATTTCATCCTTGGTACTGTCTCCAACCTCCCCCGACCTCTCCATCCTCATTCAGGGCCTCACCATCTCCCACCGAATTCCTACCATGGCCTTTTATCTGGCAATTGTACTTCCAGCCACCCATTGTTACTCCAACCCATCCTCCACACTGGGAGAATGATTTGCCATTTGAAACAGTCCTACCAAATAATTCTCCCCTTAAGCCTCTGCAGTTTTTCTCCATAGATAATGGTATAAAATCCTTGTGTTTCTAGCCGGTCCCTCTGCCCCTGGGTTCCAAGGTCCTGCATACTCCTGGGTTTCCTCTTAATCCTTTGGCCACTCCCACACAATCTTTCTCTTTTACTTGACCCCTAGATATTGAAGTTTCTTAGTTCTAGGTCCTCTTTTCTTCTCATTATATGATGTCTCTTAGTGCCTCATTTGTTCTAAAAGCTCCAAATGCCACCTGTAGCTGACCACTCCCAGCTGTATCTTCAGCCTACCCCTCCACCTGGACACTAGGTCTGACTCGATCACACTGCCTGCTGGATGCACCTACATGAGTATTTCATAGACCACTGTACTAGAATGCATCCACATCATGCTCTTGATTTCTAAAAAAACTTACTTTGCTTGAAATGATAAAAATTACATGAAAAAATGAACAGTAAAATGATAACAAACTCACAACTACCAACAACCAAACCTAAAAATACAAAAACAAAAACTAACAAAGCAAACAACTACAACAGGACAGAATCACAAAATGGAGATCACGCGGAGGGTTATCAGTGGGGAGGGGCAGGGAGAGAATGGGGGAAAAGGTACTGAGAATAAGAAGCATAAATGGTAGGTACAATATAGACAGGAGGAGGTTAAGAATAGTATACAAAATGGAGAAGCCAAAGAACTTATATGTACGACCCATGGACATGAACCAAGGATGGGGGCAATGTGGGTGGGAGTGGGGGTGCAGGGTGGAGGGGAATAAAGGGGGTAAAAATCAGACAAGTGTAATACCATAATAAATAAAATACATTTTAAAAAAGAAAATGCTGCTAATTATTATTTTTAATAGTATACACATATTTTAAGTTAGGAAAACATCATTTCTCAACATTTGCAATTTCAATTGAAAATAAGCAAACAAAAAGTCAAAATCCCCATGACAAAAAATATATACTTTTTAACGTAGCCAAGGTGTATTTGGGGGGGTCGTCTTTTGTTTTTTCGTGGGTTTTTTTGGTGGATACAAAACTATATTTGTTTAGTTTCAAAAGACTCTGGATGCACTGCCCAAAAGTACAATCTTTTGAACATGAAATTCAGAGATTCTGTTGAGTGAAAAATAAAAACACTTTGGATTTAATCCCTCCCTCAGTGCACAATGCTAAGTTTCCAGTTACACATGTTTTCTGTCTGAACATGGACCTTCCTACTGCACACAGGTAAGTACCGCACACAGTTCCACTGTCAATTACGTGAGATCTTGGGCCCGTGCGTCTCGGATCCCAAATGTATCTTAACTTTTGGTGCGTTTGATTTCCTATTCATACCCTTTTTAGCTAAAAATCATACGGAAACATTCTTTCAAAAAATATATATATAAACAGGGGCAGATTACATAACAAAAAAATATTCTGTAAGAAGGTACCCCCGCCCGCTGAAAAAAAGGAAAGCAAAAAAATGAAGAGATAAGACAAATGGAAAAAAAAAGTGTAAAGCACAGACTTGAACCAAATACCAGTAATTACGTTAATGTATGTGAGCTAAATTCTCTAATTAAAAGACAAAGACTGTCTATCTGGATTAGAAAAGAATTAATAGTATCCTGCTCATACTCACAAAAAAGAACTTTCAATACAAGAACGTGGAAAGGCAGGAAAGGACAAATCACACAAAGTCTAACCGGAAGACCTGTTTACAGCTACGCGAACAAGAGACAAAGTGGAATGAAAGGCAAGACGCTCTGCTGTCACCATGGCTACTCAACACTGTGGCGGAGGTCTTCAAGAGGGTAATGAGATAAGGGTATAATTATTGAAAGAAAATAAAACTTGCACTACATTATTTACAGACAACATAATTATAAATGTACAAAATCCAAAAGAATCTGCAGATAAACTAGTACAAATAGCCAGTGAATTCAGTAAGGACATGGATTCAAGGTTAATGTACAACAAAGGAAACTGCAGATCCATACAGCAGTAACAAATAATTATAAGGGTAAAAAAATGTTAAATACCATTCACAGCAACATACAAATATTGAAAACATAGGAATAAGTCTAAAAAATGTCATGTAAGACTTTACACAAAAAAACTGCAACAAAACATCAAGACAAATGGAAAACCTAAATAACTAGAGGAATATAAAATGAAAGACTCAATATCAGAAAGTATCAAATCTCCTGAAATTGAACAATTGATTAAATGTGATTCTAATCAAAATCCCAGCAGAATTTTTTGCGAACATTGATAAGCTTATAAAACTTACATAGGAACGCAAAGGATCAAGTGTAGTCCTGGCAATGTCAATGAAAAACAAAACTGGACAATTTAGAATTTAAAGCACTATATAATAAAAATCCTTATAGAGCTACTACAATTAAGACAAAATGCTATTGGTGCAGGAATGGATGAGCTTAGGGGTGGAGTGAAGGAGAAAAAGACAGGCCCATACACAGTCGATCCTTGAACCGCAAGCTTTTAAACTGTGCAGGCCCACTTATACACAGATTTTTTTCCCCAGGAAATACTGTAAATGTATCTGCTCTTCCTTATGATATTCTTTTTTTTTTAAAGATTTTATTTATTTATTTTTAGAGAGGGAAGGGAGGGAGAGAGAGAGAGAGAGAGAAACATCAATGTGCAGTTGCTGGGAGACATGGCCTGCAACCTAGGCATGTGCCCTGACTGGGAATCGAACCTGCGATGCCTGGATTGCAGCCCACACTCAATCCACTGAGCTACACCAGCCAGGGCAATATTCTTAATAATATTTTCTTTTTTTTGAGCTTCCTGTATTGTAAAAATGCAGCATATAATACATATAACACAAAATACATATGAATCAATTGTTTATGTTATTGGTAAGGCTTTGGGTCAACCAGAGACTCTTAATAGTTAAGTTTTGGGGGAGTTAAAAGTTATACACAGATTTCTGACTGCCCTGAGGTGAGGAGTCAGCACCGTTCAGGGGTCAACTGCATATTTGATTACATGGCTCCATGACAAAGTTATCACTGCAGATCAGCAGGAGAAAGGTGATCTTCTTGATAAATGGTGATGACCCACTTGGACATCCATTTAGGAAAAGAGTCAGCCTCGACCTCTATTTCATGCCATTTGCAAAAATCAGTTTCAGGGGGATTAGAGATTCCAAATATGCAGCCAGTTGTGCTCATCACTAAGCACAGCGAGTACATCTTCTTTTATGTGAAGATAAAACATCAAGCTGAGTTTTTAAATTCTGTAATTTTTTTTGAACACCCCAAAAAGTCCTAAGGATTCTTCACATATTTAAACTATGTCTTTCGTTCTCACTTCCATTTAGCTTTTGAAGACAAGGAAGGGTGATAAGTGTCCAGAGGAAGATTTTCTCTTTAGCATTCAAAGTCAGGTCAAGGATGAAAATCCTTATAAATAAAATCATTTTAAATTAGCTGCTTACAAAAAAAAAACTCCAAGAGTATTTTGGCTTTTATGTTTTAAACTGCAGTAACAAGCTCATGCCGGGAAAGACGAAGAAAGCAGGGGAAATGCCGTCTCAGTTTTCCGCAGTGAGTGGCTCACAGATCTCCGGTTGGAAAGGGTGTTCGCATCATCGGGCTGGCTGGGAAGCCTGCCGTCTGCACTGGGCACAACCTTCCCCTCACAGGTCAGGGACACGGGGCGGCATGCGGAAGCCACGGCATGTGGCAGATGTTTGTTCAATGACAATAAAACCTCAACATTGTAGGGTAAAAGCGAAAACTGAATATCCGTGACCTCTAACAGAAACTTTCTGGATGAAGTTGAAAAGTAGTATATTTTTTAAAGAAGAAACAAAATACTTTTGCTTTTCACAAAAGCAAAACCTGTAAACACATGAAGTCATCTGTGCCTTTTTTGAGAAAAAGGGACTCAAAGTGCATTTCTGAATTTAAAAAGCCATTTTCTTCCTATTTCTTCACAGTAGGGATGGACAGAATATTATATAAAAACTGGAAAAATGAATGAGAAAGACTTGAATTTGCTACAGAAAAGGCACATTTCTAAAAATTTAAATGAGAAGACAGCTTTAAAAAAACATTTCTCCTTTTGAAGTTAAAAAAATAATCTTAATTTATTTGCTATTATACAATGGATAATCATAAAAAGTAGAATATTTGAATAAATTCTCCACTATCTATACATTGTATGCTATTCAGAAAAAGGTCTTTGGATACTTGTGGACAATATCCTAAACCTCACTGCACAGTTCTCCTATCATATTTGTCACTTGCAAAGGATAGTACGTGTGAAATATATACTTGTGTGTTTACACTACACATTTTTAAAATCCAGTACTATTTCACCTCACATTTATTTATAGCTACTTGGATTATGTTTGCATTAATTTAATAGTTTTATATTTTAGCACCTGAGATTTGCTTAAAAATAAACGTCTTAGTCTCACTTCAGAGTCAGGCTGGGCACTCTCCCTTTTCATATACATAGCCTTTCCCACTCCTGGAGGCGCAGCCAGCGAGCACGGGGAGCAAGCCCCAAGCACAGGCCAAACACATCAAACCCAGATTCATCTTTTTGACACGCAGGCCTCAGAGGCAATATAAAATCAGCCAAAAAATTCCCATTTTTTTCACTATTCTAGTTTTTCTCTTTCCATATTCAAATAAGAGGCCAAGAAAGATCCGTTTTGAAACCACAGGAAACAGACAGTGTACCTCTAGAAATAACTCCAATGCGTAAATGCAAACAAGCATTTTTATTGCCATCAGTTTATTGGCACTTGACATATAAAATGTTTTAAAACTTGAAATCCTTAGGGAGTGAGTGGGGACAGTGAGCCACATGAAACTTTTGGGGGAAACAAAGGGTAAGAGTTAAAGTAAATTATGTATAAATGAGTTACTGCATTACATTCTATATGACTTTAAATAAATTTGGGGTTTAAAATAAGATAAAATGCAGTAATTCATTTATATCCAGACCTGGATTTAGGACTAGCAGACAATTTAATTCACAAATGCTTCTTTTATCTGACAGTGTGTTGTGTATTTTGTAAGCACTGATCAAATAAAAACGGAGAGATGTTAAAGGCTCCCCCCTTTCAAGTGCCCAAGTATTAAAGAAACAACTGGCAGTACCAACCGTACCAGTACTGGGAAGTGCTGAAACTCTAACAGCAACTCATAGTCACTGAGCACACTTTGTGAGCCAAGCTCCATTCGTACATACCAACACATATCAGCATATTTAATTCTCACTACAACTCCGTGTAGGCATTCCTATTACCCTCATTATGCACAGAGGGAACTGAGGAAGAAGATTTGGTAATTTACCCAGGTTCGCACAGCATAGAAGAGCTGAAGAGTTCAAGCCCACGTACTGAGATCCCACAGCCTAATTTCTTAAACACTGCTGAAGCCAATAATTACGCAGGGTGTGCCTTAGAGAAGTCAGTCTCCAAAAATAGGAAAGGCTTCCCAAAAGTGCTCAACACACTCCATTTGGAGTCATTGTCTTATGTGTTTCCTGAGAGTCCAGGATGAGCTACTACAAACCATCTCTTCATCCCTTCATTCATTCACCAAATACTTATTCTGTCCTAATTATTCTCAATGGCATACAGTTGTGAACAAAACAGGTTAAGATTCCTGTCTCGTCAGCCTTGGAGACTAGCAGGGGTGGTCTGACAATAAACAATAGAGAAGAAAAAGACATAGAACTAGGGGGTTCAAGTAAATGTGAGAAAGGGTGGTCAGAAAAGGCTTCACTGAGAACTGACATGTGAATAAAGACCTACAGCAGATGTGAGGTGACAGCTGGTGCAATTATCAGCACAATCAACTTCCTCATTTTAAGCTGTCCATTGCGGCTAAAGCATACCGATGAATACTTAACCTACCCATAGGTCTGCAGCGAAGACTGAGGAGAAAACGGGTACAATCAGCTAGCATAGTGCCTGGTTCATAACAAGAACTCAGCGACTGCTGGGTAATATTATAATTACTCCTGTTCTAATAAAATCATGAAATCAGATACAGGAAGTATCTGCATCCACTCAGGGAGAGTCCAAGACAACCACAAAACATTCTATCAGTTAGATGCTCAACAAGTAATGAATTCTGGAATCCATATATCAAGCACCAGAATCTAGGTCCGAATATAAAATTACTACTCACGACAACCTTCCACGACCTGTCAAGTGCTTGGGATGTTGACGACATCAAAACATTCACCAAAATAGATGCAGGAAGCCGGCTGCCCCGGACCTGAGCTGGGTGGCAGTGGAAAGTGTGAGGGGTGGCTTGCTCATTCACGGATTCACTCTCTGGAAGTTTCATGTCTACTTTCTGGCTCCAAGGAACATGTTTACTTCTCCTTCTATGAACAGATGATTTTCCACAGCTCTGGGGTTTTTAAAGGTCAGCAGTGATAAAAGGCTTAGGAAGAACCCTTGAATTTTTTTTTTTTTTTGCTACTAGTAAGAATTTCTTTATACAAATGTTGCTATATGGAGGACAATCATGCAATGCATGGAAAATATGTGTTCTAGGTCCAAAAGCAGTGTATTCCAGCAAAATTTCCTCAGCTCGCTCCCTAATGATTTAAACATCCATCTTCACCCCCACTGCTGCAGAAGTGCATTCGCGGGAGGAATGGGGGTAAGAAACAGTAGCCTTTATGGTGGGGGGCCACTTCCCTCTCTTACCTGGAATGGTGTTTGACCCTTTTTTTTTCACACATGGAAGCAAAAGAATCCTATTGTTAACCTAAATTCCCTTTCTTTACAAATGTCATAAATACTCAGGCTGTATTCTCCTACTAGAGTTTTCCGTTTCTGACCTCCAGACTACTGAAAACTGTAAAAATCCATGGGCCAAGCAGCCAGATGTAATATAGTACTATGTCGGGGTACTTCAATGTCCTGCTTGGCTAAATCATGTTCAGGAATACTTTCTCTTTGAAAACAAATACAGGGTCCCATCTCAGTGACACAAAACCACCGGCTGCCTTGGAGCGCAGGCAACAATAGTCTGAGGCTTTCAACACAGTACAAAAGGTACTGAAACATCTGAAAACAAAACCATGCTTGCTCCCAATTTGTTTTTATTTCTTTGATTTGGCAAAAGTTGCCTTTACCGTGTTTTCTGGTTTCCAGTGAATGCAAAACTGGCCTGAGAGTTGGAACCCAGCTTCTTTTAGTCTTTCCAGTAAGACCACTGTTCCCAGTAAACGTCAAGGAGCTAGCCACCCTAAGCATGTGCATTTGGTATGTTTTCCCCTTTAAATGAATGAATTGACAAGTGGTTTACAGTAGATAGCTAAAAAGGTTACGAGCTTAGCACTCTTACCTGTTTAACAACAGGACTTGGTTTTTGGAGTACTGTTTTACTGTGTCCCCTCCAAGGGGGGACACTAGTGGTCCCCTTCCAATCCTCAGTTCTCAGTGTTTGAACCGATTATCAGAACAGTTTTGAGAGTGGGAGCAGATGCTTCTGAGCATGCAGTCTGTCTGGGGCATTATTTTGAAAAGCGAGAAGTAAACAATATTCGGGGAGGAAAATAAGGGAATAGAATACAGAAATAAAATTAAAGGTTACGATTTTTCTCTTCTGATGAAAAATAGGTAATTCCAGAAATGTCTGATTTTTATAGATGAGACTGGGCGTGTTCAGGGTGGTATGGTCCTGTAGACCAGAAATGCCTGATTCTTAAAAAAAAAAAAAGAAAGAAAGAAAAGACTATTTTTAAGAGCAGTTTTAGGTTCACAGTGAAATTTGACAGAAAATTCTTGTATTCCCCTGGCTCCCCCAAGCCTTGCCCTCTCCCCAGCCTCCCCCACTATCGACATTGGAAAGCACAGCCCTACATTTGTTACAAATGAGGAACCAGCACTGACACATCATTACCACCCGGGGTCCACAGCTGACCTTAGGGTTTGTGCTTCTTATTCCGTCTGGACAACAGACTTCCTATTGGCAATGGGAAAAAAGCCCTGAGCAGACACTCGCATGCCCTCCTTCTGTTTACTGACAGGCTGTTACCACTTAGCCAGCGGACGGCCAGTTTGAAAAAGGCTCCATTTGTTTCTCAGACAAAAACTTCAATATTTTTCTCATAAACCCGCATTAGTGAGGCAGAGTGGCCAATTCTGACCACCACTGTATCACACCCGCTTCCCATTCCTTACCCCAGTCCTCAGGGCCCCTTACTCTGCTCCACTTTTTTCCCCCACAGCGTTGATCACTTTATAGCATATTATATAGTTGATTTATTAGTTCATTGCTTCCAGAAAAGTAGGGCTTTTTGGTTCACTGACAGCTCCAATACCTATAACAGTGACTGGCACATAGTATAACACTTAATAATTATATATCAAATGAATGAATGAATGAATGAATGAAGATACTCTCTGAAAGACAGGGCTTCAGGGAGTGACTTTGTCATCATTTGGTGGCCTAATTAGCCATGGCCACCAGGCTCTGTAAGCCACTCTTACTCTGCCTTGTTGGGCTTTTTCAAGGTCCCTGCTGGACCAGTGTGGTCATTCTATTGTGTGAACAGGCTGGAAAGCATGCTGGGACCTGGAGATGCCCCCAGTTCCACTATCTGTCACACAGGTGCTCACTCAACCTGGGACGCCCACCTGGGAGAGCGCTGGCTGAGAGCAGCTTGCAAAGAGGCACGTGGATGGAGTGATGCAAAGTCAGACACCAGGAGGCACTGCTCCGTGGGGTCAGGGGACCGACGTGGTGACACTCAGGAATCTGTCACAAGTGTCCTCCGTCTCCTGCACTCACACACATTCTGCCGATGAAGAAACCAAACCCTGAGTCGCCTTAAATGAGATGATAAACACTTTTCACTTGAATTAAACTTCCACCGTAGAAAATGAGATAAACTAGAAGAGCCAAAGAATTGTGATTTTTTACAAAGCAAATGGGTGAGATAAATTGGGATGTAAAACAGTGAGCTGAGCGAAAGAAGTAAAAAGTTTTCTTTGCTTTTCTACAGAAGATAAAAGCTCTGGCCAGAGGACACAGAGAAGGCGGCAGGAGCAAGGGAGCCACGGTTATGAGGAGAAAGGAAAGGACGCACTGAGGAGGAGGCAATCAAAGGGTCCAGTTTCTCTGCACTTTTGTAACATTCACGTGTGGGACTTGAGAAAAAAAATCTGTGCATTATATTATATATGGTGCTTATTTATATCCAAAAAGTATAACTATGTTATACTATTTAAATACAAATATATCATTTTCTCTAGGTTCTGTTTACTTATTTATCCCCAACTCCCCTCCTGCACCGTAGGCTCCCTGTGGACGGAACTGTGTGTGTTTTGCTCTCTGAACAGTAACAGTGGGAGCACAAAACAGGCCTGCTGTATAAATTTGCTGAGTGAAAGAGTGAGTGAGAAAATAGCTGCCACTGCACTCCAGCTGAACGTCAGATAACACCCTTGTTCTTTACAGTGTGTGGGAGAAGCAGGGCGTTTATCCTCCCTCTCCTGAGGTGTTCCCCGAGCACCATGAACAGCAGGGAGAGGAAGGAGCTGGCAGTGCTGCTTTTACTCCTATACAACCTCCCGTGCTACTTGGTACCTGACATGGTTCATGATGACAGAGTCTGCTTCTTCATGGGTGGGATTCATTTACTCCTGTTTAGAGCTGGGTGCGCCAGCCCTAGCCTCAATGTGGCTTCAGTTGCTTTGCCAGAAGTTCAGATGCTGGTGAACCGGCACAAATAACAGTGCTGGATACTTTCTCAGTGTCAACTCGAGTACGGTTAAGTCTTCACTCAATGTCATCAATATGTTCCACAACGCAGAGCGAAACAGTGTATAACAAAACCAATTCACTATAGGCTGACTGACATAGTGAACAGGAGTTAAGTTCCTATGGCATCTCATCAACGTTAGAACAAAACGACATTATTCAAGGGCCTGCTGTCCTGCTGTTCTGCTATCCTCTGTACCTGTGCTCCACAGGTAACTCCTGATCAGCAAGGGCAGAGTCAGTACACACAGCTACTGCCACAAGTTTCAGTTCAAGAAAAGGAAATTTAGGCCAATTTAATATATTGGATTAAGCCCAAAATAAATGAAAGCTTTGCAGAGCTTATTCTAGAAAGAGAATAAGATGCCTAACAATTAGGATGATTTGTAGTTATGCTGCCATATAGCCACACAATATTCTAAATTACCTATCTATTACTTGTAAAATTGTCCAGGTTCTGGAGTAGAAAAAAAAAACTGGACCAAGTGTCAGAGAATGTATACTAAGGTACAGTAATTTACAAAGCACTGGATATTTTCTAAAAACTCATTTTTAAGTTCAAGTCTCTGCCAAGTAAATGCCCAACAAAATTGGAACTGCAGCTACATTAGAGTGAATATAGAACTCTCAAGCTGCAGAAATCGGTATGAAAACAGACACAGAATTACAGAAAAATTACTAAGTCCAAAAGAAAAAATAAATATGAACATACTTATATTGGTATATTCTTCTGGAACGACAGTCTCGACAAGTGAGCACGTGAGGTGTCTTACTTTTGTTTGAACGTAGCTGTTTCATGGCACAACTACTGGCAGTTAGAACGTGATCTAGTTTGCAGTGAAGGGACCCCTGGGCAGCTATGATGTAGTGCTAACTCAAGAAGCAAACCTGCTTCTTTCTGGAATGTCGGGGGCAATGTGCATTCTGCCATCAGGTTGCATCAGTGCTTCGGACGCCCTGATCTCTCCAGAAGAATATACGCATCCACGCACGGTCTCTCTTACGAGCCCTGGTCCTGGACCTATAAAACTAACCTACTCGAACCACAGAGACATGGCGTCCTTGTAAATCTCTCATGGCCACCTTTTTATGGTGTTTTTGCTCCATTTCCCAACTTTTGATCGCTTCCAAAGCCCTCAACGCTGGCTTACTCAAACCACACCCTGCACTATCTCTCTTTAACTGGACGCCAAATCCGGCATCAGTGTTTTTTGTCTGCTCAGCAGGAGAGCAATTTCAACAATGTCTTGCTTTTTATAAGATCAGTTTATTCCTCCCAATATAATAATTAGTTTCAGATGAACTGGGTCTCTATTCCTCGGCCTGGTTCCACTGTGGTATGAGCAAGGAGAGCAGAGACTTCCTGCCGCACTCTTTCTGACAGCGAAAAATGTGGGTTCTATCATAGCCCCTGAACAGAACCTTTGCAATTTACTTCTTTAAAACATAGCTGGGTTTTCATACCCTAGGTCATCGAAGAGATGAATTGAAATTATGCTTATGGGAATTTTCTCAGTGTACTTCTTAAAAGATTCAGATTTATTATTCCTCAATTTATCAAAGTGTAACATCATCAGGAACACAAAGTTTATGAATCTAACCAGTGTCGTATCCCTGCAAATGCAGAGGTCACAAACGGGAAGCCAACAGTGTTATCTTACCGTAATTAGCCTTTAGGGGATAATGAGTACTGGCAGGTAGGAAAATACACTGGCGTATAGCTAAGGGTATGGGGGGAATAACTCTGGAAAATCTCTGCTGACAAGGGTGCAGAGAAATCAAGCAAGGCATTATTTTTATAAACAGAATGATGGAGATGATCTATATGAAGCATAATCAAAACAGGCAAGGCTCAACTTATACCCGGGAGCTTGCCACGGTTTTCCTGTGGGTCTCCCACATGCACCAAAATCATCACCTCCTGCGCATGCTGGCTCATTAATTCAGTGCCAGTAGTGAAAGCATCTGTGAGTATTTTCAACATCTTACCCTCAGGTTATCCTATATGTAAACCTCAGGAACCATGAGCTATGATTTCCGGTAGGAGTCACCTTGATGTACACATGCTCTGAGGTCTTCAACTGTGACCATCTCTTAGTGTCCTACGGCCTTTGTCTGTTTTATGGAAAGCAACGTCCTCGCCGCTTTATCGTGCAGTAACAACAGGATCTCTTATGGTTTATCTTACCTTCACATGTTCGGCCACTTACAGAGATTGTGAAACCCTGTTCGCAGACACAGTGAAAAGAACCATCTGTGTTTAGACACTCTCCATGAGGACCACAGAGCCCAGGCTGCTCACATTCATTAATATCTGGAATTGAAAAGAGAGTTCCAAACACGTGAAAAAAATCTGTTTTTTTCTTCTTCCCTGTAAAACCAGATGTACAGTAATCTATTACAAAATGGTCAGACACATATTTTGTGACACAGGCACACCATTTGTACAAATTCCAGAGCATCATAAGACTGGTGGACTGTCATGAAACTCTTCGGGTTGAATCGTACAAAACAGCCAATGTTCAGCCATGTTCAACCTACAAACAAAAGCAGTTTCATAGGTGCAACACAACGCTCCCCTTCCTTTAGACTTGAGGAACAGTCTCGTAGAATCAAGAACTCCTCTGTGAGAAAGCTGTGGCCCCTCTGTCCTCTCCCACTGCCATGCACACAGCTCTGTTGTAGCCTACACACCTTGCAACATCCTTGCCTATCCATCCCCAGGATGGGAACTTCTTAAGGGCAAGGCTGGGTATGTCTGATTTATAGCATTTGGTTCATAAATGGTGCCTCACAAATGTCTCTTGACTATACACATGAAATAGGCTCCAATCTTTATCTCATTAAAAAAGGATAAAAGAAAGAAAATATGAGAAAAAAGAAGGCCATGTTGACCAGGAAGTTCCTATTATTTGCACAGCTTTGCAATGATGAAATGGGTGAATGAGGCTCAGCAGCTGAGTGCAGTGCCTACCACACAACTGAGGGTCAAAGAGTGGTAGTTGCTATTGTTCTGACTTAGGAGCAAATCCTGCTCTAGTTAAACTTGTGTTGACCACCTGTGCTCTGCCTGTCCTCAGTGAAGAGTGCTGATACTCCCTGTGGCCAGAGTGATGATGCACTCTGGAACACGATAAGGCGGGAAACGTTGGGGTAAGTACACTGTTCTTTCAAGCCCGTTCTAATTATGTTGGCTAACAGCGCCCAAGTTGACAATATAAGGAATCTTGGAGAACAGTTCATTTATTCATGTTGGTACCAACACATGGAACTATTTACACTGTGCTTTAATTGTTATTTTACTCATCCATGTCCATCACTACACTGATTGCTTTTTGATGAGAACTGAATATTTTAAGTCTGAGTCCCCAGCTTCTAGTACAGCATATGAATACTGTATTATGTCTGTCCAGCACGCAATTTCACAGTTATGTTCATACCCTGCTAATTGAATAGTGATTTGCTAGTTCTCTTGATTAAGGTGGGGGGCATAAAAACTATCGCAGGTCCTTGAGACATCCAGGCAACTTGTCCTACTAAGGCCATTTTTCTATTTTCCCAAGTGTCTTAGACCCTCCTTTATCTTTTACTAAAGAGGTCCTTGATACATCCTCTTAGAAGGAATCCATCTTTGATTTAATGAAAAATGTCTACTGAATGCCTCCTATGAGAAGGCAGAATAGGATGGGGCCCTTGATATTGTGAAGCTCGCAATATAATAGGGGAGGCAGGAACAGGCATGAAGAACTTCAAAGCTAAGAGGCCTTCCTAGTGACCTCTAGAACATGCTTAGCCACCAACTCTGCTCCTTCTCGAGAAAGTCATCCCTTTCCCTGCATCCAGGATCTCCCAGGCACTTCTTTTTGATTTGTTGATCTTGCTGTGCAACAGGAATTCTGGCAATGATTGTTCCAGCTCTCCATATTAATCCTAAAATCTTTACCCTTCCATATGCCCTATGATGCAGACTAATTGGCTTATCCATTGCTAAATCAAAATAAGAAACCAAACAGGAATTACTCATTTTCTTAAAAATCCTTCCATTCTTGTTATTGCCACTAATTTTAAAATATTTCAAGGAAAAGGAATGAATCATTTCCTACTTAACTATTTCTCAATATGATTTCACACTAAAAAATTGTCCACTTTTTAATAAAAATCTCTGATAGCCTCTATGTTTGCTCTCTAGCTACTGATAATATCTTAGATTCGTCATCTTTTTTCAACTCTGACCTTCTTTTAGCCTTAGTGCCATTCTTTCTTTCTAAGCTGCTGCCTAGAGTGACCTCCACCTGGGCAAAAAGGTGCCAAAAAGTTCCACTGGCCTAGAGATCAAGCTCAAGGTCTATATCCATCTTGCGAATCCCTAGAGGTTGTTCAAGACCACCTCTTTATTTTACCCATTGCCTCAATGTGGGCTATTAAAAGCTGCCTGCTTTGCAACTTCTCACAGGGAATAATGTGCATAAAGTTCTTGCTTCAAGAGAAGTCACTGATTAACAAATAATTGTATAAAAAGTTTGATGACAGGAACTGAAAAATGAATTCCCAGACTTTTTTCCAGGAAAGCACTAAGAAAGAACAACACGAATATCTGGTATTAGAGAAACATATGCATTCAATTTGGGTTGTACTTATTGAGGCATTTCTAAACTATGCTGCTAGGAGCTCAGCTGAAAGCCAGACTGTATTTACGTTGGGTTTCTTTCATGGATCTGAGATTCCACAGAAATTCACTATTTGGCATGTGTAAGTCAAAACGTGAAACTGAAGTGTGTTCTGAATCTCAAATGTATGCTGCCACATTCCTACAGGGATGATTAACATGGAATTTCCATGCTGTCTGTACATCATCATTAATTTTGCTGGGGGAAGAGACTCTCAGATACACTTCCATTTGAAAATGCCTTACTGATAGGGAACTTTCTTCGCATTATTGGGTAAGGTTTAAAGTTTATGCCTATCACACATTGTTATTCAAACACGCCCCATGGTTATTAGCACTGTCGCCAATTGCATTTTCAGCATTAAAACAAACTTGGAAATCTACACCAATCTACACAATGGCAATATGACCAAGGGATTAGATAAAAACAGGCAACTACAAGTTGCCTCCAGAAACACAGCAAGAAAAGATGATTCAAAACAAAGTCAGTACACTCGCCATCATAAACAGCCTCTGATAAGAGACAGGGAACGATAGAGCATATTCATAGATGATATTATTTTAGAGGTATTAAAACCTGCTTCAGGATTATGTTTCACCCATTTGGATTTATATTTTTTAAAGCAGACATGTTAATGTACTCTGGGAAACAGGAATCACCAAGATGACACAGAAAGAAGCCCACTTCATAAATAGTTAATTAAACATCATTTGTTTGGAATAATCATGTAGCAAATCACAAACAAATTTAATGTACTGAGAAAAGATAGTAGAGCAATGAATAAATCAGATGGCTAAATTACTTCCTTGTGATTTAGCTGTAGATGTTTAACAATAAAATTGACAATATCAAATCATGGTCCAGTTATACTAAGACTTGGTTTTGCCTCTGTTTGGTCAAAAAAATTGTGATGAGAGATATTAGAAAAGAAACTATTACTTTTTAGTCAAGAAAAACAAATTTGTATTCAAAATGGGTTTCAGGTTGTTTTTTGTTTGTTTCAAGGCATCTCTTGGCACTTTTATATAAATCAAGATTCATTTCATAAAGATGTAAAAGTCCTAAAATGGATATTCTCACATAAATTTGTAATTCGAATGTTCCTTTTCAACTGTACTAAATCCAAGTACATTTAAATTCTGCTTTGTAAATACTGAGAAATTCACCTTATTAAATCATGATGACAAATAAATGATATTGAATGAGGTATACAGCAGTGTATTTAAATCTTCAGATCAGTAAGGAAATTAATTTTGGAAGACCTTGAGGCAAAGGCCCATGTCTTCAGCATCTCAGAGACACACGGCTGGGTGTGGATAAAGATATGGACATAGGTGATAATATTATTCCAGTACCACATTTTAAAGAGTAGACACCATCTTCCCTTTCAAGAATACTATAATTTGGGACATGTGAGAGGACATATAGTTTATGAAAATGCAGGATAGAAAAAGGTGTACCTGCCCAGTAGCAGTGCATAAAAAGTAACTTCAATAATCCTTTATCTAAGTGTTACTTGGGGGTACATGACAGAGTTCCATAATGGTAGAGGAACAATAAGAAAAAATAACATTTATCTAAGAACCAGAAGTACGTATGTGTAAAGGCACGTGGAAGTGTGGGTTTTCAGTGACACGGATTTGCTAAAACCAATAAATACAGGGAGACTTACGGGGCAGCCAGGTACAGCTAACAGTGTTGGGCACGGGCTCTGAACAATCGGATTTTCAGTCCCAGCATCAATAACGACTCAGCGTGTGTTACGCTGGGAAAAACAACTAAATCTCACATCTTTCTTTCAGCTATAAATGCAGTAAGAACTGGTATGGAGACAGAGGGGAGCACAGTGAAAAAAGACACTGGGTTCAAAGCACTATCACTTATTTGGGAGAAGCAGACTAATTAACTTGTCTGAGCCTCAGGTATTTATGCACAAAATGAATGAAAGAAAATCTACCTCAAATTTTATAAGAACTAAAGGAGATACCTACAGTGTTCAGCATAGAGTAGGTGTTCAATTAAAGCTGAGTTGTAATCAGTGCTGTGTTCTTACCAGTACCATGTGTCCGCTGTACTGTTGTTCACAAGAGTAAATGTGATGGCACTTTGAAAAAAATATCAGATCTTGTTCTTGATAATTTTGATCGAATTATTGAGATTTTTTTAGGAAGAGAAAAAGCTGGACACTCAATAAAACAGGGATATGGAAAAAGAAAGAAAAAATACCAGCTATGGCACAAGTGAAATGTGCCCATGAAGGATATAAAAACGCTAGAAATATAATTTAGAATGAAGTACAAGGGATGACCCACGGAAGAAACATCAAGTGCATGTGATCTCCACTACCACAAAGCGAGGACGCAGTTCTAAAGCACACAAGTCCCGATTGGTAACAAGATGCCACCCAAAGGAGAATTTCCTATACTCGATGCAAGCCCAAGAAAGACCCTTTACTTTACTTACTTATTTATTTTTGACCCTGGAAGCAGCCCACTCCTTTGTGGACTGGGATTTATTTCTTTATTTAATTTTTTTTTATTATTGTACTTTTTCCATTACCATTTAGTCCCCCTGAACCTCCCTTCCTGCCCCCACTCCACCGCAATCACCACACTGAAAGTTCTTTTAAAGATACAAATTGGCAAAGCTCATTCACACAGAAAACAGGTGACAAAACCACAGGTCCTCATCAGGAAGCACGCAGAACTGGAGAACTATGGGAAGGGGGACAAAGAGGGCAAGAGTAGTACCTTGACACTTTTTATTGTCATTCAGCTGGAATCCGTCCGGACAAGTGCAATCGTAGGACCCTTTGGTATTAATGCAGCCTCCTCCCTGGCACACGCTCTTGTCTTCCAAGCATTCGTTAACATCTACAGATCGATTTTAAAAATTGAAAAGATTAAGTAAGCTCTATCTTAACGAGGCATTTCTCCTTACCTTTACACAAAACTCCCAAACGGTACCGTAAATGCACATTTTTTACATCACTCGTAGCATGTGATTTGAAATGTGTGATGCTTTTTAACTTTTAGAGTTTTTTTTAATGAAACATTTTGAAAGAATTTTAACTTTGAACAATACATACATAATCTGAAATTTTAACATCAAATGAAATTAATTGGAAGAGGAAAAGTCAAAATTCTGTAACAAAGAATAATTTACTTGGCTATATTCTCAGTGATGATAGAGAACAAAAACATTCTTTAAGTACGTATTGTAGAGAGTATCTTGAGTATCTATTTATACAAGGTCCTGTATTATGCATTATAGAAAAAATTTAAAAGTATTTGGCATGGTCCCTGCCCCTCAAGAGAAATGATTGTTCAAAAAATTTTGTATTAATAAATACATGCAATATTAAATTGTTTTAGAAGTCCAGAACAATTTAACATAAAGGCTGTCAAAAATATAATTATTTGTCAGAAGAACAGTACCAACTTCAGAGGTCACATAAGTTTAGAAAAGAGACACCATAAAGGTCAAAGAAGGCTTCATGGTAACAAAAGGGATTTACTTGGAAACTCGTCAGTGGGACACAAGGTGGAGGAGGGGGAGGAAGAAGGGCTTTTGGCAGAGAGGGACTCTGCAAGATCAAAGCGTCACTAAAGTCACTAACTCAGCAGCTGTCACAAACAGATTGGATGTTGCCTGGATTTTTTAATATATATATTTAAAGCACATGCACAACTAAAACTGGTTTATGTACCCAGTAATGAGTTTTTGACTACAAGCATGTGAGACAATTAATGACCCACCTCCCTGCATGAACGCTAGGCAGAACTTCCCAGAGAGCTGTTTAGTGCCACATTTACTCCTAGTCAGAGCTCATTATTCCTAACACACTCCATGAGTCCTTCCTCCTTTGTCTGCAGAGGATTTAAATTATTAGCAGTGAAGAAAACTAAGGAATCAAACCTCCTTTGTTTTCCCAGAATTTGGCATACTATGACATTTCTCGCAAATGGCTATGATGGCTGTGAAGATACATGAGAAGCTCCAGGTGGAAATAAATACAGAGACTGTCAGGGTCTAGTTCTCCACACGGTCGGGTTCGAACTGTGGAGGCGCCAATTAAATTTTCGTCTTAGAACCCAACCAACCAGTTAACTGGCCTCTGTACCACTCATGGGGAATATAAAAGAGAAATAAGCACCTTACAATTTCATTCTATCGATATAAAAACAAGTTATTATGATATTCACCCAGATTTAAAATGTTTCTGAATCCTGATCCTAAAACATAAAAAAGAAATTCTGATGTGACTTTGTCACCAATGAGGTGGGTTATTGTTTTTTAATGTGTTTTCCAAGTTCATTGAAGTACAATTTACATACAATAAATGCACCTAATTTTAAGAGTTCATTTCAATGAGTTTGACAAATGTAGACACATCCGTGTGACCATGATCACACTCAAGGAGTAGGCATTTATGTATCAATTTCTATCTGTTCAGATTACCGTTGGATTCTTAAGTCATTGCAAATGTAATTATTTCCTAAGGAATTGATGAGATTTCCTTGTAAGGAAATCATTCTGTAATGCCAAATGTAAAGCTTGGTAGTGTTTTGTTTTGACTCTTTTTCCAGGCTGACCTTGAACTCTCCATTTTTATTAACCTGATGCCTTGGGTGTTATAATTGCCATGAAAGAAACAGGGAAGGAACCATTACATATCATAGAAACAGATAAAAACATAGAGGGTTGAACATCTTCTATGAACCTGGAATATACCAACAAATGTTTTATTCAAATCTTTGATATAGCAAGACTTCTAAAAATGGAACCAAAGTTAATTAAGAATAGGCATTTAGATATAAATTCTGTAAAACTAATTCTTCAGTTCCAATGGTCTGCTAATTTCATGATTTTGAATAGTGATTGTGCCAACTGGGAATAAATTCTAATCTATAGTTTATGGATCTTTGCTTAAAACATAATAAATAAATAAAATGGACAACCATTAACTACAACAAAAAGGTGTAGGCATTTCCATTGCTCCAAAAGGCTTCCTCATGCCCCTTTTCTGTTTGGCTGCTGCTGCTCAGCTCAGTGTTTTTGAGATGCATCCAAATGGGTGTATCGCCAGCTTGTTCCTCTTGACCGCCAAGTTGCATTCCACTGTGTGATGATCTCCGGTTTGCTCACCCCTCCACCTTTTGGTGAGTATTTGGATTATTGACACTTTGGCTGTTATGAATGAAGTTTCTATACACACCCATGGGGAAGTCTGTGTGTGACCATATGCTTTCATTTGCCCTGTGAACCCCTAGGGGTAGAATGGCTGGGTGACACAGTGGGTTCGACTTCTGAAGAAACTGTTTGCCAAAGGGGCTGTACCACTTTACAATCCCACCAGCAGGGTGGGAAAGTTCCCATGGCCCCACATCTAATTATAATAGCTCCATGGCTATTTGAATACATGTTGAATAGATGGTCTTTTTTATTATGATGATGATGATTTACCTTGCTTTTTTTATTTGCTCTGTAGGAAACTGAGATAGCGAAGTAAGAAAAGGAATACTTGATAATTAGCATTATGTAAAAAAACCTCAATTCTAAAAAATCAAGGAGAATCCCGAGAATATGAATTTTAGCAACAACATCCATTACTTAGACATTTGCCTCGCACCAGCTTTGCTGACAGTAAAATAATTTTATTTTCACTCATTTTCCAAAATCTAAGAGAAATAATGTATGTGAGGAAAAAGAAGCATTAAGTATTCATCAATAATTGTACAGACTTTAAAACTCAGTGCATTATGTTGGAGTCTGGTTTAGTTTAAAAACCTTTTTTTGCAAGACCTCTATCTTCAAATACAAAACAAATTAGCAAACAAAGTAGGTTGAACATTAAGAGCCCGGCCTGGGACTGTTCTGTGTGGTCACCTAGGGTGGTGTGAAAGACAGATTCTTTCCAGGAGTTGGGCAGCGGGCTTTAGGGAAGGCAACAACCAATCTTGGTCACCCCTCCACTGAGACTGAGTCTGTCACAGTTACCTGTGACCTCCACTGGGCTGGATCCGGCGGTTAACCTTTTGTGTCACATTTGACACAGTTCATCTCCCCCACCTCCCACCTTTGAAATACTTTCTTCTTTAAGACTCTGCTTTTCCTCCTTTCCTACTTGCCACTTTTCTCAGTCCCTCTGCTCACTCCCACCCATCTCCTCACTTCTCAGTGCTGCAGGACCCAGCACTCAGTCTCTGGGCCTCTTCTCTCTTCTAGCTACACTCAGTTGCCTTGGTGACTTCTTCCAATTTCACGGCTTTAAATACTGTCTATTTGCTGAATGACTCCCAGCCCAGAACTCACTGCTGAATTCCAAATGCAGCGGTCCAATTGCATCTCAGCTACCTTTCTTTGAATACTCATTTTAGGCATCATAAATTTAAACGGCCCATGTTGGGCTCCTAATCTCTTCCACAAAGCCTGCTCCTGGGGAACCTGCTGTTCATTTGAACAAAACGCTCTTCCCATAAATAATCCAGTATCATCATTTCAAGAGAAGCCTCTGCTTGCCTCCTCATTTAAAACCACCACCCTCCTTCCCACAGCACTCCCTACGTACATCTCCCTTTTATTTTTCTCCATCACACTTATTGCCATTTAATAAACCACCTATTTTCCTTACTCATCAAGTTCATTGTTATCTCCCTCACGAGAATGTAAGCTCTACAAGGGCAGGAACTTTTGTCTGTTTGGCGTATTACTATTGCTAAATGTCCCATGCTTACAATAGATATTTGCTGAACGAATGTATAAACTGAATGATTCTGACAAGTAAAAAAACACTGTCACCTCTTCCCACCTTTGTTGATTTGGTCCACAAAGAAATGACCAAGAGACAGGGCCACAGGAAGTCGTAGTAAATCAGAAATCTTTTTCTCAGGCTTTTCAAGGCATCAGCAGGAAGCAACCACAGTGAGGGGCAGGGGAGGTGATACAACAGGCATGGAATTAGGGGCTGTGCCTGGAAAGGGGACAACTCAGAGGCACAGCCTGTGAAGGTGGAGCTGCCCGGACCCCTGAGAACCAGGACGACCAGCATAACCCCGTTATCTTAGACAAAGTGGCTGCTGAGAGGAGTTAGTTGCACCCAGAAATGAACGCAACACTCGGGCTTCTGACTTGACGTGGAAGGCCAGCAGGACTGCAGGATAACTGTGAGAAATCAACATCTTCGCCAGGATTACTAGAGAAAAACTACACATGTAAATATAAAAGCCAACAAGAAAGAGGGCTCTTCTTCCCACAGCTGTGAGAGGCATGTGGCTCATCACGGCTCAGTTAATTACAGCTAAATACACTGGGGAGGGTTGGGAATTAGCAGGCTGAAGTGCTAATATAGTTTCAAAGGGAGCTCCGACTTAGTTGGATGGACTCCAGTCCTATTTATAACCTAGAACAGTAGGGAAATCAGCCCTGACTTCAGGAAAAACAGCTGATAATATATTCCAAAAGAAGTTTTCTCATGGAACACAATAGTCTTTTATAAACGTATATATTAATAATGATGAGCGAGTTGGCTAAACAGTTTTTGTTTGCCGTTTCATGCAATGCATGTGTTTAGACTACAAATCTCGGACTTCTGAAAGGTGGCTACATGTTGTAACAGTCAAAATAGATGAACATGCCCTTGGATGAGAACCCACTGCCCTAAGCTGAATCAATGGCTCGGTCAAACTCTCGGCCCAGCCAGGGCTGGGGCAGAAGACTTCCGGGGCCTGAGCATGTGCCCTGCCACCCACAGACCTGACAACAGGCTCTCCTGGGATGGGCTCCCCCAACAAGGCCACCTCTCTCCCTTTGGAACGGCACCGTGTTGTATCGTGAACATGCAGCCATGGGTTGTAGAGTTCCCCAAACATGACCTTCCCCACAATTGAATTTTATTATATTAATTTATCATTTGTTTGACTATTTGCCTATTTTTCAATAGGCATGCTCATTACAACTTTCCACCAGTACTATCAGACCTTCCCCACCTTAGGATAAAATCCTAGAAGATGATTTACTGATTGAACAATATTGGGCATTTTAAGGCCCCTGAAAATGCCCAAAGTGCCCTGCAGAGGGGTGGTGACTGCTTGTGCCAAGCTCTCTGGGCAGAAAGGCAAGAGGCTGGGAAGTACAAGACTGTGGATCTTTCCTGACCGATGAGGCTGGGAAGTGAGGAAAGTACCTGGGGCCATTGAAATACAGGCCATAAACCCATTCACTGAAAAGCTCATCCACTGTTCTCAGATGTGGGGTTCAGACCCCCACTCGGAGACTCTCATGCTCCGTGTGGAGCTCTGACCTGCCACGTTCACATTTCACAACGGACAGGGTCCAGAGGCAGTAAGTCAGCAGGTGGGCTGGGAGAAAACCGCTACTTGGATGGATACAAAAGTCAGACAGAAGTCACAACCGAGGGTGGGTGGCAGCCTGGTCCAGCAGCCCAGAGTGCTTGGGAGCAGTTCTCACCCTCGGCGGACAGTGAGAGTGGTTAATGACTGCATGATGCTGTACCCATGGGGTAGCCTTTAGAAATACTTTATGTAAAAAGCTCAAAGTTGAACTAATGTTTGGTTCTCAAAAACTTTCCAGTTATCTGCAAAATTAACTTGGGTTTATTCACTAGGATATTTGGATGCTGGTCCTGCATAAATAAGGTTACAATTCAGAACTCCACACCCAGGACTGCTAACCATCCACAGCTGAGAAAGGTTATACTGGTCCTCTACTCCTTTAGCTGCCACAGCTCTTCTAAAAACCAGCTCCAAGAAGTGCAGAGGAAACCTGGATTCCACTCCTTCTCTGCATTATTTGTGTGACCATGGGGAAATTCTTTGCAGGGACCTAATGCCCTCGGCTGTGAAGTCAAAAGGCTGGGTTCAAGGGCAGAGGCTGGGCTAACACCCAGATCTCTGGATCTGAAATCCGCAGCAAAGCTCACCTTCACAGTGGTCCCCGAGGGCAGATGCTCGGTAACCCTGGTCACAGACACAGCGGAAGGAGCCCTCCGTGTTCCTGCACTGCCCGTTGGTGCAGAGGTGCTGGTGCTGGCACTCGTCGATGTCTGGGCACAAGAGAGGAAACAGGAGCTGCAGAAGCGATGCTTTCAAAATACTTCTGATCATTCATGCACAGGACGTTTATAAACTCTCTGGTTTGTAATTAACTTAGATTGGATTTTTCATTCTGGGAATTATACTACGCTCCAGTAAAAACTCATTAATCCCCGAGTAGGGAAAAAGCCACATGGATTTAAAGATTTAATCAACGTGTTAAGAGCCTGTACACAGTCATCCCACTGTTCGTGGATGAGGGGCAGATATTTTGCTGGAATCTATAAGCTCCCAGTAAATGCCTTAGATTTTTTAGAGGTTCGACTATGACATTCTGTAGTAGTCTAAAGGGCTGCACACTACAACTCACTGCCTTTACTGTAAATAAAATTTTATTGGCAAATAGCACCATGGATTCCTTTACTAGTTGACCCCTGATCAGAAGCCTCATCCCACATACATCATTTCTTTATCATGATTCACCCATCAGCCACCTGATCACCAGGCATCTGGTTCCATGCCTCTCAATCACAATGACTTTCTAACGGCCTTCCCTCCTCTCAAACCAGCGGGGGTGTACATCGCCAATGAATCTCTCCTCCTTGACCCACACATCCCTGACTGAGGGATGATTTGTTCTGCAACCACAGTCCTGAGCTCAGGTTCACACTCATTCCTGCCTCATACCCACACATAGAAGGCACAATAATACACTGCCCATGTGCAAGTAGATTGATCTTCATTACTACATTTTAATTATTCATCATCGATCTAATCTTCTTCATTAGATTTTAAGACACCTGGGAGCAGGGACTACATCTCCCACAGCCTATATTTTTTCTTAGATGACCTAGTGTTTTATAATTCGATCGTAACAGTTGAGTATGTTTATCAACTCCTGGCAATGTGATTCTACGAGTTAACGCAAACAGCAGTTTCCACCAGGACCCGACACCACTGCACTCCCCCACTCAGATTAACGGCGTCCTTTTGGCCATCACAGCATTTCACGCCTAACGCTGGTTTGTCCCTGTTGATGGCCTGGTGGGGGGTTCTGCGTGTACCTGACTTTTCTTTGGTAGTGATATCACGGTCTCTTCCAAAGAAAGGATCTGGACTATTACTGCCTTCTTCCATTGTGGGTGGACCTCTGCTCTTATGCACACTCATTCGTAGCTTTCTCTGCATGGGAGGTGTTGGACAAATGCTTAGCCAACTGAGGCCAGGAGTCATAAAAGTGTAAAACTTTGAGAGGGACTCACAGAATCCAGAATCAATCACTTTATCTATTTGTGTGTGTGAGTGTGCCAGTGTGTGCTCAAACAGTCTCCATTTTTAGACCAGGTATTATAAAGACTTCCTACAAAGGGATACTTGGGAAAGTTACAATAATATTGGTAGATCCTTTTGTAGCACCACCATATATTGTGTCTCTTATAACACCATCATTACTCATTAAGTATTCAAAGGTTACATATAAATATGAATGATTTGTTTCCTTATAATAAAACTGAACTTTTACAGCATGTGTTCTGTTCTTAAATAAACGACATTTATTTCAAAAACTCTAGATACTTGTGCTTGTCGCAGATGATAATGTAACAACTTGAGGCATGTCATTATTGGGAAGTGATTTTGCATTTGCTTCAATTACATTTGTTTTAAGTCTAAGGTCAAACCCAGTGAGGTTGAAAATCCTCACTACCACCTGTAGGAATAGGACATATTGCACAAACTTTATCCCTGAGTAGAAATGGGGCAGTATTTCAGTCTTCCTGAATAGTCTTCTTTAGTGATACTTCTTTAAAAAGGGAAAGATTTTATAAAGCTGAATACACATACAAGCTAAGGTCATTAACATTCTACAGCGTATACCCGGCTGATATAATGACCTTCTAATTGCAGGAATCCTAGTGTGTAAAACTTTCAAATGAATTTAATACAATGGATTTTCTGTAGTGAGGAATTGCAGAGTGAGGTAATTTTTTTTCTTACTAATATTAACGGTTAATTACTGATCACTAATGACATACTTCTCAAATGTAAAATGCTTTCCATCCTGTCTTTGTTGACCTTCCAGTCACCTATGTACTTTCCCAGAGATCCATTCAGTTTCCCGAGTGCACATCTTTCAGGCCAGGTGTCTTACTCTACAGTCTCAGCAGTTCCCATCACTACTCTCCTACCTTCACACTGGTCCTTCGCAGCGGACAGCTGGTAGCCCTGCCCACAGGTGCACCTGAAGGAGCCCTCGGTGTTCTTGCACTGCCCGTTTATGCACAGATTCCCCTGCTGGCATTCATCGATATCTGCACACACAAAGGATGGCGATTGTTTCAAATTAGGTCACATCAGAAGATGCAGTTAGCTCAGCTCTGAGACTGTAAACCAATCGACTGCCCTCAAGGCGTTCCAATTCCAGGTTGACCCTTTAAGGCACAGTCCACAAAAACAAAAAAATTCTATAAACCAAAAAAAAAAGGAAACAACCCAAGAGAATATAATGTTCTCTACAGTGCATTCTGGTATTATTATTACAAAAATGATAGAACTTCCTATATGAGATACCATAAATTTTAGTATGATTTAGCCCACTCATGTTCCTTATATCAACATAGTAGTTGAACTGCAAAATGGAAATAGGTACAAATAGACAATAAATTTATGAACAAGCTAAAGCTACTTTTACTATAACATCAAGCCCTTTGTCATCTCTCCCATGCTTCAGCTACAGCTGAATATTTTACATGCAACACAATGTAAAACATTTTAGAGTTGAAAATAGAAGACAGAACCTCCAGCGCAAAATAACGGACAACTGACAGTTTGTAGACCTGCAGAATTTCATGAAAGAAGGCGGAATGAAAACGCTACCAGGAACTTTGAAAACAAAACCATATTGTAGGCAGTAATCACAAGAAGTAAACATTGCTACTGTGCTTAGAAGCTGAAAGAGGGTAAGAACAAACAGTTGTGTGGAAAGACACTGAACTTACTTTGAAAGAAACAAGGAAAGCCAAGTGGAATGATGGAATCATGTTGACAGCCGCTTGAATGTCAAAGAGAAAGCAGTGGGAGTTTTCTGAATGCCTCGATTAAACATCAAGTTATTGACTGAGAAAGAAGAGAACTCTTTGTGAGTGTTCTAGAAGATGCCACATATACCATTCACACAAATGAAGAGAGGACTGGCCCATCGACAGCTTGAGAACACTCACACAGAAGTAGGGCTAGTTTTCTAAACAGTTGTGGGTGGCCATTAGGTTGTTCTGCTCTAATGAGATCAATCAGCCTTGAACAGAAGAAAACCACACCAGCCCTTTGTGCTCAGAGGGGGAGAAAGGAGCCCTCTAAAAAGAGCAGAATTTGTTTTAAGGAAACCAGCTCCTAGCAATCAATGTCTGACTATTGTTTTCTTCCAAAAATGTCATATTTAAAATGCATATAAAAGTTTTCCCCGGGGAACTCAATTGGCTGTACAGTCCTTCCCCTTATGTATTAGTGACAATTACTTGTTTCCTGAGCAAAGTTGCATTTCTTAACCGCTAGAGAGGCATTAACCTTTTGAATTTTATCCTGATATAAGCAAGGTCTCAACCCATGTTTCTGAAAAAAAATAAACTTACATAAACTAATTGAAGTTCAGGAATTTGTTTCTTATTCATTTAATTTTACATAGAAACTAGTTTACTGGAAACTTCTGTTTCACTGATTGTGTTAATGATCCTTTCCTTTTATTTATAAATAAGTCCTGGCTGCCAACTACTGACTACCAAAAGAGAAATAAAGAAGCGAGCTGAATTTTATTTTAAGAATTATTTTATCCCTTTCCAACACTCTAAGTCTATTAGTTTTAGGAGTGGTCGACAGCAAAGAACATCCACGCCATAATTCCTTTCAGCACATTCTAAAAAATACTCGAGATCTCTCAGTTCGAGAACTTAAGACCTGCAACAGCTCATGTAGCTGGGTGATCTCACGTAAGGCCTGACAACATTTTTAGGGCCTCAGACTCCTTTTGACTTTCTCAAAGAAGATGACAAGTTAAGCATTCCCATGTGAAGATGTCTGCCACAAGATTAGATCTTCCACTCCAAGTCTGTCAGGGTAAGCCAGACATCTTCCATAAGTTCTTCATTTAAATTGGGAAGATGGTCAGAAGTAATTCATTATAAGTAATGACACACACATTTGGAATAACTTGAGGCAGGTTATCTTGAAGAAGGTGATCTTGGAGTCCTTATAATAACCAAGGGGGAACAGAGGCCCTTAATTCTACAGATAAAAAAGGCATTTTTCTTTTCGGATGAGGGACAAAATTTCTATGATAAAAGGAAGCTTTCTAATAAAACAGGCATGCAGGACGAATGTCCTCTCTCTTTTGTGCCAAGAGATGGAAAGAAAATATTATTCTCTGTGAAAGGTAACTAAGAGACTTTTTGCACTATGACAAGTCCAGGTCAGAGTTAAAATAGAGACTACCTCTAGTTATTTACAAATTTAGGAAATACAGTGCAAAAATGTACAGATGCAAGGAGACACAAAGAGACAGACACAAAAAGATACAAAGAAACAAAGAGAAATAAATTAATGCATTAGGTAATGTATTTAAAACTTGATAAAGGTTGCTGATATACTTAGTGAGGTGAAGACAAAGTCAGTATTTAGGACCATCAATAAGATGAGATTAGCAGAGTTGCTGGAATGTTAAAAAAGGGAGAGATTTATGATCTGGGAGGATTCTGACATCTGTACACTGATGTGGTTGAGGAAAGATAATGACATAATTAAAG
This sequence comes from Tonatia bakeri, assembly GCA_004024845.1. NCBI lineage: Eukaryota > Metazoa > Chordata > Mammalia > Chiroptera > Phyllostomidae > Tonatia > Tonatia bakeri. The sequence goes on from PVIA01000077.1 coordinate 265,286, forward strand.
AAAAAGGATGTTATATAATTTATTATTGTAAAAAGGGAGGGCTGTGATTGGCGAGTAAGGAAAACCTGGAGCACACTGTAGGTTTCTGAAGGAGAAGCTGGAGGTATCGCCTGACGGTGCGCCAGACTGTGACAGAAAGACACCAGGAGACTTGGAGTGGAGGGCAAGGTTAAGTGGCAAGAGGAGGCAGCAGCCCTTTCCCACCACCAAGCTTTGACATGTGCTGTTTCCTCTGCCTGCTGAATTTTTCTTTTCTTTATGTTCAATATGTTAGGACCAACTTCAAATGGCAGCACATCTGTGAAGTTATCAAAGAAGCACGCAAGCAGAACTAGTCACACGCCGTTGGGCTTGCACAGAACTTTGTACTTGCCTCCGCACAACTCGGCAGATGACACCACCATCGACATTACCAACGACCACGTGTCCTGCTCTGCCCCTACACTACCTCATCCTGCATGTATTACCTCTGTTCCCATATTCTCATGTGTAATGCTCACACCAGCCCAGCAGGTAGCATTACTGTTGCCTTTTGTGCAGATGAGCAAGTCAGGCTTAGTGAACTGAAAGAACTTATCCAAGCTCACAGTTTCTCAAACTCCACGCTAGAATCTGACACACTGCCTTTTCTGCCTTTTTTAATTAAACTCCAGACTGGATTTGGATTTCACTAGATATTCCATTCATGTCATCATTCCGTCCCAGGATTCAATTCCAGGTACCACACTACAGGTGGGTGTCTCATCTTCCCAGGTGGTCTTTCCTTCTGTTTCTCATTCTCTTGTTCTTCCTGAGGGTAGGGCCAGAATCCAGTAGAATGCCCCCAGTCTAATGTTTTTCTCAGAATTAGACGGGAGTCACAATCACAGGGGTGACGCACCCTCATCCTCAAAGTATCAGAGGTACGTGACATTCACATAACATCACTTGGCACTTAAGTATCTACATTTGTCTGTTGCAGGTTGGCACCTCTTCCAAGGCGTCCAAGTTCTCTGAGGGATGATATCCTGTGAGTGACATCCACAGTTGGAACATGTCGGGCCCCTGACACACCGGAGCGGAAGGAAAGGAAGGTGAAGAGAGGCTTCCTGGAAGCCCAGCAGAGTGCCACCAGACTGTGTAACGTGAGTGTTCTTAGGGGCAGCAGCGATTGGTGGTGTGAATCCTGGGTGCCAGGGAGGCCAATCAGAGAGGAGCAGCCCAGCTAGGAAGGCAATGGCTGAGAACAAGAGAGTGGCAATGAATGAATCATTCATTCAGCATCTGTTTACTCTGAGCATTATCCACATGGAGTCCAATCCCAACATTTTAGAGATGACGTAGGGTGTGAAAACCTGAGATCATTTATCTCAGGTTGCATGGCGAGCCCCTGAAGAACCGTGGTTCAGGTCGGAAGTGAGTGGTGAGGAAGAGGATGGGTGTGCAAGGCAGGATAATCTTGAGGGGGTGCTTGGGTCAAAATAAGCCCAGAATATCCATTGGGCAATTGTAACATCGATTTGGATGGGCCAGAGAATGCAAGCTGAAGAAAGCAGCAGTGACCGATACATTTGGAATATGAAGGTTGGCCCAGGTGACAAGAGTTTTCAGGAATAAACCGACAAAAAGAAGCAGAAAGGTTGGGAAGAAAGAAGATACATGACAGGATGTGACACTAGAGTGGAAATAGTCATCATGTGAAAGTGAACAATAACTTCCAATGCCTGAGATCTTCACCCACCACTAACCCTGTGTGGGAGGGAAGAAATAATACCTTTCAGATGCACGTTTAATTTGGTCTGAGATGCCTGGCTTCAGGAGCTGGTAGGAAAGTTGTGGATTTGGGCCAGGAGGGAAAGGACTGGGAACAAAAGGAGTGGCTGGTGTTCTGTTGTATGAAGGGGTAGGGCACCAATTCAGACGCCAGTGGGAGATGCTTCGGTTTTACAGGGCAGCAGTGTCCCCGCCCACTGACTGCCACAGAGAGACATGAACCCTGGGTCCTTCCCTTTCATGGAGACACTTAGAAAGAAGTAAACTTTCACTTATTTCACTACTTTTTCCTTTTGAAAGAACATTTTGTGTATAAAACCATAGAAAGCAAAAGAAAACAACCCATGGATTTAACTAGAAAAATAATTGCAACCTTTTTAAAAAAAGGAATTGTGAAAAAAAATTAGGGAAACCTTAGGCAAACCATAGCAACGTACTGGAAAAATGGCATATGTAACATATGTGCACATATACATAGATTTGTATAAATTATATATAAAGTGTTCACATACTTTGATTTAAAAACCTGATAAATGGGAAAAGATACTAACATCAATTTACAAAAGAGTAAATATAAATGCATAATTATGTTTGTTAGAGGTTGTTATTTATTATAATACAATTATATAATTTAAAATATATTCAGTTAAATTTTAGTAATAAAGTTAATATATAATAAGTAGAAGTGGTCAGTATTCAAGGAAATAAACATAGAAATATTAAACCTTTTACAGTAAAAACATACATTTTAACAATTAGAAATTAATGTTCTATCAAAATAGGAAAAGTCATTCAGAACATTTTATCAATATTTCCACTTTTGTGAGTAAAGAAATAATCCTAAAACTAAGGCATAGGTTCTTTTTTAAAAATGCGACTGTTAAAGATCTTTTTTCCCACATAACAATTTCCCAACTTCTGTTGGGAAAATGTATTTGTTCAACAGCTGAAGAACAGCAAGGAGATGGTGATAGGGCAATACAGAATGTTGTGTGGCTTTTTGAAAGACTTTTGAAAAGGACTATCAATGAGATACAAAATTCTTACATATATTATTAAGTAACAGAAAGCAGGATTCAAAGTTATATGCACAATATAACTATACAAAATATCCATGAGATATAAATGTCTATGAAGGGGATTATAACAGTGTTACCTTACCTTTTTTACCTTTCTGCATTTGCTAAATGTTCTACAATGACTATATGGTGTTTTTTAATAGCAATTTCACTGAGATACAATTCACATACCATGAAATTCACCTGTTTAAAGTCTGCAATTCAGTGTTCTTAGTATATTCACAGAATTGTGCAACTGCATATATTATTTACATAACCAGAAAGAAATTAAGTAAACAGATCTATGGTTTATAGATGCTCTGGAAAAATACATTATCTTCCTTTATACAAATGGAAATGGTCTATATTTAACCACAATGAGGAGGAGCCACTTTCAAAGATGCCAACCAAAACAGGCCCCACGTAACTCAGTCCAACTGAATGACAGGTAGCATGGTCACTTCTCGAAGGCTAGTTCCTCTGACATATTCTTCACGGTAGCGCACAGAAAAATGAGAAATGCGATCACAGCGTTTACCTTTGCAGTGCTTGTGGTCTGGAGTCGGGCTGTAGCCCTTGTGACAGGAGCACATGTAGGAGCCTTCAAGGTTGGAGCAAGTGCCGTTGGTGCAGACCTTTGGTTCCAGGCACTCATCCACATCTTGAAGAGTGTTGCATAACGGACAGGAGAGAAAAAAACAGAGAAAAAAGAAATAACACATGAATAAGGTTAAATTTCATTAGAAAGAAAATAGTGGATTTTCAAAAGATGGGAGGATTCCTTAAGATAAGCTTTCAAATTAGCCCTCAGAAGGAAAAAATCTAGTGTGAGCTACGTAGAAGATGGTCCTATGCCTTAATTTACTTTCTACAAAATAACTCTAAAAGGAACCAGACATGCTCTATGAATAAATTCAGAGGAAGGCTTGTTGCAGACAGGAGAGCAAAAGAGACAGCAGTACTAGAATGACATCTCCTACAAAAGAAAATCTCCCAAGAATTGAAGATGCATCAAGATCCACTTAGAGAACTGATGAGTTCAGTAGGATGAGAGGATTTGTAGAAGCAAAAATTATGCTTCCTGACCCAGAGGAAATGCAAGGAAGAGTGTAATAGTAAAGTGAAAAAACCTAAAATAGCCTGTGTTATAAAAACCAACCTGTGAGCAGTTTGAAGGTATGCCATAGGCTGAAAAGGCAGATAAAATAATAATAACTAATCTTTGTCAAGCATTTACTGCATGCAGGCACTAAAGGTTTCACCTATGTTATCTCATCCAATCTTAACGAAATCCAGCTAGCAATTTTACAAGGAGGAAGCAGCCAAGATGAAGGGGAGTTCAGCGGCTTGCCCAAGGCCACATGGTTAGAAAATGGAGGCTCTGAGACTTGAACCCAGTCAGCGTTCACACCAAAGCCTGTCCTTTCACCTGACTGTGAGTTTCCGCCAAGGTGTTAAGTCAAGCCCAGTGATAGAAATGGAGAGAGCTAGCCTTGTTAGTATTTGCTTGTTATGTTTTTTATTATTTCTTAACACAGCATTTATATCAAAAATAATCATCTGAAAGTTCATTGATTTCATTCAACAACATTCATTAGGCTCCAATGAGAACATTATTAATTCTGGGCCCCACCTGAGTGCCCCTGGGTAGGTCCACTATGTAATGGGAAGACATAATTTAACACAAAGAACCAAAACCTTAGGGGAAAACCAAAGCACAAAGTGCTAAACACACACACACACACACACACACACACACACACACACACAGCATTGAAATTTAGGCTTAATTATATAGCAGTCGGTAACTTAATCTATGCAATTTCATTACAAAGCGGACAGACGATAAAGAGGACAAGGCTCTTTTATGTGTGTGTATGTGTGTGTTTTTAGTTTTTGCTTTTAATTATATTTTATTGGTTATGCTATTACAGTTGTCCTGATTTTTCCCCCTTTGTCCACCCTCCAACCAGCACTCCCCAATCCCTCAGGCAATCCCCCTACAATTGTTCATGTCCATGTACATATGCATAAGTTCTTAGGCTGCTCCATTTCCTATACTGTACTTTACATCCCCATAGCTATTCTGTGACTACCTATTTGGACTTCTTAACCCCCTCACCTCTTCACTCATTCCCTCCAAATCCCCTCCCATCTGGCAACTATCAAAATGCTCTCTGTATCCATGATTCTGTCTTTGTTCTTCTTTGCTTCATTTGTTTTTTTTTTAGATTCAATTGTTGATATGTATTTTTTGCCATTTTATTGTACGCAGTTTTGATCTTCTTAAGTCCCTTAACATTTCATATAATGATGATTTGGTGATAGTGAACTCCATCAGTTCTTTCTTGTCTGGGAAGCTCTTTATCTGCCCTTCAGTTCTAAATGATAGTTTTGCTGAGAAGAGCAATCTTGGCTGTAGGTCCCTGCTTTTCATGACTTTGAATATTTCTTGCCAATCTCTTCTTGCTTGCAAAGTTTCTTTTGAGAAGTCAGCTAGGAGTCTTAAGGGAGCTCCTCTCTAGGTAACTAACTTCTTTTCTTTGCTGCTTTTAAGACCCTCTCTTTATCTTTAACCTTTGGCATTTTAATTAGTATGTGTCTTGGCGTGGGCCTAATCTTGTTTGGGACTCTCTGTGTTTCTTGACTTGCATGTATATTTCCTTTACCAAATTAGGGAAGTTTTCTTTCATTATTTTTTCAAATAGATTTCCAATTTCTTGCTTTTTCTCTTCTCTTTCTGGTACCCTTATGATGTGAATATTGTACTTCTTGAAGTTGTTCCAGAGGCTGTTTATTCTATCCTCATTTTTTTGGATTCTTTTTTCATCTTATTGTTCTGATTGGTTGCTTTTTGCTTTCTTATTTCCCAAATATTGATTTGATTCTTGGCTTCATCCACTCTATCGTTGCCTCCCTGTAAATTGTCCTTTATTTCAATTACTGTATTCTTTGTTTCTGACTGGATCCTTTTCATGCTGCTGAGGACCTCACTAAGTTCCTTGAGCATCCTTATAACCAGTGTTTTGAACTCTGCATCTGATCAATTGCTTATCTTCATTTTGTTTAGCCCTTTTTCTGGAGTTTTGATCTGTTCTTTCATTCGTCCATGTTTCTTTGTCTCCTCATTTTGGCAGCCTCCCTGTGTTTGTTTCTGTGTACTAGGTAGAGCTGCTGTGACTCTGTGTCTTGGTAGTGTGGCCGCATGTAGTAGATATTCCGTAGGTTCCAATGGCACAGCCTCTCCTATCACCCAAGCTATGTACTCGAGGTGTGCTGTTCATGTGGGCTGAGTATACACTCTTCTTGTAGTTGAGCCTTGGTAGCTGTTGGCAGTTCAATAGCAGGGATTTACCAGGCAAGTTAGCTGCAAGGTCTGGCTGTGACCACTGACCACCAACCTCTACCCTCTGTGGAGAGTCAGCTGAGTAAAGGCAGGATAGTGGTACTCTGATGTGATCTATAGCTGTCCACTGAGTATGCTGGCCCTGGGGTTTCCCAGGTGGTGGAGGCCAAGGTCAGCCCCCACCTGAGTTTCGCCCAGGACTACCTTGCCTGAGTTATAGAGCAATCTGAAATGGATACCACTTGTTTTGGGCTTGGAGATTCCCAGAGCAAGCTTGGGTTCAGTCAAGTGGTGAATCTAGGCTGGCTGCTGCTAGTACTTGACCTGGGGCTCACTGAGGCCAACTGCTGCTTGTTTGATAGGATTTAGGAAGTTGTGAAGCATGAGTCAAGGCCAGCCATTTATATAGAAAAGCAATTTGGCTGGGCCCATAAGTTGGGTTGGGGAAGTCTCTGGGGATCTCCAAGGCGGGTCATATAATGTTAGCCAGGTTGATGAAGTCTCAGATATGTACCAGCTTGCCAGCTCTGTAGGGAAAGGGTTTAGAAAAGGGACAATGTCCTTCACTCTCCTTGATGCCAGACACTTCAGTTCCTCCTTTTATGACACTGGTGCCTTTCAAGCTGTTACCCCAGTGCTGGAGCTCAAAGGGAGTGAGTCCAAGTAGGCGATTCTGACTGTCGGTTCTTCAAGAGGAACTGCCTAGGGCTCCAGAAGTTTCCTCCACTGACTCAATCCCTACTGGTTTTGCAGCCAGAAGTTGTGGGGACTTATCTTCCTGGCACTGGAATCCTGGGCTGGGAGGCCTGGTGTGGGGCTGGGGCTCCCCACTCCAGAGATGTCCCTCCCAAATTTTAATCCAGCACACATGAGTGAGGGACCAACCCTTTCCACATCTGCACTCATCCTACCAGTCTTGATGGGTGTGGTTTCTTTAATTCCGTAGTTATCAGACTTCCATTCAACTTGATTTGTGACAATTCTGAGTGATGGTTGTTCTATATTTTAGTTTTAATTTTGACGTAGTTGTGCAAAGAGGTGAGCCACATCTGCCTACGCCATCATCTTGACTGGAAGTTGTTGGATAAGGCCCTTGATTATATCCATTTCATTTTATAATGCTCACCACAAAAGCAAAGCGTTTTTTACCCTCTTAAGGTTAACAGGCAGAGTCATGAACACATTAGCAAGAGATCTAATTTTAGGTCAGCAATCCAGAATTCAGAGTACATTCATTTGCACTGCATTTCATGAAAACTATATTCTACCTTTCTTACAACAGAATTGAGAAATAAAGTATTACCAAGGTAAGGCAAAGGGGCGCGTGTGTGTGTGTGTGTGTGTGTGTGTGTGTGCGCGCGTGCGCATGCACAGGTGTGTTCCATACGCATGCTGAGAACAAGCCAAGCAACTGCCACTGCCTAGGTGCTCTACCGCACTTTCCCAGCATCACTAATTATGGTGAACTGAGTGTTCTCCACAACAACCAAAATAGCACTTCCAGACCAACTCATTATCCATCCTTCCTTTGTGGGAATCCACTTTCGTACACATGGAAAGCACACTACTTGAAAGAAGAAGCCAGACATTGAAGCCAAAGTAAATAACAGGACAAAATGAGCCTAGACACTAAGCATGGAAATTCCTGACAGCAACATGAAAATGTCAAGTCTAGTATCTGGTTTGGTTTCAAAAATGTTAACGAGTTGAAAAATGTAAAATGTATGGATTGCTATCTAATTATTCATGCACCAGGGAATGTGACTTACAGGCCTGCAGAATGTAATAGCAAAATCAATTTAAGGGCATATTTTCTCTAAAGTAAATTAACAGACATTACAGATTACTATGCATGAGATACTTATAAAATTTCTATTTTGTCAGGCTACTACCATGATTAACTATGAGGCAGAATGTCTTGAAATACCTTAGTAGTCTGACGTGTTTTTTCTTCTCTCTACTCATTATAGACAGAATTGCATGGAACCAGAATCCTTTCAAGTCAACCATTTACACGTAGATAGAGCAGTCTGAATTCAGTGAGTACTTGGCCTTAATGGAGCTTACATCCTTAAGGAAATAACTATATAGTAAAATATCACTAAAATAACTCTACGTGGGGTCAAAGTTACAAATGTCCAGCTATAAAATAAGTCAGCCTTGGGGATGCCATATACAGCATGGTGACTACAGTCAATAATGCTATATTGCTTGTTTGAAAGTTGTTAAAAGAGTAGATCTTAGAAGTAACTCATCACAAGAAAAAAAGGAAAATTTTTCTGTAATTACGTATAGTGATGCATGTTAACTAGACTTACTGTAGTGAGCATTTTGCAATGTATACAAATATTGAATCACTATGTTGTACATATAATACTAATATAACATTATATGACAAGTATACCTCAAGTAGAAAAATACAGCAGGAGTGTATCTAGAGTGTGGCCTTGTTTGGTGAATGTAAAATAAACTCAGTGTTGTATCTTTTTAGCCCAGCCTTATCTCCTTAAACTGCAGCTCCCTGCATCCAGCAGGTCAATTGAGGAGCGACCTCTGAGTGTGCACGGCCAAACTGAACTTTCTCATGGCCTCCTCTTTTTGTGGTCTCCCACATCCACATACAGTGACACTCTCCACGCAAACACCCAAGTCAGAAAGATGGGCACCATCCTTTCTAAACCGAATGCTTTCCCCACATTTTGCTTAGAAACAAGGCATATCAATTCTACCTCCCAAATATTGAAATCTCTCTCAAATATCCCCAGTTTACTTCATTCCTATTCTACCATTCTCTCTCACATGGATTACTGCCAGAGTCCTTTAATTTGTTTCTCCACTTCAAGTGGCACCCTATTCTGGTCCATTACCCCACCTACAGCAAGAGTAATCTTTCTAAAATACAAATCCCGTCAATTGTGTTGCTCCTCTACTTTGAAAACTTTCAGTGGTTTCCAGTGTTCTTCCAGAGTTTGGTCAAGAACACTGATTTGTGGGGCCCTGAGTGACAGGCAAGGAAGAGCTGGCCCCATAGCCCTTACTTCTAACCCTTGGGAGAATCAGTGCCATGTGATACAAGGCAGCCACACCTACCTCACCACCCATCACTCACAGCCTCTGACCCTGGCAGCAGAGGGAGATGGCAATGTCTGTGGTGGTTTGTTTTTTTATACTGGAGACCAAAACTATTTTACCCTAAGATTACAGTCTTAAGGAATACTCATGTTACCCAAATTCTACCAATGCATAAACATAATGAGTTCAAAGGAAAAATTTATCATGAAAAACACTGTACCCACAGAAAAATGGCTTCCAAACTCCAAAAAGAAAATCACCAATAGGCTTTTGGAACAAAATTGGGAATTCAATGAATGAATTAAAACCTCCCACAGTAAGGAAGTTTATAAGGCCAGCACTCTGTGGACATGATAGTTGAGGAGTTTATGAATTCTCCTCACTATACTATTGCCCGATCCAAATTAATCCTTCTCATCTGTCACACTCTGACAGACTCTAACAAATGCCGTGTTGAAAACTAAAAGTGCCACGCCTACAGAATTTCCTGACGTACTCCTCTATCAACTCTATCAGAAGAGGAAGTCAAGACAGCCTGGCATGATTTGCCCCTACTGAACCCTGGTGGATTCTTACGATCATCACTTCCTCTTAAAAACGTTTCACCTCATCATCCAAATCCTGCAGTCTACAGTTCTTTGTCAAGATCAATGGGAAGTTCATCGGTCATTAGTTCCTGACTCCACCTTCTTTCTTCTTTGGAGGGAAATGAGGACATTAATCTCACTCCAGCTCTCTGGCAACTTTCCAGTCCCCACAATTTCACAAAGATGACTCCCAGCTGGCCAACAATCCCACCTGCAAATTCTCTCATTGCCTTGGGATGCATTTCATCTGGGTCAGGAACCCTTTTGAAATGTTCCCGTCTCAAATCTTGGGAACACACCAGACGGCCTGGAGCCCCTCTGCTGGTGGGCCTGACCTCTAAGGTACAGAGGGTATTCAATGGCTGACTGGTGGGTCAGGACTGGTTCCAGAGCAACTGTTTGCCTGCATTGCTTCCTGTACTTTTAAGGAGAGCGATCTGCCAACACTGTGAACCAGTCATTTTTTGGAGTCCATTCAGCCTCCCTCAATTCCTCAGTGACCAACATGGACTTTGTGAGGGAGCACCATTTGATAAGGGGAGAAAACACCTTATTCTATCACCAGAGCTACATGAAAATCTAGGATTATTCCTTGCCCCAAATATGCCATTACTTCAATTATCCCTTCACTATTCTTCACACATAGGCTTTTATACTAAAGATGAGGAGAGAACATATTTGACAGGAAAGCAAGCATGGCAAATGAGACACAGATGCTGGTGAGGCCAGTGTGACAACCACCTCAACTATACTCAAGGCACAGTGTGTCCTCAGGGTCTCAGGCCCACCTGTCAATTTTGACCATGTTAAAATATGCAGTAGCAGAGCTGCCTACAAAAATATATGTTCCTCAAAGACTCATCACTGCTTTTCCCAATTGGAAAACAGCCAGTACTTTGCACATCTCAGATAAAGGGCCAAGGACAACCGTACAATGTCAATCAGCTAATCCCGCCAACCACCGGCATCTGGCCTTACCTTTGCACAAGAATGTCTGTCTTTCAGCAGCACTCAGTGGGGCTATTTGCGTTGCAGGTCTGACATTGCAGATCTAGAATCCCTGAACCATTATTACTGCATCTTGCAAGGGATGATTCCAACCCACATAGATTTCTCCTTTCTAAGAACTTAACTTTCTCATTATGTTCATCATATAGCTTTGCTCTTGAATTTTCTTGGGTGGACATGACAGAGATAGGAGATACTGTACAGAACAAAACAGGACACTAGCTTTGGAGAAAGAGCACCTGGGATCTTGACTAGCTCTGCCATTCTCTTACCTGTGACCTTGAGCAGGCCTATTAACCTATTTGGGAGTAAATTTCTCCGTCTGGACTACGGGGATCATAGCCAGGAAGACCAAATGGAAACTATGAAGTCAGAGCCCTTTGTGAATCATATAAAGTGGAGTGTTTTGTTGTTATTCCCACATAGGCATTTTCCTTCACAAAAGTAGTTTTGTTGTTTGTTTTGTTATTGAGATGTAATTAATGTATAACATGGCATACGTTTAAATGATGCTTTCATAAACTCATTTATTGCACTGCAGTAGCACCAGCTAACACCTCTCTCCTATCACATAATTTCGATTTCTTTCCTGCTGTAAGGACACCTAAGACCTAGTCTCCTCAAAGTCTAGAATTCAGTACTGCCATCTCCTGGCCCCACGCTGGGCCTCAGATCTTTGGGACTTACTTATCAACTAGTTGATAACATCAACTAGCTGTTATCAAACATCTTCCTGATCCCCACCCCCGGGTAACCACATTCTACTCTGTTTTATTTTGCTGTTTTACAACTTCCAATCTTCTCTTGCATCTGGCAGACATGTAATTAGGTGCCCAGTAACAACTTATTGACTGACATGAGGCTCTTTTAGCATATAATGATTTAGGGACAAGTCTGATATTGACATTTTATAATATCCTCAAGAGGTAGATGGAAGCTCAGTTGCCACCTTATGTAAAAAAAATAATGTAGGATGAAAGCCTCCAATTCCAGGTAAGTCTCCGAATATTTATATACCCCGTAAAGGTTAACAATGAACCTGAAACTTGAAAATAAATCCTAGTGTGAAAGGAAGTCCTTCATGTTCATTCTGCAAGTTCTCTGAGCCCAGTTTTGGTGGAGACTGTGGTTAACCATTTGTCAATGGATTGAATGACACTAAGTTCCTCAAATGCCTAAGTCCTATTGCAGTTAGGAAAACTAAAGGTGAGTCACAAAGTGATCATTAACTTAATTAGGGGCTGACAAAGAAGGGCTACTCTGATAATAATCTAAGAAACTATAAGATTACTATGACTAGAGTTAAAAACGACATGAGATGAACTTAAAGAATGCCAGAAAGAGGACAGTTATACAGAAAATGTTCACCATGTAAGTCACTTTAACAGGTACCAGTCATTACTGCATTTCTTGTACTTCAGGACAAGGGAGATGAAAAGGAGGGCCACAGAGCTGGGGAAAGAAGGGTTATAACATTCATTGGGTCCTTCCTTATGTCAGATACCTTCCTGGGTGATTTGTATCACTTACTTAACTCTGACAATAAACTCCATGAAGAAAGTATTTCAATCCCCATTTTACAGATACTAAAACTAAACTTCAGAGCACAGCAGTCATATGGTCCCAAGTCTGTCTAAATTCAGGGAAATATGATCTTTATGTCAGACTTACTTTAAAGTACCTTTAAACAATTAAACATTAGAGCATTTCCTTGGGGAATCGTTCTAGTCCAGTTGGAGTCCGGCTAGTTCTCTGTGAGTCAAGACAAACCTATAAATTGAGTACCTGTCAGGCTGGCTTCCCTTAAGAAAAGTCCTGGTTGAGCAGCCAGTTGGAACTCGACAGAACCCAGGGTGATGAAATAGTCATTAGAGGTGGGGACTGAACGGGCAAAACAAGTCCAGGTGGAATGTGAGGTCCAAGGAATACAGTGTTGAATGATGCAAGCCGCTCCCGAGAGAGGACCAAAATCCACAACTTAAAAGAAGAAGCTACATTAACAGAAGAGTCAACAACAGCTGCCAGAAAATATTGAGGGACAGATATTTTGAAAGTGGACAATAAACTATTGAGAATGAGGGATTGTGTGTCCTGGGCTAAACATTAGGAAAGAGTGTGTTCCTGGTGACAACACCTGTTGTCATTTTACCTGTCTCTGCCTCAGACAATTCCTGTTCTAATTCATAAATCAAGGAGAAGCATCAATCAGTAAGACCCAGCACACGTGGCCTGAGAACAAAGAGGCTATTAACAGCATCAGCAAGTTCACCGTTTAGTTAGTGAAAGAAGCAGAAAGCGTAACTGGCAACATATCCCTACAGAATACAAGGGTCAAAATAGCAATTCTTAATTCCTAATGAAACCATTTCACAGAAAAATGAGCCAAATCAGAATGAAGACAGACAAGTTAAGAAGAAAACAAGCGTAATGCCAAATAAAAGTACCATTATGTACAACACTGTACATGCTGAATTACCTAAATTTAAAATATGCGGCGAGTGAGAGGAGAGTAGTAGAAGAAGAAAGCTGCTTAAGCACATGGGACAGAATAGCCCTGTGAGGTAGCGTTTATTTCTATGGATGACAACCAGCCAATGCCAAGTGTGGGACTTTTCTTCAAACAGTAGGATCTTGGAAATGTTTTAAGTCATTAATGTTTTCATACATTAAGTTGGACCATAAAACGTCTCATCAATGTATCCTGAAATATCTGACCTAAAAGGATAAAAAACACTCATCACGAATAACTGTTAGAGATGAAAACAGAGGGTTAGCAGGAACGCCTTGTAAAGGATGGATCTCTGCCCACCGCAGTCTCTGACACTCCCCATTCTCTTTTAGGTGGCTTGTCTTCCCCACGTGGCGCACACCACATCTGACACACCACGTGCTTCATTGCTGGCTTCCTTATTTGTAAGCCCAGTGGCTCTAGGGTAGGAGGAGTGCAGCTCAGGGAGGGAATTTATTTTGTTCACTCTCCAGTCCCTATAGTCTAGGAAAATTCCTGGCTCATAGTAGGCACTAGATCATTAAATGAATGAACAAACATATATTAAGTTGTGTTATCAACTCCAAGTCAAGCTTAAGTCAGGACTACACCTTCTGGAAAGTATTTTAGAAGACTGCAAGTACAAAAGTGAGAACTAAACTATGTAAAGGAACAGAAACAAAGAGATATGGCTGGGTATTCATGAGCACTGTCAGAGTTTAGCAGAAAAATCCAATCCATTCACTGGCTCACTATGAGCAGAAGGGTTATGTTGCAATATCTATCTGCTTTTTTGTCACACTCAACTTTTCAACATTTGAAAGCTCTACTACCATAAAAAAATTATGATGGAAAATCCATTTTGGGGTAATCTTCAAACACCCTCATGAGAAACTTAAATGAGCACTCGTCCAATCGAGCAGGGGATGGAACTGCAATTATACCACAGAGAAGCTTGATCTAGAGGTGACAAAGAGGCTAATGTTTCACCCAAAACAGAAGGAAAAAGTACACTGCCTACTTTAATAGGAAATGCATGAGCTTAGGAATGCAAAAAGGAAAGCTATTGCTTGGAACGAGTGGCCAAGTGTGACTTTGGTTGAGTAACAGAGTGACTTAGTATTTCTGCTTATGATTCTACTCATCTGGTACCAAAGTGAAATGACTTTTAAATGAGGTGCTGTGTCTCTGTCAGTAAAACTGCAGTAAAGCAGTCACAATTAGATTGGCTGTAAACATCTAGCTATGAGAAGTCATTTATTACTATTACCCAATCTAGATAAATGCATTTATATTGAAGAATAATCACTTGCCAATTTGATCGGTCACATTCCACTAGTAAATTCATGAATCAGGGCTGTGTTTATACCAGCATTATGAATTTTAGTTATTTAAAGTAGAGTTCAGGCTCTACTCTTGGATTACAATATGCATCAGCATGTGAAAATGAGAACACGAATGAAACCTTCATAGACAACTATAAAATTCATGCCAAATGAGAAAATTAAAACCAAATGCACTTTCTACCAGCACGTACTACATAAACAAATTCTTATCAAATAAGCAATTAATGAAAAAAAATCTTTTCTTCTCCCCAAAGAGCAACATCTCACAATTCCAGTGATAGAGGCCCTTGGGATGGGCATGAGGATCAGGCCATGGGGCCACCTGCGCCAGGCACAGCTCATGCTGCCAGGTGGTGAGTCCAAAGCTTTGAAATTGGGCATGTTTTCGCCAAGTCTACTTATCCCACCCTCTCTGAAACACCTAAATCTATTCCCAGAGATGTAGAAATGGGCCAATGTTTTTAACAGACCCAAAGGGTCTGGCGTGGTCTACCCCTCATCTGGCAGCAAATCTTTCCTCGATCTCTGTCCTTTGGCCACACTGGCCTTTCAGGGGCTGGAGCATCACCTTCTCTCCCTACAAGCCCCACGTCTATGCAGTTTCCTTTGTCCAAAGTGTTCTCTCTCCTATCCCCTCCCCCAGTTAAATATTAACTCAAGAATTTTCCTAGAGGCAACTCATTCCATCATCGCTGTGCATTTGCACTAATTTATGAGATGTCTAGGTGAGTCCCTCTCCTGCACTGGAGAGTAAATTCCATGAGAAAGGCACTTTTGGGGGACCCTCAGTGTATCCTAGCCCTCCACACACCCTGGGCACATAGAGTAAGTTCTTCAGCATTTGTGAAAGAAAGGAATAGAAGGACTGACTGAATGAAAAGTTTAACCTGCATTGTCAGAGTCTAGCATGGAGTGCAGCAGAGTTCAACTTTTAAGGAAACGATCCTACAGCAGACAGAAGCATCCAGAAGAATCATGAAAGGGAAAAGCTAATTAGAGCACAAGCAATTGGAACCGAAGCACGCTTAGCACTTACCTTCCTGAGTGCCTGATGTCAGTACTGAGTACTTACTGAATACTTAAATAAATGTATGACTCTAAGAGGCATGAGCAGTCAGTCAAGATTTCTCTTTCTGTGTCTGCTCTTTCTGGCACAAGTTTGTGTGTGTGTGATTCCTAATTCTATTTAGTCTGTGGTAGCTGCTTCTTAGGCTTTTTCTCATTTTTTAAGCATTTTACCTTCCACCAATCTCCTCCCTGTGGTGACTATTTTATTTGGTTTTCATCATTTATCACATTAGGGATAACAATGTGTTTCAACCAAGAAGTATTCGTCGCTCATAAAATCACACATTCTTCATGCCAACTCATTTCCTTATTTTTCTCCACAGTTAAAACTTAAGAACTTTTCTTAGAAGTTTTCTCAGAATGATATGTTGTTACGATCCATGTATATATATATATATTCCAAAACATATATATATTTTGAAAGAGGGCTCAATTGGCATTGTACCACTGTCAGAAAACAGGCCAGACAGAAGAAATAAAATGATGATGGAACTCTCTGGTACCTACCAAGACACTGCCCATTCCATCCATGGAACCCTTCTGTGCAGGGGACACACTGGTGAGATCCAGGAGAATTCACACACTGCTCACCCGGACAAGTGCTTGGAGTCAAACATTCATCAATATCTGAAAAATCAAAAAAAACAGGTCACGGACATTTTATCAGGATACTAAAGCAAAACTTTACTTTTTTAATGAAGGGGAAATGTATGTCCTATACTGTGGGAAGAACGGGAACTTCCTAGTGACACACTGAGTCTATAAACACACAGTGATAATGCATGGCCAGGTGCACCTTAATGGAAATGTTTACGTGTGTTCCAAGGAAGACCTTGAACTCAATTCTGCAATGGCAGGGCCAGAACTCCAATCTGGGAGCTGGCACCTTCCCTGGGGTCACTGTCTTGGCATCAAACTTTTCAAGTCATATGCACCTTGCCCCCCCCAAAAAAAAATAAGGGTGGGGATGAAAGGGGGGAGGCACACAGGGTGGGAAAAAAGTAGGTTTCCAGTTGTTTGTATAGAAATAATATAATAATAAATAATAATATAAGAATAAACTCGTTTTGCAGATTCACAACTGCAAACCCACTTCTGCCCCACTCTGAGTGCCCACCCAGCTAGAGGGCGGCTCCAAAGACTCTTGGTGCTCTGGGGAAACCCTCACCTTGGCTTCCTGGGCCCAAGAACATCCTGCTGTTGAATAATTTAATTTCATATGATAGGAATTCCTTGGAGGTAGGAGAAAAAAATTAGGAGAGAATAAATTCATCACATACCTCCAAGATTTTCCAGAAAATATGGTGAAATAATCATATGGTAGTATTTCCTGGTAAAAGTATTTTCTGGTAATATACCTTTCTTTCCTCATTTGCAGCTAACTAAAGTTATTAATCATTGTTCTTTTCAACATGAGGAGAAAACCATGCCTTCAGTATGGTTGGGACCGTGTCAGAGATAACAGCTGTAGGCGTCTTTCAGAATGGTGAAACAAAATGCAGGAAGAAAGTTGAAAATAAGCAGTAACGCATCAGGTGCTGGCCCTATTTGAAATAAGTATTTTTCTGGAGTTGAATTTCGAATTCAAGTGAGTAGATTTAATGCTTGAGTGTTCCAATATAAAAGCATATAAGCCCTCTAATCATACTTCCAATATAAACAGGTATATCAGAATATATGCTGAAAAGTGAAAGAAATATATAATGGATACACCAAACAGACATGGGTGTTTGATGTCTTCATTATGGTAAGTTCTCAAAAGTCATTTCCCATTATATACCCCAGATGTGTGTAAAAAAATGTTTAAGTAAAAAAGTTGAAGAGGATATTAACAGAATAAACACCAGGTCAGCATTGTAATTATTTTTCCTATCAGCGAAAAATTCTTGCCAATAGACAATGACACACAGTGATTATTTTTTTTAGGTCAGATGTTCTGGGACTTCTTGTTCTACAAAAGGATGATGCTTGCCAGTTTCGCTTTCCAAACAGTATTACATTATTCTCTGGATGGGATTTTTTTAACAGAACTACAACTGCTAAGTCAGAGAAGGTCACTCAGAGAGGCTGGTCCGATAAACAAGGTGCAAGGCTGAGCCACACCAGATGACCTCCCTGAATTCCTGCTGCTCTCACCTTGGCTTCTTCCTTCACGTGTAAATTAGGGAGTACCTGACTGGTAATATCCCCACAGAATACAGTAAGGGTGCATGAGATAATGTCTGTAAACTACAATAGGCTCCCTGGAGACTGGCGCAGTTTGAAGGCAACTTTGTTAGCGACAGCTGAGAAAATCTCCGGTGAGCCAGAAGCCCGAGGACCTTTGGTTCTGGTCCACGACGAAATTAGAAAATAGCCATGTCATTTGGCTCCTTCTTCCTCTCAAGCCGTTTCATGGAGCTAGAATTATATATTATTTACTCAGGGAACTCTGGTAATAGTTGTGTTAAATAATTTGCATACATTGAATATTACTGAATAGTCTCCTGTTTTCCATTTACTTACATAATTTTAAAATTTCTTTTCTACTCCTTTCTACTTTCCATGCTTATGCTATAGTTATTACTACAATGTCTTATCTTCCCATTCTGAGACTGTATGTAGAACTTACGGATCAGTATTTGACCTCTGTGGGGAGTGTTGCTTTGTACATAAATGCTTATCAAATAAACCCGTGTCCCCCACATTTATAGCTGTACAGAGAAGATCTATACAAAAAGGGAAGGAGTCAGGGAAGGGGGAGGGTTAAGAAGCTAACACTTCTGTAGAGCTAATAAGGTAACAGGCACTATACAAGACAGTGCAACATGCCTTTATACTTTCAAGAACCCTGAGGAAGGTTAACTTCATGGTTGCCATTTTATAGATGAAGTATTGTGACTTTCAAAGAGGCTAAGTTACTGCAGCCCAGGCAGTTACTAAATGTGGGTCACCAGCTGGACCCTGGCTCCTCTCTCCTGTTGCCAGGCCACCTCTCCTGGGTAGAGGGAGAGTCCCAGGAAGTGGGAGAGTGAGGACACTTCACACCTGCACTCTACCACGTCCCTGCCCCTCGGAGAGTTCACAGCTCTGTTCCAATCTGAGCTGACCAGAGATCCAGTGACATACGCCATTCCCACTTCTCTCTCCATTAGAATGAAAGGGGCCAGGGCAAGTGGCCAGCAGGAGGCAGGTGCAGGCTGCCAAAAAGTGTCTAATTAGCTCTCCCTCCAGGCCTGGGTCATTAGAACTGGGAAGAAAACCAATGAGCAGAAGCCAAGGGACATGAGAGCAGCCTGTCCCAACTTGTCTATCCTTCCCTCACTTTCTCGAGGCCCAGCCATGCTAAAAAGGAGGCTGATACTCAGGCACCAGGCAAGGGACCCCCTAGAACCAGCACCAACCCCACATCCAGGCTCCTTGAACACTTGCCCAGGCACCCCTGCACCATCGCCCTCATGTTTCCGTGGTAGGATCTCAGCACAAGTTCAAGGTAATTTTCTTTTCTTGTCATGTCTTTGTCTGGTTTTGCTATCAGGCTTATGCTAATTTCTTCATGTAAAAAATTAAAAGGAAAGGAACCACTGTGGTTTCAAAAGAACCTATGTGCAATTTAGACTCAAACATGAACATATTAAAGGGCCCATCATGTTGACCATGCTGTAAAAAGCTTTCAAAACAATTTTATAAGGAGAGCAAACTCACTGTTGTGGTCAATAAAACAGAAATTTTTATCTAGCACAGTTGGAATTTGACCTGGAGTTGGTCAGGCAGAGCTTCTGTGGAGAGTCTGCAAGCAAGTCCCAAAACATGTGTGAAAGAAGCAAGTTGAGACGAAGGAAGGTATCAAGGTGAAAGGTCAAAAACAAAAAAACCAGTGGTGGTTACACCTGCACCACATCCTCAGATGAAAGATCCAGACACTGTAATTAAGTCTGGGCTTGTCCTAACTCTGCGCGTAATTGTTCTAATGTGACTTCACCTGAAACACCAGGGAAGGAAGATCCTGAAGTGCCTAAGAGCATTAAAACAGAAAACAGTCCAGACAGAAGCACTGAAAGGAGATAAAGAACCTGTGACTTCAAAAGGCGGGAAGAGCTTAGACAAGCTGACAGCAGGCACAGACTGGTGGAGGGAACACCAGGCCAGGGTCCTATTGGCCCCAGGTCCTCAACCCTGCCCTGCATTTCATGGTCAAGTGTACTCAGCACTTAGAGGTGGGTACAGTCCGCCCGCTCTCTCAGCAGACTCACCCTCACAGTGTCCCTCCGGGGTCATGCGGTACCCGCTGTCGCAGTATTTGCACTGGAACGCCCCCACGGTATTGATGCAGTGACCTTCCCCACACACGTCAGGCCTCAGGCACTCATCAACATCTACACAAAGCAGGGAAGATTGTCGAGTGTTACTTCCCAAAATAGAATTTCAAACCCCTCCCATCTCCCAGCATGGTTCAAGTTTAAGAATCAAGTACCTGATTCCTACTACAGCCTGGTTCAAAATGGGGTGTTTTTCATTTCTGTGGGATCCAAAAGAATCCTCTGGTCTTTGCACACACTTGACACTCTTTTTACTTAAAAGTGTTGGAGAACTAATATTCTACTGACTTTGTATAGTGCTGGGTGGGTACTAGACTCATTGGGGGAATCACTTTGCAAGTTATATAGGGTCCAGCATAAATAACACCCTTATTTTATTTTATTACAAAATCATAAGTGTGTAACTCTGTAACATAACAATATCACACTCAAGTGCACCATATGACATTTTAGGTGAAATGTTCTAATTGCTGTCCACCTCATGTATGACATTCATGTGCCCCACCAACCACACTCAATGGCATTCATTATTTCTGCCAGGCCCTGACTATAGTCTAGCAACTATGCTGTACACCTGAAACTAACATAATATTAAATGTTAACTGTACCTGAAAAAACGTTTTAAATGCAAAAACAAGTGTTGGAGAAAAAATTCTATTTCTATGTCTTTCAGCTATCTGGCAGATTACATAGTCACAGCAGGTGTTTAATGAAAATTCTGTGTTGTCTGAATGAGCACCGAACTGATGGGACCTCAGGGAAGGTCAAAGCCCCGACCTGGGAAGTTACGCATCAGGAAGAACACGGCCGTTACCTATGCAGTTAGTACCCTCCTCGCTGGCCATAAATCCGGCGGGGCAAATACACAGGAAACTTCCCTCTGTGTTTTCACAGCGCCCCTGGGAGCAGAGGTGCTGGGCCTGTGTGCATTCGTCAATGTCTGTGAAGAGAATTATGGATAAAAGGATTAGTGTGTTATAGCATGAAATTCTCAGTCTCCGGGTCCTGAAATACGAGCGGGTTCCCTGGGTCCTGAAAACCTTCATCGCTGAGGACCAGGAGACGTGACTGTTCCTCCAACACTCAGAAGGCTGTTACTGGGAAGAGGGGATGCACCTGGCGGATTGCTTCAAAACCTAAAACTACAACCATGACATTGGTGTTTCAAAGACGCAGGTTCCAGGTCAACACAGAAGGACCTGCCTGATAACTGGAGTCCTGTAAACTTTGAAATCCGCTGTGCCACTGCCGGGCCGGGACAGCAGGAGGAGTCGGAAGTGCTGTGACAGGGACTTCCCCACTGCGCACACAGGTGGCGCTAGACTAGATCATCTTGACTGTCCTTTCCACTTCATTCATTATGGTTCTAATAATGCAGACAGTGTATGCAAATGCAAGAGGAACACCCACATCATCAGCAGGTATTTGCCCCCTCACCCAACCCACAGATATACAAAACCAAAGAGCAAAAGTCACAAGTCTTCTTTGATGGCATTTAGTACATGAAAATAATATTCATTAGCCATATGCCTTTGTTGCTTTTACTTGCCTTACAACCCTTAGTTTCCAAAAACTAAGTTCAGTGTTAACACATTACATGGTTTACTCAACACCATTACATCTCTTCCTGAGAAACATTTTTCCAAAGAAGCATACATTAATAACTGCCAGTAGTTAGTGATTTTCAAGTCAGAAATCCCTATTAGAAATCAGATTGTATGCACCTAGAGAAAGAATATAATTCTTTATTGTAGCACACATTAATATTAATTTGATTTTGCTAAATATATATTTGTAGCTAGCTATTTCTAGAACTCTTATTTTATATACTTTACCTACAAAACTTTTGGAAATCATTTCACCTTTATGTAATTGTATTACACTTGGCAAAGTAGGCAGTACTGAACCAAGAGGTAGGAGTTTCCCATGATTTTAGCAAACCTCCTTTTCAGCATCCTTAGCTCAGGGATAAAAACTTTAAAATATTAAACACAGTAATATTTCCCCATGATAATTACAGAAAAAAGTTACTATTTCCCCTGAAATTTTCTCTTCCCTCTCCTCTGGTCACTTTCTGCCTGTCCTCTATTACAGTGTCTTTGACTATATCTTGTTTGTTTCTTTGTTTTGTTGTTTAGGTTCCTGTTAAAGGTGAAATCATATGGTATTTATCTTTCACTGCCTGGCTTATTTCACTTAGTATAATGCTTTCCAGTTGCATCCATGATGTTGCAAAGGGTAGGAGCTCCTTCCTTCTTTCTGCTGCATAGAATTCCATTGTGTAAATGTACCATAGTTTTTTGATCCATTCATTTACTGATGGGCATCTAGGTTGCTGGACTGGGAGTAAAGGGGAGGAAACTGTACTTGAACAATGATTAAAATAAAATTTAAAAAAATGTATTATACAAACTGAAAGAAGCCAGATGCACAAAGTCAAAAAAAAAAGTTACAATTTAATAATTTCAACTGCGAGAAGTGTCTCTTACCAACACATTTCCTCTGTCGCTCGCTGAACTTGTAGCCCTCGTAGCATATGCAGGTGTACCTCACCGGCAGGTTGATGCAGTGCCCTGCTCCACAGATGTCAGGGTTCACGGTACACTCATTGATTTCTTTAAAAATAAATAAATGTGGGGGAAGAAAACAAATAGAAATGTAAAGATTTCATTGCTACTTGTAAACCATTACTTTGTGTTCCCTGATTAGCTTATTGCCAGGTATGAAATTAAAAGGTGACCACCTCCAAAATCAAGTATAAATTCATTTGTCTACTTTATAATTGTTCCATTAGGCCCTCCCAAGGTCATCAATAGTTCCTAATGAAACACCTTCCAGGATGAACTGGAGTGGGTAGAAACTCAAAAAAGTGGCCATGTGGGAAGTTGTAATATAATCAGTTCTTCCTAACTCCTAAGATGGCCTATCAATGAGTTTCTATCCACCCAGATTTATCTCAGATGGTGGACTCTGAATCATCACGTGATTTATTCTGATAAGAAATATATGGTACATTTGCATTTGTTAGCAGGCCAAGTTCAAGTTCCAACAACTGTGTCCAACCTCCAACAAAATTTCTCATTAATTCTCAAGAAAGATGTACCACTTCTAATCAAAGCAAAACTTCTGGGTGTAATTTTACTCTTAATTGGCCAATTTCAACACAAGCACATTTTATATATGTTTGTAAAGTAGAATGTTCTTCCAGATCATCTCTGATAACTCCCTCCCTTACTGTTCCTTGGATTTCTGCTCGAGACTCGCTTCTTCTACAAAGCCTGAGCAGGTGAGCCCTGAGTCCTCGCTCTACCTCTAGACAGACGCTGTGATAGAGACAGGCTCGGAGGAGTCCACGATGGGTGAAGGCCAGAAAAAGGAGCTTCATTACCAAAAGGACCCGAGGACTCAAAGATGGCCTTCTGAGATGACTTACCCCCTGACATAGTCTGCTTTCAGTGACCTTTCTAAGGAGGTATAATGGTAGAGTGGGGGTGGGGCAGTGGTCAGAAGTCCAGTATAGAGACAAATCTTGCTGTCCTTTCTTAGCTCTGTCACACTGGGGCCACTACTCAATAATTCTACACCTCACTTTTCTACACATGTAAAATGGGAATAATCAAAGCACCAACTTCAGACTGTCAGGTTCAAAGAAGATAACTCAAATAACACATGCAGACCAATGCCTGGCACATGATACGTGCTCAGAAAAGTCATCCCTTATCATCCTATTACTGCTGTTCCAGTGCAAGTCACTTAAGAATACACAACAAAGACACCACACGTTTAAAACAACAGCTATTAGCTCACTGTCTTCAGATAGTAAACAATGCTTAAAACACGTGTTGTCACGGAAGAGCAGAGTGGCCCAGGGTAAGAACATGTGGCCTCGAGCAGGACAAGCTGAGGCACAGCCTCGTTAGAGGGGTCTGTAATTTAAATGAGGAGAAAAGCAGGTGTGCTCCTACCAATAACCCACTCTGCATTCTGTGGCAGAAGGATGTGAAATACAGCACCTTAGCAAAGACTCCCTACGGAAACAACCTATGTGGGGTTGAGGTTCCTCTCTGAAACCCAACCACGTTCTTCCTATTTCATCAATGTGGTGTTCACTGCGCTATGACTTTAAGACACAAGATGCAAGTCACTTGAAAAGTGGCTAGAATTTAAATGAAAATATATGAATACGGAGTTGCAATGTTTCACACAAAATCACTTGAAGGTAAGAGAAAACCACACATCTACTAATACAAATTACAGATATCTTCATTAGCCTAGTTACGCTACTTCACTTGCAGAAGAAAAGACTTATTTTTACAATGTTTATAAACAATTTGTATTGATTATACAATATAAAATTATACAAAAATAAAATAATTCAGAAAGCAAAAGACATGGGTGATCAATATGATTGCTTAGACCTAAGTGATGGGCAATTATAACAAAAATGAAATAGAATACATGTACAGGGTAGAGAAAAATGTAGGTTTATAGTTGTGAGTACATGACATGGTTTATTCTTGCATTATTTATTAATTTTTGTATTCTTTTCCATACAAACAACTGTAAACCTACTTTTGCCCCACCGTGTAATAGCATAGATTATTATATAATCGATAGCAGGACAGGAAAATGTTTGTCACAAAATATAGTTGGGTACAAATTTTAATGTAGATGTCATCTAAATTACAAAATACACAGAAAAGAAGATTATAAGGAAACAAATCTAGTGTCATGATTATGGGGACTGATGGATTTTTAAAAAATATTTTTCTGTATTTTTTCAAAATTTCTACAATGAGTATGTATAATTTTATAATCAGAAATATCTTCCTTTAAAAAATTATAATTTCTATGTGTCACAAAAATCTGAAGGTGAAAGGTAATATTCTCCAGGTTATACTCATAGACCCTCAGGTAACAATTCTCTTCTGTTTACAGCAGTTCTTTCATTGATTAGCATGAAAAGCACATGTCTAACCATCTAACCCATATTGTAGTTAGATACCTTGTTTGAAAATTATTGCTATTTACTTTTCTTGGTTTTCATCATAACTACTGATCTTTCTTTATACTATCCCCTGTCATTTTCTTAAGGCAGAAAAGACAATGATCAAATTTGCAAAAAGAAAAAATAGCAGATAAATTAATAACTAGGGACAAAAAAACTCAGAAGAAATCAAAAGCCTATAAAAATCTGGGGTTTTCATGAAATACTTGATCACACATACTAATTTGTTGATTACCAAATATTTCACTTTTCAAGCATATCAGAATGGAATTTTTACATGTGTGAACAGAAGTCTTCAAAAATATGTGATGCTTAATTCACATGAGATACATTCTTTTGCCACAGTTTGCCAACACATTTAAATAGTTTCTTCATGTGAGCTCTAAGGTACAAGAAATTCTGAAGAATTATAACTCCTTAGCCTTAGGAAATGAAATGAATACTAATGGCCTTTCCTTCCAATCTAGTATCTTGAGCAGCAGCGGCGAGGTTGAAATTATATTCATGAGGCATGTTTGAGGATCTTTAGCTGATCACCTCATAGATTAACGAGTACATCAAGATGCAGGTTGAATATGCTGATCTCAATGGGCAGGGCACTAACACATGTAAGAATAAGTCCCTTTGACACCACTAGAGGGTACTAAGAGACACACCAAAAGAGTGTGGGAACATTTACTAAAATATACACGATTTCTACAGTTTGTCCCATTTTTCACCCAAGTAATCAGTTCATGTAACTTTCATCAGTCTGACCCGAGAGATCCCCGTCAGCCCCACGCCAGGTAGAACGCCACCCTTCCACGGAGAAAGGAGAGTCATGACACCTTCAGAACACCTCTGCCACTTTCTCTTCACTGGCTATCACAAGTTCATCATCATCGTTTAAGGCAGCACTAAATTCCCAGTACGTTTACCTTAAAACCTTAAAAAAGTGTCTCCTACTACCTCCTCCCACGCTTCCCCTCCTCTTCTATGACATTTTCACTCTCCAGCACATATTTATTTCACACAAATGCGAGCCCTGATGGTACTGTCTGGATGAATGAGGAAAGCTTTCTGCTCTGTCCACGTTTTTCAGAGGAAAGGCATTATGCTTTTGAGTTTTTGTAGAGGTCGCTCACACAGAGGTACGTGAACCTGTTCCCAGAGAATGGATCAGTGTGTGTGTTGAAACACACGTTTCTTGGATTAGCCTGTGTTGCTGTAGTCCCGGAAATAGGGCACCGCCTCATGCAGGAAGCTCCTATTGCTGGTCTCGGTGGAACTCCAGATAGCGGGATTTCTTGCCTCCTTCAGCATGTTTAGTTTCCCAGACAGATCATCACGAGACAGCCCCCCAGGATGCTCCTGTGTGTCCTTCCTAACTGCCACCCCATGCTCCATGATGCTCAGCACCACCATACCCTTTTCCGCCTATGCGTGCCCCCAGAACAACTTCACCTTCACTGGGCCAAGGACCTTAGTCTTTGCTGCCCACTGGAGTCCATTTAGAATTTGGAAAAAGAGCCACAATGAAATGCCAGTGGAAAACCAAATGCTCTCTTTATCCCAGCAGCAAGGCCAAGGGTGGATTCAGGAGTTTGGTATCTCTTATATTTTCTAGAATTAAATGAAAAAGAAAGCTTTTGGCAAAATATGAAAATGACGATGCTGACCTTTAGATTTTTTTCCCTTCATCATATGATTGCTCAAGATAAATAAAGAAATAAATCAAACATGGAAAGATTAGTGCATGGTGATTTTACATGAAAAAAAAAAGGAGTTCATTCTGCATCGTATGCATGGTTTATTGGGGCTGCAGTGACACTGGGATATGCTTCAGGGACATCCACCTCTATAAGGGGTCAATTATGAGTTCTGGGAAAGACCTGATGAGCAAATAGTCTTTTTTTTTTCATCTCTGGGCTATGATAACCACAAAGGTTTCTGCAAAGGCAGTCATGAATTCAGAAAATAATTTCTGGCTGGTCTACAAGGGCCACGGAGAAAGTTTGGGAAGAGCAGGAGGAAGCGTCAGATGTTAACTCATGGAAAGGTTTACAAAATGCCCTGGCTTCCTAACTGCCACACAATGAGCATAAATTGTCCCACAACAATTGAAACAGATGTTTCCACTTTGCAAATATTTGCCAGAGAAATAAAGGTTTCATTTTCCAACTTATCCTTGAGCTGTTAAGACACTATGCTAAATCAAGAATTTATATGCTGAAATGTATAATTTATTTGCAAACAGCGTGCCAATAATGTTGCAAGCCACCAATTCAGCTGTTAAGAGTGGAAAATATCACACTTATTTCCTACAAATATGTGGCTCACTTTATAATCATTGCATGTCAAAGGGTGTCTGACAAACGCTGAAGGTCTACTTCCAATCGCACCATCATAAAGATATCATCACTAGACTATGTGGAGCTGATTTTATTTATTTCAGACTCATTATTCTATCCCTTTCTTCAACTTATAGAAGAAACTAATAATGACAAATAACATTAACCTCTTCTGTGTGCGAGGGGGGAAAATCATTACATAACATTCTTAAGAGAACTGACCATATTGCTCCCTCAATCTATGCTTGGTTCTCATATCAAACTAATGGGAGCATCTATATTTACATTTAAATTAAATTTGATACAATTTAAAAGTCTTCTTGTTCTACTGTAGATTACTGATTATAGTGTCACTCCAAAGATGCAAACCATTTTAACTCAAAGACTATTTATAATGCTTTCCCCATGGATTGTGTTTGATTCTATTGGAAGCGGGAATACCTACAAATGCTGCATGAAAATGAAATTTCAATGTTAACTTGTTTCCTGGAAGGAAATATTTGTGCCTCAAACATGTGATAGCAGATGCTAGCCCTGGCTTTCTGCCAAACTCAAATTAAGTTCTTTTAACATCTTCATATAGCACAGCTCCTTTCATTCTTTTTCAATCTAGTTCAGTTGGGGCTAAGTGACTTCAGTTTGTTATTCCTCACACAGCTGCACCGAGATGACAAAACTGCACTTATCTAGCCAAACTGAGCCTGCACAGAGCTAGTTTGCAAAAGGTCCGTCCATTGAAAAGTCAGCCATTGTTAAAAAGGCACAAATTGAAGTATATTTTGACACTGGAAAATAGAAATGCATTATATATAGTGAATTACATTGTCACACTGCAATTTTTCTTTTTAACACTGAGGTTAACCATGAGAAGACCCTTGCTAACGAAAGTAGCGTGTTCCATGTTGGGATGTATTGCCGGGCGCAACAGTCACATATCTTTTAGGGGCATTTAATAAAGTGGGCAGACACATAGGTGACTTCAGAATGGACAGTAACTATTTTAGCCATCCATGGTCATTAAAAAAAATGACCATCATTTCATTGTATCACTAGAAACACCTACCAAAGCTAACATTTTTATACTGCTTTCGTAGAATTAACTGCAATACCAAAGATGCACGCCACGAATAACTGGGGAAGGCCCTGGCTTTGGGTGCGGCTGGGCCTCACAGGGGTGTCTACCCCGCTGCCCGCGGGCCCCACGCGGCCCAGGAGGGCTATGGATGAGGCCCAACACAGAATCATACATTTACTTAAAACCTTTTTTTTTTTTTGCTCATCAGTTTTTGTTAGGATTTCTGTGTTTAATGTGTGTCCCAAGGCAACCCTTCTTCCAGTGTGGCCCAGAAACCAAAGGGTGGACACCCCTGGGAGGGGACCCCTGAATGAGGTGGAAACGAAACACTAAGTCCATGACGTGAGTGCACTCTTCACCCCGGAACAAAGGTGCTTATAAAAAATACTTTCCTGTCTGCTCATTCAAATGTGTAAGTGAACTCATATCCACATTTTCGAGATAATGGCTAAAAGTTATCGGTGTTTTTAAACACATAAAACTGTTTCTATTTTATATAATTGGATAACTACATATAATTGCATATATGTATACAACTATATATTTGCTTTTAACATAAAAATTACATATATATATACATTGTGGTGAAATAATCACCACAATCTAAATAGTGTATCTATCAGGCATATTTCTATCTGAAAAATGATGCGTACAATGCTTTTGAGGAAAAAAGCGTTTTAGAGGCGGCTGCACACTTCTCTTTCAGCTTCTGCTATTACACAATGCCATCTCGCCCCGAACTGAAGTCGAGATGATGCATCAGAATGGCCTTTCATCTGACTATAAAACCAATACTTGCCCACTGTAGAATATAAAAAAAATTCTACAACACCCCCAAACCTCCTGGATCCTACTATAAAAAAAAATCACTGTAATATCTGGTGTATTTTTATTAGCACTTTCTCAACATACATGTCTTTTTTAAACAATATTTTGTAACCATTTCCTGCTAAATTTTAATACATTTCCTCAAAATACCATATTTGATGGGAGCCTAGTGTTCCAGTGTATAGATATAACATAAGTATTTTACTAGAGTTAAATGTTTACATTATTTCTACTTTTTCTCTATTATATCTGGTGCTATAGTAAGTATCCATTTATAGAAACCATTATCCATGCCATTGGGGACATTATTTCCTGACATATCTTAATGTCCAGGAGATATTCTTGACATACCCTGACATATCTTAATATTGGATTACCGAGTCGAAAGCTCTGCACATTTTTAAAGTTCTTGCTACACACTGCCAATTTGTGCTTTTCAGAATAATTGAGCCAGTTTACATTCCTTTCAGCAATGTGAGAGCCTTAGAGTTTCCCACTATGAGAATTAAATACTAACTTAATAAAATAAATGGGGTGGTGGGGAAAAAAGGCAGAAAACTGTACTTGAAAAACAACAACAAAAAAGATGCATTATATCTCTCAAAAAAATAATTTCTCTGGTTCATATTGTAAAAAAAATAAAGAATTATTTTAATTTGTATTTCTTTGACTATTAATAAAATTGAAATTTCCTATTATATATGTTTTTGGTATTTTTTAAATGAATTATTGATTATATTCCTCATTTTTCTTTTTTTAAAGGCAAGTTCGTTTACTTTACCTGTAGCTCTTCCAATATAAACTGAATGTCAATGCTGATACTGAGAAATATTAGGAAGAATCACTGCTAGATGTCAGGACCTCATGCCTTCTAATCCATCCCCCATGAACTTCTTACACAGTGCCATAAATGTGGCCACAAAAGCTTCCAAGTGATAAATACAGCTTCACTACCCCGCGGTAGGCGATGATCACAGTAAGCTGCATTTGGCCCACTCCTCTGCTCAGCTGTCTTTCACAATTATGTAAAGGTTCTGAGAGAGGCCCTCTACGGTGATCTCAGGAGCAACACCAGGGGCCAAAAGCTCACCGGGTCCTCAGGAACTTCAGGGAGCCTCCGTGGAGCCTGCTGACCGACAATAGCACTGGCAGTCTCCCCAGATACACCTTCCTGTCTGTTCCGAGGACTTAATCTGCGGTGAAAGGACATTGTTGCGCTCTGCAGGCTTCACACATAAGCAGGGCTTTTCTGAGATTTCTGTAGCAGTTCTCTGCAAGGCTACGAGCCAGCTGTGAAGGAAGATTCAGACCTTCCTTCTTGCACACACAGCAAATGCTGGGAGCAGGCACGTGAACTGCCTGACACCTACTATGAAAGGGTGGGGTCACTTTACATGTAGAACCGCACCACAAGATCAATCTTTGGGGACATGTACACTTTCCCATGGTTTTACCCAAGGCATGTCGGGCATCTTTGGTGCGTTCGTCAACCTCTGTCAATATCACCACTTTCCTGTCCCTTTGAGAGTTTGTTTCAAGTTACAGTGATTATGCCATTGTTTTCAACATCTCCTGAATTACTACCCCATCACTACTTCCAGCATCACATGGAGAACTGCAAGCTGGTAACTGCTTGCAATAGTACTAACTTCAATTTTCTTTTTAGATGGACTTGTGATGGTCTGACCTTCCATTTTCTTTTTTTAAATATATTTTATTGATTATGCTATTACAGTTTTCCCAATTTTTCCCTTTGCCCCCTCAACCCTGCACCCCCCATTTCCTCCAGTAATACCTCTCCTCAGTGCATGTCCATGGGTCGTGCATGTAAGTTGTTTGGATACTCCATTTCCTGTACTGTTCTTGACATCCCCCTGTCTATTTGGTACCTATCAATTTGCACTTCTTAATCCTTGTACCGTTTCCCTCATTCTTCCCCTTTCCCCTTCCAAAGGATAACCCTCCAAATGATCTCCATATCTATGATTCAGTTTCCATTCTGTTTGCTTAGTGTGTTTTTTTTTAAATTCAGTTGTTGATAGTTGTTAATTTGTTGCCATTTTAATGTTCATAGTTTTTATCTTCTTTTTCTTAAATAAGTCCCTTTAACATTTCATGTAATAATGGCCTGGTGATGATGAACTTCTTTAGCTTTACCTTGTCTGGCAAGCATTTTATCTGCCCTTCCATTCAAAATGATAGCTTTGCTGTATAGAATAATCTAGGTTGCAGGTCCCTGCTTTTTATTACTTTGATTACTTCTTGCCAGTCCCTTCTAGCCTGCAAAGTTTCTTTTGAGAAATCAGCTAACAATCTTATGGGAACTCTCCTGTAGGTAACTATCTGCTTTTCTCTTGCTGCTTTTAAGATTCTCTCTTTAACTTTTACCTGTGGCATTTTAATTACAAAGTGTCTTTGTATGGTCTTCTTTGTGTCCATCTATTTGGGACTCTCTGGGCTTCCTGGACTTGGATGTCTATTTCCTTCACCAAACTAGGGAAGTTTTCTTTCATTATTTTTTCAAATAAGTTTTCAATTTCTTGCTCTTCTCCTTCCAGTACCCCTATGATTCAAATGTTTGTACGTTTGGAGTCCCAGGGGCTCCTTAGCCTGTCCTTGCTTTTTTGGATTCATTTTTCTTCTTGCTATTCTGAGTGAATGCTTTTTTCCTCCTTATGTTCCAAATCATTGACTTGATTGTCAGCTTCATCCCCTTCACTGCTGATTCTCTGCAAATTTTTCTTTATTTCACTTAATGAAACTTTAATTTCTGCCTGAGTCTTTTTTATTCTGTTGAGGTTCTCACTAAGTTCCTTGAGCATCCTAACGGCCAGTGTTTTCAACTCTGCATCTTATAGACTGCTTCTCCCCATTTTGTTTAATTCTTTCTCTGGAGTTTTGTTCTACTCTTTTACTTGGTCCATATTTTGTTGTCTCCTCATTTTGGCAGCCTCCCTGTGTTTGTTTCTGTGTATTAGGTAGAGCTGTTTTGACTTCCTGTCTTAACAGTGTGGACTATAGTAGAAAAGCCCACTGGTAAGTTGGATGGGACGGAGGAGCCTTAGCTAATTGCCCAGGCAGGGCAACCCATGTGAACCAGGTTGATGGAGGGTATGATGAACCAGGTTGATCTGAGGATATGGTGTTGCCACTCTGTGGCTCTGTGTTGGGAAGGGCTCAGAAAAAGGACAATGACCACTGCCTGGACTCTGGAGTTTTGTCCAGGAAGAAGCTGCCCCCAGCACTCGCCCTGATGCCACACACTTCAGATTCTCCCCATATGCCACTGGTGCCCTTCCAGCTGCTGCCCTGGTGCTGAAACCCAGAGGAAGTGAGTTTGTGTAAGTCCTAAGTTCGCTGAGGGCCCTTTAAGAGAAGATGCTTGAAAACACTTGCAGTTTCTTCTGACACCCCAACCACCACTGATTTTTACAGCCAGAAGTTATGGGGACTGGTCTTCCTGGCAGTGGAACCCTGGGCTGGGTGGTCTTCTATGGGCTGGGATCCTTCGCTCCCTCCAGATTTTCATCCACCACATGTGGATGGGGGACCACCTATTCTGTGTCTCCAAGTCTCTGCCCCTCCTACACATCTCAGTGAATGTGACTTCTTTAATTCCTTTGTTGTCCGACTTCCCTACGACTCAATTTTCTGACAATTCTGGGTGATAGTTGTTTTGTAGATTAGTTATAATTTTTGTCGTGGTTGTGTGAGGAGGTGAGCTGTGTTTACTTACACCTCCATCTTGACCAGAAGTCTCTGACCTTCAATTTTCTATTTTTCTACTCCAACACAATAAAGTTTATGTAAACACATAAAATTATTGTCTTTTTATCAGCACCTGGAGGTCCACTGACTAACAAATGAGGAAAGTTATCACATTGTACCACAAGGCTCTGCTGGACCACCTGCTCTTTGTCATCACCCAGCCACCCCAGTGAGAAGGGCTGGTGTTTGTCCACCCAGAGACTCATGCCCCCAGGACTCCCAGCCTGATGCTTTAAAGTCCCACAAGCACCCTCTTCATTTTTCTATTGTTTTTTTTTTATTGCTGATTTATAAGATCTCTCTATATATTAAGGGCATGAACTTTGAGGCTGCTGATTTGTTTCAAATTATTATACATTCTCATACTTTGTCACTAATGATAAATAATGTTTATTATAAGAGATTTTAAAAATGTAAAAAAATATATTGAAGGACATAAAGATCCATGATCCTGTTAACTGGCAATAGTTGAACACTTTGATTGCACTTTCTGTCTCTTTTTCTGTTTGTAAACTTTAAAAAAAAATTCAAGTCATTATATTGTGTTCTGTATTTCTTAATATTATGCCATTAGGCATCTCCTCAAAACATTAAGCATTCTTTTAAACATCCCTTTCATAGCTACTTGATGCCCCACCGCATCTGCACCACAACTTACTTGAGCATATTCCTCCTTCAACAAATATTCAGATTATTTCCAAATCTTCTTGTTATGACTGACCCTGCCATAGGCAATGTTACACATTTGACACAGTTCTGATACTATATTTAAAATGAAGCTCATAGCCACGTCTCCTCCACAGGCTGCAAAATGTAACAGGTACCACACCCACCTGTTACTTGAGTGGGTGCGATAACTTGGCTGGCACTTGAGGTAGAAGCTTCAGGAGCCACTTCCACAGGTACAGGAGGTGATGTTTTTTCAATCACTACTAAACGAAGGAGGAGGGGATGGGAAGGAAATTAAAGCCAGTTAGATGCACTGAGATGCCCATTGAAATGCAAACATAATGCAGTCTAATAACACACCACAGTAGTTCTTGGATAGAAAGATCTGTTATTGGTTCCTAGAGCTTGTGGTATTAACCTATGGTCCAAGTGGCAACAGTTAGCAAGAATATCTGGGAATAATTCAGAAGCCAATGAAAAATGACCCTTCATCGAATGATGACCCTCAATAATGTTCTAATAACAAACATTACTCCTCACCATAGGAAATAGTGAAAAACTTTTCTTTTGCCATTAGGATACTTATAATGTGATTATAATAGTGACATTATATGAGTATACTGAGATACTTACATGTATAATTCAGTTCTACTGATTCATTAAACTTTCAAATCAAAGACACACAATATTCTTATCTGCCTGGTTCCCTGGGAACACTTTACAAAGAGCAGGGAGGAACAAAGGCTACCTGGAAACTGTGGGTGCAGATGAATAGTTGAAATGCCGGGAGAGAGCTGGGGCTGCCCAGGCTCAGGTCTGGTTTTCTCCTGATCCAGTGAAGGTATTTCCTGCACGGTTGTAATAAAAAGACAAAAAGAGAACTGGAAGTAGGAATTACTTCTAGTTTCCACTTATAACTACTTCTATTTAATTAATTCTACCATTAGAAATTCAACCAATAGCAGAGGACATTAGACAAAACCTGTGCAATTGTGTGATAGTTTTTAAAAAATGACCACGCCGGGCCACTACTCGGGCAAGCCCAAGTTCCTCCTGCAGTGCCCGCCCATGCACACACCCTCACCCACTTCCCGAGGGCCCGGGGCAAGCGGTCTTGTCGGACATTCTAAACAGATGCCTTGGCCCAGGGGCCCACACTTGGTCTGTCTGGACCAGAACTGACCCTAAGGAGAACTAAACCACCAGCTCATTCACATGCGGCTCTGCCCCAGAGCAGATAATGAATCTAGCAGATGTGTCATAACAAAATGCACATACTAAAATATCTGATGTCGGTCCGTCATTGTGGCCGCCCTTAACCTCACATCTAATAACTTTGCACCTCTGGCTCTCACAGTTATGACAGCCTAGCAGAGACACAGAAAAATGGGGACTTGGTGGAGCGCCCCAGGCTTCCTGTGTCCTGTTGCCCACTGCTGTGCCCTGGACCACAGGCAAAGAGACTTATGATTCAGCTTCCAGTTACAGCTCCTTGGGGTTCATGCAGACTAGGCAATAGGGCTTGTAAAGGGTCTGCGACCTTGCCCACACCAGGGTGGGGTCAGGGTGCTCATCTCAAAACTTCATTAAAAGGATTCATCAAGCTATTTGGTCACTGTTACCCTACATACTCCCTGTCTCCCTGTCCCTGTCTCCCTGTCTCTGTCTCTCTCCTCTCTTTTCTCTCTCTCTCATTTTTTAAATAATTACATTCTCTTTTTATTTACTGCTCACCTTTCTGTCAACTTTCCTTTTACACTCATTTGGAGGGTTTTAAAAAATATAGAGAGACCTAAATCTCCTCTTCAAATTGTCTTTCTTTTTGCATCCCTCACTCCAGATTCTCCCACTACTTTGATCATTTCTTCTCATCCCCGTTCACAAGCCCCTCATGCTCTGTCCTTTTCTTTTTTATTTTTTGACTATAGTTTGACATTCAATATTATTTCATATTCACTTCAGGTGTACAGCATAGTGGTTGGACAATTTTTACACACTTCCTCTTTTGCTTTAATTATGGCCGTCCTCCAGAAAGCTCACTCCCCTAGCTTCCATTTTCCTTTCACTGTCTCCTAGTTTGTATCTCCCACTAAAAACACAGACCAGCTTTCTGTTACGTATTTAAGATTACCTCAACCAGCCTCAATGGAACCCCAATCCCTGCAGCCCATAGTCAATGCCAGCAAGAAGAAAACCATTAGCCCACTCCCGCAACTTCCAGACAGAATGTGTCCCATCAGCATGGGGCAGCAGCCTCCCTCATCAGTGCCACTTCTCTACTTGAGAGGTAGGGTCCAGCTGGGGAGCAGGGTACTTTCCCACAGATGACAATGGCATATTGGGTTTCCAAGTTTCTCTGTCTAACCACGGGTCTCACACTCCCCTCACTGACCTCTTGCTGTCCCTTACACCTTCGTACATGTAACTTCCCACCCCTGGGCCACTTTCTCTCCATCAGCCTTTAGTATCACAAGGCCTCCTTCTGCAGGGAGTGAAGACCACAGAGACTATGGCCACATTTTTCTCAGGGCCACCCCTCCAAATAAATTGCTATAAGAGTACACAGAAAATTTTCCAGTCCTCTTTCAGATTCCTCATGAAAGTCAGCATAATCGTGATCACAGACAGAGAAGAACAAAACAGAGACCAGGGGAGGCTGTCAGGGAGCTGGCCAGCCCACTCACCACTGAGTGATTCCTCCCACGTGTCAGCCAAAACTCAATTCCAGATCAACAAAATCACACAGTACCGTGCGTCTCTGAACTTTAGCGATGCTAACCAAGAGCTGCAAATGTTCATGTAAAATATGCACATCTGTTGTACTTCCTTTAGGGTTAACACAACATTCTTCCTTGTTGGATACTATCTCTCTACTTTCTCTTTTTCCAGATTCTTTCAGCATGTATAACACTTACGTTGCTATATCCTATTTTCATAAGATAAAAGATTTTTTAAACTACTATAATTTACATATGTATTTGCTTGATCTAAAATCAAATACTTACTGAATTCTTGTCAACTGAATAAATGAAACTTCATTTTCATGTTAGTAAAGAATCAAAGCAAGATTCAGGCAAGAAATATTATTCCATAAACTAGTCCCAGAAAATTTCTGTATTTCCTACTAATACATTTCACAATTCATAGTCCCATCTTAAGTCAAAAACTAATAGGTTGGTAAAAATTTCTAAGAAGCAATACTCCACTATTGATTATAACTTTCAAGGAGAAGCTCTCTTACTCTAACAAATACAAAGATGCATGTTAAATTTTAATTAAGTTAAGAAGTACATCACTCAGTATATATGCACCATAAGAATACACAATTACATAAACACTTCAGAACCTTTCTTTCCAAAGATGGTCAAGGACATAAGTTGACTCCTTGATTTCTGTTAAAGCTCCTGATTCCCATTAGTCCCATCACTTCCTTTTCTCTGGAATTTCTAAGTTCCACCAGAACAAGAAGTTTTGTCTGATTTTTCTCTCTACTGTTTTCCTAGCATTCAGAATACTGCTGGTCATATGGTAGATGCTCACTAAATATTTCTTGAAGGAATGAATGCCACATTTTCTTCAACCAAATGATGAATAGACATGTTACTATATTTAAGCCTAAAAAACCCATACATGTTCCAAAAGGAAATCATTTTAAAGTTAAAGAAAAAAAGTGACTTGCAAACAATGAATGAATTACCTTCTCAGGGGGTGCAGTTGCCACTAAAACCAGAAAAGAAAGGAAGGCATTAGTATAATTTAAAACAATCTACTACATAATATTTTAATTTTAAAAATGCAATAAAATTCCAGTATCTCTCCAAAAGGATTAAGAATCAAAGTAAGTCAAATGCAGAATTATGGTCACTACTACTTGGGAGAATTTTACACATGACTAGCAGGGCAAAATTATCAGTGCTACATCATTCCTCAATTACAGGAGGTCAGGTAGCACATGCGATGTTCTTTCTATGTCTTTTATTAATTAAAAATGTTAAAGGAGGAAACACTTTCTGGTACATTACTTTATGTCTAATCTCAATTTTGTAGAATTTCCTATATCTTAGAAAACAAACATTTTCTTTAATTGGTCACATACATATCCTTAACATAATATATAATGTTTGAAATACTTTCTAATGTCAATGTTAAAAAAGAATGCCACTATTTCAATGAAGAATGGGTGCTGAATTCTTGATGCACACTAATTCTTAATGAAGCCCCAGGAGCATTTTCAAGAAGATGTGAAAATGCAATTATGAAAAAAAAATTACAAGCCAGTAAGATCCAATGAGAGATTAGCATCAATATGGTGGACAAATCACATATTACACAATCATAAACATGATTATAGGGTGGTAGTAGTTGTGCCTTTGCATTTTGAAAGGCTCGCTTTTCATCAATCAATCCTTCAGCCTTAGGTGAACATGCTTCAAAATTTTCCTCATGGGTCAATGTCTCCATAAACATTAGTATATAGGTTTGTTTAATGCATTAGCTCCCAAAAGCAATCGGGTACAAGACTGCTACCACTGCTGCAATATTCTTGTGATTGAACAATTCAACTGTTCTATCCTGCTAATCCACCATTAAGAAAGTCTTGAGACAGAACCTGGGTCAGAGCCAATTTTCTCCTGCTTACACAGAAGATGAGGAGTTACAAACATCTGTCTGTGACACTCCAAGTATATAGGAGCAAACTGGTCACCCTGTCAACTTGGTCAACTCAAGGTGAGGTCCTATCTGCTTTGCCTAACCAAGCAAGAAGGGCAGTGAGAGAGTAGAATAAAACAGGCTAGAGCCCACACGGGTTCAGAGCCCTGAAATAAAGACCCTTGTCCCAGGAAGGTGGCTTTGCCAAGCACCCAACTCTTCACTAACTCAGAGCATCTGCTCTCCTTACAAAATCCATAAAAGAGCATCCTGAATTCTGAGCTAAGAATCAAGTAGTAAAAGC
The DNA here is from genome assembly GCA_004024845.1 of Tonatia bakeri. Lineage (NCBI taxonomy): Eukaryota > Metazoa > Chordata > Mammalia > Chiroptera > Phyllostomidae > Tonatia > Tonatia bakeri. Next base: position 303,941 of record PVIA01000077.1, read on the forward strand.
CAACAGGAGCCTTATTAGATCCAATGTAAATTTCATGCAAACCTAAGGTTTTGTTTCTTCTATAGGGGGTGAGAATTTCTGTAGTAACAGAGTTAGTCAATGTATTAGGCCAGTTTATATAAAGAGATGGAGATAGACAGAATCCTCTTTCTGAATGCCAGAGATAGTCAAAGACAACGGTCTCTAGACTCCCTCTGGACAATAAGACCTAAACCACTTCCTTGGAAAAATGTGGTCCTTGGTTCCATCACCTACTCAGTGCATGGCATCTGGTAAGCTGGGTCCCCTCACTAAGTCTCAGGTTTCTCAAGATGAAAACCAAAGGATGCACTAAGCGATCTCCGAGATGCATTCAGTTGACCCTGTCTTCCTGCACTTTGCATTCCATTAACCCCAACTGCCTGTTGCACTTTATTTCATGGAAGCCTATGATGTTGCAAATGTCAGCTTCTGGATTTTACTTTTTTAAGTAAATAAATATTTATTAAATGGCCCTTCAGACACAGAAATGAATTTTAGCTGTTCCCTGAAGGATCTAAACCACTCTCCAGGACTAAACACCAAGAAAAAGGGGCCCCAAACACAAGACCATGTCCTGAGATTGCCATGGTATATTGTTACCTGCTACGCGCATATTACTCTAGAGCAGTGGTCCTCATTCAGGGGTAATTTTGACCCCCAGGGGACACTTGGAAATTTTTGGACACCTTTTTGGTTGCAAAACTGGAAGGGAGAAGTTGCTACCAGCATCTAGAAGTTTGAGGCCAGGCTGTTGCTAAACATCCTACAATGCACAAAGCAGCCCCCACATCAAAGAATAACCCACCCAAAATGCCAGTAGTGCTAAGGCTGGAAACCCCTGTTCCTGGAGGGTATAAACAGGGAATCCAAAGCAAAGGCACACAAGACAGATGACTAGGTCCATGATCCATTTCGACTCTCACCTTCTGGCTCCGCCACTCCTGGCCCGTGCTCCCGGGACAAAGTCAGGGCCTCCACTGGCTCTTCCTTGGCTGGGAGAGGTGGAGGATGAGTACTTTTAGCAACAGGTTGAGTGTTCTTTGGCTTGACAAATACAGGTCCTTTACCTACATGGTGATGGATTGGCCTGCGTCTATGAACGCCAGAAACCGTATAACCCATTCCACCAGGACAGATTTCCTTAAAAGCAGCTAGATTTGGGATGGGAAAATATTCCTTTTAAAAATCTAAAAGTGCAAACTTATACAGAGGAAAATATCATGATGAGTATCTCTTAATAAATCATCACTAAAATAGTTACATTTAAAATCTTCAAAAACAGATGCAAAATGCTTGAATTTCTGCTAAACTTGTATATTTACAGAAAAAAAACCCAACCCTTTCTTTTACTAAACAATTCTCTATCTGTTAATTCCTTATCTTACACAACCAGTTTATATATAGCATATATAAAAACATATTTTATATAACATATTCTATGTATCAGTAATGAGCTATAAGATATATATTTTATATTTAATGTTTTATAAGTCACAGTATATATTACACATAAAATATATGTAATATATTAGATGTTTATGTACAAAGGACACTATATAATATATATCTATTGGAGGTGTGTGTGTAATATAAGCAAAAATCAGGCTTTCTTTCCTTCAGCTATGGTTTAATTTCATTAATTATTAACAAGAAACTCACTGACATCTTTCTAAGCTAGATGATGAGCGAGAAAAAAATTAAAGGGAAATCACTATTCAGGGAAATGAGTTGTTGAAATTTTCGTAATTTGTTTCCAGCTGAAGAACCCAAAGGCCTCAGCCAGGGTGGAGGGCTTACACTGACATGGAGAGGGTGGCTAAGGAGGATTGCCAAGGGGGCATGCTCTTGGAGAGAGAGACTCAGGACAGTGAGAAGGAACCCGGTGAATTGGGACAAGCTGAAGAGATGATGGAAAGGAGTCAAGTCACAAAAGGACGTGCCACATTAGAATGTGCTTGTATGTGAGGGAAGGGATGCTAAGGGGGCAAAAGCCTGAATGTGAGCAGGGGCTAAACTATCCAGAGGACAGGAGATACTCTGCATCTGCTCTCCTAACCAGCAAAGTGGTTTTGTACACCTAAAAAAAGTAGCCTGGGCGCATGTGATGGCTGACCTCCATCACGCATACTCCTTAGCCATAAGTGAAGGGGAAGGTGAGGGGGAAGGGGGTGTGGGGCACAGGAGGAGAAATCTACCCCATCCCCGTGGTGTTGGAGGCAAGTGACCTCACGCAGACACCAAGGTGCTCATGGTAAACTTTTCCTTTATACTTCTAAAATTGAAAGTAAAATCAGTGATTTCTCACTTCCACTGGAAAAAAGATCTGTAGAATGTTCTTGACCTAAAATTAGTGCTCAATGAAAGGCAACTCTAACTGGAGGGACATGATGCTTATGTTTAACTATGAAATACAATTCTTACTCAAAACAAATAGATGTTTCCAGAAGAGACCATGGTTTTCTATCAAATAGCTGAGGTATTAACGAACTAAATATGATTCATATGAAAATCACCATATAACTAAAAATTGGTTAAGTGTAAAATTCTATTGTTATATTATTTTCAAATATAGCTGTTGTATTACATGGAGGAGTCTCCCTGTGTGATAGTCACCATCTTGATTTATGTTTCATGTAAAGGTTACAAAGCTACCAGAATTGAACTTACAGAGAAATCTGTCTATGAATTATACGATAACTTATCCTTTGATTATTACTTTTTAATAATGAGTGGATCAGATCCCATAGGAGGAAAATAGAGCCTTTTAGAGATATCTAAAATTCTCTGGTCTACAAAAATATCACCAACATTATACTATCCTCTGCCTTACCAATTCTTTCTAATGCTACCTATCACCAAAGGTGGATTAGAATATTTAAATTCAGCCCTGACTGGTGTGGCTCAATGGGCTGGGCTTCGTCCTACAGACAGAAAGGTCACTGGTTCAATTCTCAGTCAGGGCACATGCCTGAGTTATGGTCCAGGTCCCCGACTGGGGGTATGCAAGAGGCAACCAATCAATGTTTCTCTTGCGTGTTAATGTTTCTTTCCCTATCGCTCTCTTTCCCATCACCTCTCTCCAAAAATAAATAAATAAAATCTTTAAAAATAAATTTCTATTTAAACACTGTCTGCTACAGTGTAAATAAGTTAGAGTTTAAGATTTCAATGGCCCTGTGAGAGTTGATGCACTTTCCAAGATGGGAAGCATCCTCTCAAATAAGCAACTTGATAAACTTTTTATGCCCACGCCACATCAGCGGAATTGAGGCCACTGCTTCTTTGATAATATTAGAGTGCCCAGTATTTGCAGGCCATGTTTCTTTCCTTCCATTTAATGCTACTTGGCCCTGCATGGAAAGTTGATGACTCCTTGGTAAAATCAAGGCACTTATATAAATTTACTCCTTCAGGGCATTAGGCATTGGGTACCAAATTAAAGGATAAAGATGAATCAACCTCTTACTATTCAGCTCCCACCAGGAAGTTCACAGGGGCTTTGGCAGGGTCTGCCCTTGAGTTCCTAAAACTGCCCTCATTTCCGTGTCCACAGCAGAACCTGACAAGCACAGGATCCGTAGTGAATGAATGAGGCAACCTGTGTAGGGTCTAGCTACTCTGCAAGTGGTGCGCAGCCAATCATTAGGAAACCACATGGCCTAGCAGGGCCTTTGATCTCACTACACTTTTAAACAGCAGCCTGAGAGTCCTAGAAATGAGGATAAATTATAACGGCTTTTGTTAGCACTCAAAAGGAAGCCAAATGTTACACAGAAACGGGGAAATCTCTGCAGGTAATTTTTTCCCACCAATTCACCATTCTACGTTCATGGACACTTTCTACAGAAGTGACAAAAACACAATTGTACTATTAAAAACTAAATTCAGAGTCAGAAACAAAAAATAACTCTAGCTGCCCAGGCTGTCCTGTGCACTGGTGTGGCCCGGCGTGAACGTGCGTGTGCAGCCGGGCATGCCTTACCTGTGCCTGGCAGGGGACATTTCTCACAGTGTGGGCCCCAGGCCTTGCCCACACTACAACAGCAGAGCTGCTTGGTGAGGTGCACAGACAGAGGGTGCATGCACTGCCTTCCGGGGCTGACCAGGCGGTAACAGGGCCCCTTCTCTTCCGAGATCACAGGGGTGTCCGCTGAAGCAGAGAGACAAGGTCTGACGTCACCCAGGAAACAGCAAAAACCAGATCGACTTTTCACGGAATAGTAAAAACATCCCTAAAGTCTGGCTTCAAGACAGTACTTCAGAACACATCTGTCTAGATTTAGGATAAGACCTTTCTTCATTCAGAGGCAGTTTACCAAATAAGTTAGGGCACCAAATGGATGCTGTCTAGTCCCGTTTTCCATGTTAGAAAAAGCATTAAATCAGGCAGGTGGACATAAGTGCAAAAAAGAATTTCACCCGACATCTACCTGCCCAAATAAACCTTGTCCCCTATTAGTGACATCACTACACCTCATTTGTTTTCCTGTAATTAGCCATAATAGAGGTAGTTGTCGGGAAGGATTTGGTGAGCCGCCAGGCATTATGGGAAATCACAAACTGAATACAGTTGATGCTGCAAGCCAGCTGTTGTTGCTCTTTTTGCTTTGAGGACAGTGAGAACTCGCAGGCCCCCATGAGGTTTCACCCTAGACCAGTGAGTGAGTGGGAGGCAGCAAACACAATGCTACATGTGGCCCCGGGTGCAGTCAGACAGTGCATCAGAGGAGGAACAGCCAATGTGCTCAATCCCGCAGACAACACTGAGAAAGCACACCCACTGACATTCATCTAGCATCTAACCCCTAATCCTGATGACTCTTCCACTCTAAGTTTAGTAGCTAAGACTTCATCAGTCTAACAGCTAAACACTCTACCGGACAGACAGAGCACATGTGAGGAGAAGCAGTCTCCAGCCCTGCCTTCCTGGAGTTCATCTTCTAAGGTAAATCTGGAGGAAGTATGTTCTGCAGAGCCAGCTCCAGGCCATGTCGAAACTGCTGCATACACCAAGCTTGATGGTCCCCTCCCTGTCCCTTCCCCCATCAGCCAGAACTCTTCTCTATAGCATCAGTGTCCCCAGTTTGCCATTTCCTCACCTAATTCCTCTAGTACCTGATGTGTCCAAAACATCCTGTCCCTCCTTCCTGCTCAGATCTAAATTTTCATTCCTCCAGAAGGACTGACATCTCGGCTAGATGCTACGGCAAACGACCCAATGAAACTGAGGGGCTACAAAGCAGAGTGAAAAGACCGAGGGTTTCAGAGCCAGACACAGCTGAGTTCACGTGACAGGGCTGCCACCTGCCAGCAGCATAACCTCGGGAGAGTTGCTATGACTGATTATGATGGTTATTTTACGTTACTTTTAATCTGGCTAAGCAATGGTACCCAAATATTTGGTTAAAGGCAGGTCCAAATGCTGCTATAAAAGTTTGTTTTTTGTTTTTGTTTTTCTTTTTTCACATGAGTTTAACATTTAAACCAGCATACTTTGAGTAAAGAAGATTATTCTCCAGAATGTGGATGGGCTTCATCCAAACACTTGAAGGCCTTAAGAAGGAAAGCCTTTCTTTCTCCAGCAGGCAGCCTTCAGACTCAGGCCATGACATCAGCTCTTCCCTGGGTGTCCAGCCTGCCAGCTCACCCTACAGATATTTGACTTGACAGCTTCCATAATCATGTGAGCCAATTCCTTAAAATCTACACACACACACACACACACACACACACACACACACTCACACCCCTGTTGGTTCTGCTTTTCTGGAGAAAACCCTGACTAGTACACTGGCTGAACTTCATTAAGTAACTTCCTCACTTATAAATGAAAGGCTCAATGTATAGATGAGACAAGTCATATGCTAAACCTGTGGTACAGAGGAGACACTGAATATGTATCAGCTACTCTTCACTTTTATTAATAATAAAAGTAGCTATTTCCACACTCCCAAGGGCATTTGCACCCAACCTGATCACTGCTTAGCAGAATTTCAGTAGAGCGAAGGTAGTCAAAATAGCTGACACTGGTAACGGGAGAGTGAGGGCAGGGGATGGAGGGGAGCAGAGGAGCCCTCCAGAAGGCTTCAAAACTTACAAAGCCCGACAAGGCCCACTTTGCCTAATAACAAAGGCTAGGAGGGAGAAGTTTGAGTCTTTCCTTTACCTTCTCCTACCCTCTCCTACTCATTTTCTGGAGCATGTGCAATTAAAGTCACGAAAAACCAAAGATCACAGAGCACAAGAAAAAAAAATTAGGAGTATGGTTATTATCCCCAAAAGAGTAAGTTCCTGGAATGACTGACCATCATTCATATAGCATGTATATTTGTAGGAATCTGTGCGTGTCTGCAGGTTGTCCCTGTATAATCTTTTAGCATTCAGTATTATTTTGTATTAATTTTAGGTGTACGGCATAGTGGTTAGACAATCATATAGTTCACCTGTATAATCTTAAGAACATATTATATATAGTTCTAGTGTAATCAGCTCACAAATGATTTTGCTCCCAAATTTCTTCTTCAAAGTGTTTGGAACTCACAACACCTATTTCTAAGAAACAATGTCAGGTCAACTCACAAGAGTCTATTTCACACATGGCAGGGCTTACTTATAATACTAATCACATTACTCTTCATTCTAGATCCCAGGAACAAGGGCCATTCAGAGCCAAACAAAGCAGAGTTTCCTCAAATCCTCATGTGAACCAAAAAGTGTTGACTTATGCCTCAAATTCCTAACAGGGTGTACTTTTTAAAAAACTGCCCCCACTTTAATGGGTAACCTAAAATTACCCATTATCCTTTTATGATTTCAAGTGACTCAAGTAGCAATTCCGTTTATTTCATTAAACATCTCTAGCATTTTCATATTCTCATCAACATGGAATAATATGCTACCCAGGATTATACAAGATCAGTGTTTCTGTTGTTGAGTATCTTTAACCAGAGAGGGAAGGCTAGTTGTAAAGGGTAGGTCATTAATAAAATAATAAATGTATTGATCATACATTCCACTGAGTCATAAGGTTTTGTGTTATACTTAAAAACAATCAGTATTACCAAAAAATCTCTACAGAATAGCTGAAAATAGGTATAGACAGAGCACGAAGGAGCAATAATGGAGAGGCCTTATAGCCACATGTTAAGTAGGTACACAGGAGTTTGCAGGGTGTGTTGTGATTAGGGTAAAGATTAGGGTAAAAGATTCGGGGATTCTTTACAGAGGGAAAAACATTTTAGAGGTGGAGGACCTACTGGAAATGTCAGGAAAACAAATCTTTTGCTCTTGACTACAGACATGAGGGAAATCTTCAAAAGTAATAAGCCTATAGCTCTGTATCCAGGTAGTCTTAAATCTTCACTATGTATCTAATGCTGATGGTGTTTCAATTACAAAATACAGTAAGAAGGTAAGATGCTATGGTTATCTTATTTGAGTTCCCCAGTGGTGTATTAAACGCTTATACCTAATTACAGAGCTGTACAATAAATTCTGACCTTACTTTCAAAGACATGCTGCTCTAACCAATTCAAATGCAAATGATACGTATCATTAACTTGATCTACTACCCTAAATTTGGAGGCACAAAACCCAGCTTTAAATCTCAAATGTCAGGTACCAGCTATGTGATCTTGAAAAGTTACTTAAACTCTCCTAGCTTCAGTTTCCTACCGTGTAAAATAAGAACACATGTCCCATGAAGGCGCCAGGGAAGGGAAGTGAAAATGATGCACACAACCACGGCTGGCCTTTAGAAGGGATCTGTCCTGCGTCTCATGACTTCCAGGGTTACGGCAGCATGTCCTGGGCACACCCTCTCTCCAACCCTTTATTTCGGTCAGTTAGCACCAACGCCACAGCTCAAGAATACTACTACGGAACAGCAAAATTCCAGGCTTATAATTCTTTGATCTGGGCTCCTTTTTACCAAACCTACAGACATCCCCTCTGCAGCACGCATCCTGAAGCTCTTGAATTCCTGAAGGAAATTAGTTGCCACTCAGAAAATCAGAAGGTTTTCCTACTCCAGCTGCAAAAGGTTATTATATTGGGTTGGCCAAAGAGTTCATTTAGTTTCTTTCTGCACAACGGCTCCAGTAGTGCTCAGCTGTCTTTAACTCAGTTCGAAATAATTTTGTTAGATTATATTGTGAAAGTTGTCATGTAAGCATACATTTAAAAAAACTTAACAAAATTGGTGAATTTTTGTTCAGCCATTTTAATATTTAAGATGGAAGAAGATATGCAACATTTCGGCATATTATGCTTTATTATTTCAAGAAAGGTAAAAGCTCAACTGAAATGCAAAAAATGATTTGTGCAGGGTATGGAGAAGGTGCTGTGACTGATCAAATGTGTAAAAAGTGGTTTGAGAAGTTTTTTGGTACTATTGACATTTTTGCCAAATAATTCTTAGCTGCAGGGCTGTCTTACATGTTGGAAGATGTTTAGCAGTGCCCCTGGCCTCTACCCACTAGAAGCCAATAGCAGGAGATAGCTGACATATTCAAAATATCCAAATCAATAAAGTTATTGATGAAAATGAAAAATGTGTCTTTTATTTTATGGGAAAAAATCATAACAGACTTTTTGGCCCACCCAATGCTTTTCTTGGATTTGCTCTGACATGTCCTAAAATTCCACCTTTCCCCATAAGTGGGTAGGGGCAAGTCTGGAGAACGCTGCTGCAGCATCCTGAGCCACAGACAGAGAGGTGAGAGGCAGCAAATGCCAGAACCCTCCCGCTTCCCTTCTTTTAGCTTGGCTAAGTCAAGGACAGAGAGCGGGCAAGGAGAGAAAGAGAAATGACTGCAACCTTTGGCTGAAGTCAAGGAATTCTGAGGGTGTTCACCTTAGTGCATTCAAGAACAGGGAGAGCTTCTTACTGCTCCGTGGCCATTGCCAAGTGCATCACTTTGAGTTCAGAGAGTCAGCCACACCTTCTATGGCCCGGATAGCATGCAGTCTGAACAACTGTGGTCAATCTCCCTCAATCTGCCTGCGGGCTGTACCCACGGCTGCCTCTATGTCCCTGAAGAACATATATTCCAACTGTCAACACAACAGCAACTTTGCTCAGTGCCTCTGTGTGTGTGGGTGTCTGCGTGGGGCTCCATTCTCTTTCTGCGACTTCCCACAACCGCTGAGGGTGCGGCCACCTCACCAACATTTTATTTCCTTTACTCTGGAAACATCGCCTTCTTTCTTGATTTTCCTCAGCTGTCTTTGGACTTCCCTACTGATTTCTTCGAAGCCTAGTTCACCAGCAGCTGGACTGAACCAAGTCACAAATCCTGAAGGAACTCTACATATCTCTGCAATGTTACATGTGGTAAATTCAGAGGAAAGAAAAATAAATCTACCCACTCAGGACTGGTACAAGGCCCAGGTTTCACCTTCAAACTCTAAACTGGAACATTTAACTAGCAACAAACACTCCCAATACCTATCATTTCAGCTGTTGCAGCTGAACCAGAAAATTGAATTATTTATTTTTCAAATAAGAATGCACGGTGGTTTAATAAGTTCAGTATTTTTTGGGCAATGACAGGAAAAATAAATGCTAAGGAAAAGTGTGTTTCAAAAATCTCATTGGCAAACTTCAACAATCTTATTAAAACCTGGATGTCCGCCCTTAACACTAGACACCTGATCTAGTCAAAGTTAGTAAAGCACTTTGGGACCAGTTCTCCAACTTTATTAATCTGCAACCTTCAATGTAGTAATTTTAACCAGACAAGTTAAATAATTTAAGGGGAAAAGCATTCATAACAAAATTTTATATCCCAAACTCTGCAGAATCCTTTCTACTTAAATTATAAAACTATTTAAAATATTTACGCATGTAATTCCAATGAACCAGAAATTATCTCCAAATTTTCTGGACATTGTCAACAGTGTGATTTTTGGCTGGACATTTCCAAATTCTTGCATCAGTTTTCAAACACACCTCATACGCAAACATAATTTTACAGTCTAATTTTCACCACCCGCCAAATTGTCTATCTGCTTCGTGACCAGAACTATCTGCGAAAGAACATGGAAAAAGAACTTACGTGCAAAATTTCCTAATCTGCATTTGACAGTTTTTAAAGGAAAATAGTAGTGATTAGTAACAATGTTCCAAAAGACTCAACCACCCCATCTAAACGTAATGAATGAGACTATCGTTTCTATTTCACTGCACTTGTTTTCACTTCATCATGGCCACGTTCTCACCCTAGGGTGCAGAGTTAGAGACACACACAGCTAAAAACAAACAATGGTATCGTCACAAATAACACGTCTTGTGCAGATGGCAAGTTTAAAGCTGGGGACCAGAAGGATGCAGCTTAACATATACCAAAGCCACATTAGAAAATAGATAAATAAAAACCAAAACCTTGCAGGACAGAAATCAACCCAGAGTTGTTCTTAAAATTATCCTAACAGTTTTCTACCATGAATTAGTTTAAAATATTTAGACTTTAGTTGTATACAGCTTTGAAAAATCCACAGTGCTTACCTACTTGGTAATAACGGGCACAAGTACCTTTTTTAAAAAAAGGTAACTTTAAAAATCTGCATTTGAACCCTGGCTGGTGTGGCTCAGTGGACTGAGTGCCAGCCTGCAAACCAAAGGGCTGCTGTTTCGATTCCCAGTCAGGGCACATGCCTGGGTTGCGGGCCAGGTCCCCAGTAGGGGGCACATATGAGGTAACCACACATTGATGTTTCTCACCCTCTCTCTCTCCCTCCTTTCCCCTCTCTCTAAAAATAAAAATAAAATCTTTTTTTAAAAATCTGCATTTGAGAATTTTATACCTAAAATGCATCCACCTCTAATCGTCAGGTGATCTATAGTGATTATATTGGATTACATTTTGCAGGGAGAGGGTCTCTTTAGTAAAACTGTATTTTCTGTCCAATATTAGAATACATGGTTTGATAGAGGATTTTTACCCACACCAGATGAAGAGAAAATCTTAGAGACAACATTTATAAGGCACAACAGTATAACTTTGGAGACACATTTTGGTGGTCTTTGAGGACAACAGAACAGGATGCTTGAAATTAGAACTGAATAGAAAATCCAAAACTATTTCCCAGACTCTCCACCTAAGAAAGTACAGTGAAACCTCATTAAGTCAGACACTAGCGACTCAGAATTTGGACTAATTAAAAACAGAAGCTGGGACAAAGTTTAACTCAGCCTAAATAACGCTCAAAATACTGGAGAAGGAAGAAGGTTTTCATCCCCCAGGTGTGCGCACATCCCCCAGGTGTGCGCACATCCCCCAGGTGTGCGCACTCTCACTAGCTCTTTCCTTTCCATTAAAGTGTATTTCCTCAGTGAGCTCCTGCTCTGCCTTGACTGCTAGCTATTATATTCTTCTGAGTGCAATAAAAATGCATTTTGCTTCCCTAACATAGGTTTATTTTAATATATCAGGCCCGCTTCCTCCCGCTTGTCATTTTAATGAGGTTTCCCTGTATATGTGCAATATTCAGTTGACCAGTTGAGTATTCACCTCATTTTGGATAACCTCCCACCCCCAACCCCTCAAAAAAAAATCAAAAATCAGAATAGAAAGTGATCATTACTTACGAACACAACTTGTAAAGGTAGGATCCGGCCCAAATCCCATTTTGCAGGTACATCTATAGCTGCCCATGGTATTCAAACACTCACCATTGGGGCACACGCCCTGCAGCTGGCATTCGTTAATATCTGCAGGAAAACACAATTCCTTTAGAAGGAGCCCTCAAGCCCTGCTGGACAGATCTGGCTGTAAACTTTCTTTTTCATCATAATCTCTTGGTTACGGTAAATAAGAGTGCCAGCAAGTTTTAAGGCAGCAGTTGTGAAGGAACTACGATGAAATCACACATTAGAACATTTAGAATTTATACAACAAATATTTATTATGTACCTACTCTGTTCTAGATACTAGGGATTTACCAGCGCACATAACCGACAAAAGGTTCCAGCCTTCACAGAGCTTACGGTTGAGTGTTAGCACACGGTAGGTACCCTGGAGCCCATGGGGAAGGCAAACAGCCTCACCCTGAAAACACCAACAGCCTAGTTATACTTACAACTACGGAAAAAATTAAACTGATAAGAAGTTCAAGTTACCACAATTAGAAGACCATAAACTTGAAGTTAAACTATGGAATTGCCTATATAGACAGGAAGAGCTGCTAGAGGAAGTTGGAGGCAGAGGAGACTGCAGCGCTGACACGAGGTGAGACGGCAGGTGTTGAAGCTGGGGAAGGTGGGATGGAGGGGGAGGGAGAGGTGAGTGATCTGTGTGGGTAGACATCGGAGCACAAACAGATCCTGGAGAAGGGAACAGGAGCCAGGAAGTTGTGTGTCAAACCACTGGCTAGAAAAGAAGTTTCAGGAAGGTATATATCTGGAAAAAGAGCTGGTTAAAGCCAGGCTAGGTTACGATTCAATTTTATTGAGAACAGGGAGCTACACTAAAGGTTTCTAAGCAGGAGGGAAGATAGAATCAGAGGCAGGCTCTGGGAAATCCATCTGGCCAGCACATGGCTTGGTGAGAAAAGATTAAAAGTTCGACCACGGAAGAAGTAATGCGGGTATGAGACAGGTGACGAGCCAGGTTGGCGACAGTGAGAATTATCAGGAAGAGAAGGAATAGAGAATTTTTTTAAGAGTAACTGACAGTGCGTGGTGTTTGATTGGCCAAACACAACCCGAGAGAGAGAGGAGCCGAAGGTGCCCAGGAGGCTTCTAACCCCCAAAAAAGAGGAAAAGACATGGTTGGTTTTGTGGAAAGTACTGAGGAGGAAAGAGGCAGATGAAGAGATTAATTTTGTAGTGAAGGTCACACTGGGATATTCAAGTGTAAATATCCAGCAGGAGGGGAAGATTCAAGAAGTGAGTGAAAGGAAACCATAGCTGGAAACAGAGACTTAAGGTCATCTGCATAGGCTGACTGCTAGGACCTGAACCTTTGAAAATCACTCAGACCTAAGTTTCTACATTGCAATCCTAACCCCAAGAGCTGATACTATTAGGAGGCAGGGCCTTTGGGAGATGCTTAAGTCTTGATGGTGGAACACTCACGAATGGGATTAATGCCTTGTCAAACGGGCTCCCAGAAATCCCTAGTCCCTCCCTCCACCCAGGACACAAGGGAGGAATCTGCAAGTGGCCAAGGGCCCTCAGCAGAGGGAGGTCCTGCTGGTGCCTTGATCTTGCACTTCCCAGCCTCCAGAGCTGTGAGCGGTGAACACCCTGAACACCCGTTGTGCATAGGCTACCCGCTTGGTGGTGCTTTGTTGTAGCAGCCCGAATGGACTAACACAGCGATCCAAAGGGGAACTGAAATTATTTGAAACAGGAGAGATAAAAATGGGCTGATTTTAAAAAGAAAGACCACAGAGTCATTTGCAAAGTCAATTAATTAAAAGGGAAAAACAGAATGCAACAATTTAAAAATAAAAAATTAGTAGTCACTTGTATTTTGATTTATGTAGCTTAAGGTTAACACACGTGGTTATAAGTATTTCCTGTTCAAACAATATTCATTTCTTTCTATCATTAATTCTAATAAAACTTTTATTAAGGATCCCCAAATATTAATTTTCTACATTAAAACTGAAAACATTGGCAGCAAAACATTACCAGGAGAACTGTTACATAAAAGGCAACCAGAGCCCTCAATAAACAATTATTTGCTTACCTTTCATTCTCTAAGTAGCCATAGGTGCCTACTCTATATGGCCATAGTTTATCCAACACATGGAGTTTTTAATTTAATTTTAGTGATGAGATTAATTTTCAATGACACTCAAATGACAAATTAACACATTTGCTGTATGAATTCCACAGCATTCCAACCTGGACCCAGCTAGATTCCGCCTGGCATGGCTCATGGTCCTGCTCCTGACCCTCATATTCATTACAATGGTGTACTGTGCTGTAGTACACATTTATGCACAGCGTGCAGCTGAAAATATTCCCCAGAGCTCATTGGCCTTAAGAAAACCACCATACGGGACTAGAAGGAGTACCAAGTCCAGTTGGGGCTCACATGGTACTAGGGGTGTCCAACCCATTGCCTGCAGGCCACATGCAATACAGGATGGCTCTGAATGTGGCCCAACAAAAAATCATAAATTTACTTAAAACCTTTTTTTTTTGTTCATCAGTTTTGGTTAATGTTTGCATATTTAATATGTAGCCCACGACAACTCTTCTTCTTCCAGTGTGGCCCAGAGATGCCAAAAGGTTGGACACCCCCATAACAAGCCCCTATTGCATGTCCCAAATTAAACCTCAAGTTCAGATAATGAGCCAGTTGTAGTCAAGAAAGCTAGACATTTCTGCTCACATCCCCACTAAGTTATAATTGTCAGCCTTCCTCTTTCCGAGGGGCCTCTACTCCTGTTCACTGGTTGTACACATTCCATGTTCACCGCTCGGGACCCAGAATTTCCCCTTGCCTCTTCAAGAGTGGCATCCCGGCCTCGCCACTGGCTGCCAGGTAACGGTGAAGGGTTTGTGCCCAACATATGAACACCCGGAGTACAACGACTGCGAGTGCCCTCTGTCAGTGTCCCCTCCTTGACTCTCCTCGACAGGGCGTGGTGCCTTGACCCTGATGCCATGGGGATGGAGGACAGCGATGAAGACAAAAAAAAAAAGGCACAACTATGGCTCTAGACAGGAAGGAATGGAAAAGTCCTTGAGGAAGGGCAACTGTGTAAAGCTCTCCATCTTCTTGCTCTCTCTCTTTTCTAAGCAGCTTGCATCACCAGCACCGGCAATACCAACTCCCCTAATTTCGGCCTCCGTAACCCCAAAGCATGACCCTTTCTTCACAACATGCTCTCACAGCTTCCAGAAAAACTCCCATCTCCCTCGACTGCCTCAATTTATTTTTACCATATTCTCTAAAATACCATAAATTAGAAATTAAGTTGCCAAGTTTTTAAGAACTTATGTACAGAAAAGAACATCAATCTTCAGTATACAGCTAGAGTAATTTTACATACACATATTGTGAATGCCCACGTACACGTGCGTGTGTGCATGTGCTATGCAACCACCACCCAGAAGGCGTTTTCGAACACGTTTATTGCCTGAGAAGGCTCCTTCATGCCCCTTCCCAGTCTACATCTCTGCCTGCATAGGTCACTGCTGTTCTGCCTGCTGTCATCATTGATTAGACGTGTCCATGAACTTCACATACAAGGCATCACGTTGTATATGTTCTTTTTTCTGACATCATTCTTCGCTATGACACCTGTGAGATTCACCGGCGTGGCTGCATGCAGCAGTTCATTCTTTCACTGCTGTGGGACATTTCAGTGTGTGCGGAGATCGAGATCAATTATGCGTGCCAGTGTGTGGCCGTTGTGAGCCACACCTCTGGGAACACTCCCACGTGTCTCCGGAAGGCCAGTACTCATTGCGCTCAGGTCTGCCTCTAGAAGCAGGACTTCTGTAGCCCGAGAGAAGGCCCTGAATGTCGTCACATAGTGGCCCCAAGAGGCTATGCCGATTTCCACCCCCAGTGCCAAATGCTGCACACCCTGGTCAAATCTGTCAGTCTCCCTGCTGCAGTCACTCTGGAAGAAGCATGGCACTATCTCATGGAGGTTTCAACTCGCATTACCCTGCATGAGCCATTTGGATTGAAAAAACTGGTTTCTTCTAAAATGTAAACAGAAAAGTTGCAGGTTGATAAGGCTGCTTTCCTTTCAGCACTCAGGGAGGACCACTTGGTGATTCTCACAGAGGGAGGGTGTGTGACTGCCTGCCTAGGGGACGTTCTGGGTTGTCGCAAGGACTGGGGGAGAGAACATAGTGGGTGGACACCAGGGAGCTAAACTTTCTAAAAGTGCAGCAAGTCTCTCTCAATAAAGAACTGTTCTGTCAAAAATAGCAATGCCCTCATTGAGAAACTCACACAGAGGTGGCAGAAATACATGTTTGTAAATGCAAAAGGTGCCATTTTAAAGTAAAGTCTGAGGAAGACGATGGGGTGGAGGTGGGTGCTGGTCACCTGAGAGGACCTGACAGGCTTCCTTCACCGGACTGAGGGTCTGGGTCTTCTGTGTCTGGACAGTCCCTCACTGCCTCTGAGCCTGTCTTTGGCCATAGGGTAGAAGGGAGGCTCAGCTAGAGGCAAAATAGAGACCTGGGCCCCCCAAACCCCTGAGTCTGGGCTGAGCAGTTTGGAAACATGCAAAACAAGAGACTCATTAAATAACCTAATATAACACACCTTTGTATTGCAGAACTAGTAAATGAAATAACAATCTAGTTCAAAGAGGCAAGAATCCTCACCCTCACATTTACATCTGTATGGCACACCCTGTCCCGGGGAAACTTCACAACAGTTCTGGAATGTGAGCCACAGGGTAGCTATTTCCATTTTACAGAGATAATTTTGTTCAAGATCATTTTGTTAAAAGGGTTTAAGGGGGAGCAGGGAAATTTCATGGGAGAACTGTACCGCCACAATCCAGCTTTGGTCTAGCTAGGATGCTAAATTATGTGACCTAGAATAAGTCACTAATTTCTGTTGATCTCAGTTTTCTCTCCTGCAACCCCAAGGGGCTGAAGTAGATAATGTAGCTAAAGCTAGAACTTCTAGCTTCAATATTCTTACTTCAAAACAATCTGCAGGTTGCCAGGGTTGAAATGACAAGGAAACAATGGTAACATTTGTAGATAATACATTATAAATAGCACAATTGCCCTTATGGGAAATAAACACACTTTTATGTATCTATACTGCACACTTAATAAAGTGAGTAATAATTTACTGCCTTTTTAGTGACGCACATTTATACAGGAAATGAGACATGTCCAGTAAACAACAGGAATTAGGTACAAGGTGAGAACAGTACATGAATATCTTTACACTGTGTGAAAATATGAAGCTTTTAGTGATTCTTCTGTGTGTGTATCCAGTTTTTGCTGATGGACAGAAATTTCATCAAGTAATTTAGCAGTATAATCTTTCCTTGAAAGCAGAACGAAATACCTTTCAAGGTAAATACTTTTCCTAGCCCACCAAACCATTTGGCTATTTTACACAGATCACTTACTTTAGATGAACGAGGAATTCATTCTCTGATTGGACATATGTACCTCCTAAACTTCATGCCCCTGAAGGTACATGACAATATCCCACAGGGTGCGTAAAAATGCTTGGACACTTTCAAGGGAATCAGACTCTACATCTCGAGCCTTCCCATGTTTCCTTAGGCAGACCAGTGATCTTTCTAAGAACACATTGGCCCATCTTCCTTTTCTACCTCTCTGTGACTCCATGCCTTCTTCCTCTTTGCAAAGTCAAGTCACCTCTTGCCGATGTGCAATCCTTCTAGGTTTTCTAGGGACACTGCTCTACAAAGTGAAATTCTCCAAGGCACTGAAAAATTAACAATTGTCAAATATCCGTCCTGAGGGACAGTCACAGAAAAAGGTCTCATAAGAAGGCCTGGCTTTGCCAGTTAGCTTAGATGGCAGACATTATTCAAGATGAAAAAGCCAACTCTGCAGCTTCAAGACTTTGATGAAAAATACACTTAAAGTGCATATCTAATACAAAAACAACAGAAATAAATCTACTGCATCCGGTTAGTTTTTGAAGGAAAAAATGTAGATGTCAGCTTGAAAATGTGTGAGCACATACGTTTTTCAAAATTATTTTAGGTGATAAGTGAGTAAAAATAATGTCCGAAGAGCAGAAATTCTATAGCCATTTTACCCAAAGTAGCTTACACAAAACCCAAGCTTTGTTCGGATCCTTCTAAGAGAAGGGTTCTGTGGCCAAATACCTTTGAGAAACACTGCATATTCTACAAACACAAGCGCATTGAGGAAAGACCCTGAGAAGCCCTTTGGCAAGGACTCCTGGTTTCCTTTTACTTGGTGTGGTCCACACACTTGGCCATAGAATCCATTTCACACAACCATCTACTACCC
The DNA here is from genome assembly GCA_004024845.1 of Tonatia bakeri. Taxonomy (NCBI): domain Eukaryota; kingdom Metazoa; phylum Chordata; class Mammalia; order Chiroptera; family Phyllostomidae; genus Tonatia; species Tonatia bakeri. Next base: position 321,921 of record PVIA01000077.1, read on the forward strand.
CCTGAATTGGTGGACAGTGCTGCTCTCTGGGGCTGGCCACACACCTAGGCCTCACTGCTTCTGGAGCCTCCCCTCCTGACCGGTAACTGTCCCACCACTATAAAATGAAAATCTAGCATAGGATGGCTTTGATCATAAAGGAGGCCAGCCACTGTGGGAGCAACTCCGCTCCTTCCAATTTTTCTCTCTTCAGGGTAACATGATAAAAGAATTATCAGAGCCCAGAGAACAGCTTGTATTTATTTTTTGATACATGTGTAGTACACATGGAAGATGCTAATCGCACCCGCGCCTCTGTGGGTCTTGGACTTCAGACTCCAGTCTACAGACACTGCATTCATTCTGCTTGAAACATGCACAGTCACGTGAACCCACCGTGGGCTCTCCTGGTCACTTAGGATGCAACAGGCACCTTCCCATTGACTTTACGGCCCCAGAGACCAAGGTCAAAGAGCGATTGGAAAATACAATGTGCTAATGACTCACTTCACCCCTGTCTTTCCTAAAGAAAAGTGAATAAAACAAACAGACATTTCCTTTTTGAATCTCATCCCAGTGATCTGAGCATAGTAAGAGGACACACCAGAAAGTGATTCTAGAACAGATAGGAACGGGTCCCAAATTGACTTTTAAATGTTGAAATACGATGCTCAAGTCCAGATCAAAACTGTTTAAATCCTAACTGAAAAAAAAAAAGCCTATTTAAACTAGAAACTGTAGCAGGAGTTCCAAAAGGATGCCTCAAACAGTAAGATTTCCCTTTCAAATAGGTGCAATGTCTAATAATTCCCCCTCAGCCACTGACGATGCTAAAGCATGATTCAGCCTCACATTGAGTGTCCCACAGTTTCTGGTATTAAAGCACCAACTACAGCAGAGCATCGTGTGAATCTCCACCCAGTAGGCTAAGCAAAAAGAACTTTACACATGTGTAAGTGTCTTGAGGAACTGAATTATCAAGTCTGGTCGACTCCTGTCTTAGTTTATACCTATTCATTTTCCACTATTATTTCCCAAATAGATAGCAAGAACAATGGATTCTAAGTTTCATCTTTACACCCACATCACACTCATCGACTTGTTTCCAATTTCAAATTCCATGTTCCCAAGAAAGAAACAAACACCATAGCCATCAATTCCCCTTTGACAATGGAACCGAAGGGAACTTCAGAGATGGCACCATGAAGGAGTTCAGCACAAGCCTCTCCAGGATGTGCCCCTTTGGCAGGTAAATTATTTTGATCTGAAGGCAAATGAGACCCTGTGGGCTCAAGAGAAACTGTCATCTTCCCCTGAAAGAGAGAAGTTCCAGGAAAAGTTGGGTAAGAATATAGGGTTACTAGAGGAAGAACCTAGGTTATGTACAAAAGGGTTAAAATGGGCTTGAGTGATGGGAACTTAGGAAACCACAGGCCCCTTATGTCACTTGCTGTGTCGGGATCACTGTCACCAAAAACACTGATGGCCGTAGGTTACTACTATCCCCCTTGTGCACCAAGTCCGCAAATAACACCGTTTTGTTGTGATATTGATGCTGTAGGGACTTACATCAACTAGCTTGAGTAAAACTGGTTTCATTTTATGTCATTTCACTTAAAGTCACAGAACCTAAAAACGTCAAATGTGGTTTTACTGGGCTTGGTTACTACCACTGCAAGAAGGAAGTCCTGAACAGGGTGGGTGGGCCCTGAGAGAGAGGGACAGGGAAATGAAGTGAGGGCGGGAGGCCAGAAAAGAGGGAAAAGAAGGAGTGAGGGAGTGTACTTAGCACTCACTACTGATTTAAAAGGCATTTATCTTAGCTCCAAGAAAACTTTCTCCAAGACATCTGATGGAAACCAGAAATGTCAACAAAATGGCATATTGTAAATAACAAAATATATCAACTTTACGTTTATTTGGAAGCTTACACTTACTAGCCAGTACTGCAAACTTCAAATTTAGCCTGGGTCCCCTCCAAGTACCTTCACCGTCTTATCATCCACCTGCACCTGCACCTGCTCCTGTATGATGCAGCACGCTGGCTGCACGCTCTCCCACACCTGTGTCTTAGTTTCTTCTATCCCCACCAACTCCCTTGCCCCATCGTCATCTTTCCCAATTACACTCTTCTGAAGGTAAAATTATTCCTACATGAAAAACTCACTGAAAAAAAAAAACACTGAAACCAGCAAGAGCTAGTTCCAGTAATACAATAGATATGAAAAAAAATAATGTTCCTCATAGCCATATTTAATGTAAAATAACTGGGGAAAGCCTGAAGACAAATGTCAAGGGCCTGTGTGAAGCAAAACACACTACTGAACTGTCCCTTTTGTGTTTTCAAATTTGTAAAGGAAAGGAAATCAGGGAGGAGGGAGGGACGCCGCCAGTGGGTTCCGAACCGCTGGGGAGAAGGGAAGCAGCGCACCCTCCATGGAAGGGAATGTGTGAGAGATGAGGCAAAGCGTGGAAACCAGCAAGTTCCCTCCCCAGCACAGGCACAGAGGCACACAAAGGTCCACAGCCCCTGTGCCCCTGACAGCACTGTATATAATGAGGAGACACAGAAGCCAGTCTGAAAATCCAGCTTCAGGTGAATGCGTAAACCAATGGTCCTATATCATTAACTGGGATACTATGTCAGCACTGCAGTAACTTTTAGAAGATTATTTAATAATATCGGAAAGTATTCATTAAAAATGAAGTTAAAAAAATGGTTTTCACAGCTGTTCATGAAATTTCAAACCTCTCTTTCTCTCTATATAAATATATATAGAGAGAAATAAATATATATTATATATATGATTAGCAGAAAATACAACAAAATGTATCAATTTTTGTAGGACATTATGGTAATTTTCATATTTCCCTTTATATGTTTCTCTCATTTCTAAATTTTAAGGAATAGGTAAGAATTATTTTTATAAATAGAAAAGACAATGTGATTTTTAAAGGAATATGTTTTTAAATGCTGTCTGTGATTTTCTAAGTAAATGGGAACTTCCCTCTGAAACCATATAGTATTTGGTTCATGTCATAAAATACTTACTACACGTTACCTTGACTTTTTAATTATGTGTGAGAGCAGCAACCCTCATCAGGGTCAGAGTTCAGCCTTATCACAGTCCACATTTCTCAGAGTGCCCTACTTAAGTCACCATTAAATGTTGGTGACACGGATGGGTAAGTGTGTGAACGGCAGATGGTAGCAAATTTATGCTGATAGGCTGCTTACTTCCAACAGGCAAAGAGACTTTACCTGTGCATAACAGATGATATAATTCTAATATTTTTCCTGAAAACTTTTCCATATACTAAAAAAATTATAATATATACACATTAGCTTAACATTATATTCCAATATTGATTTCTTGAATGAAAAAAAATCCTGATATGGATATGTTAAAAAAGGGTTACACAGTGAATCCTTGCTTCCATACTCCCTCCCCATTCCAAACACATACCAACTACAGATAAATTCTTTAAAAAGATCAAAAAACAAGACAATCGTCTCAGTGAACCTGGAACGGCAAAGACGTTCATGGTGGTGGGTGGGGCCGTGGAACCTCTGGGCCTGCTCTCTGGAAGTGAGTAGGGACGGCCAGGGGTTAGTCACTGGGGGTAAGAAACTAAAAGTACCCTGTAAAAACCCCTCCACAGCTGAAATCTGGGACGATAGCACCAAAAGGCACACTGTCAGGAGCTAACATTACAATCTGGCTTCAGATTGGGGGCGCAGACAGGAAAAGGCAAGAAATGGGGGAGATAAAAATAAACGTTCAGTTCAAAGTGTGCCTATGAACTCAGTTAGAAAGACATAATGTGAAGAAAGCAAGTGTGTCAAAGATTTGAACAGGAACAGTCTCCAGATCAGAGTAGTTTTATGAAATGTTTCAATAAAGATTTTTAAAGAATTTTTTAGCATGCTTAAATAACTAAATGAATGAATACATTTTTTTTAAAAAATGAAAAAAGGAGATAAGAACAGGTAGCTGTGAAAAATAATTATAAACTTCAGAAATGAAACAGTCTTATAACTGAACATGTAACAGATGGAATAGTCTAGATGGGCAAAGTAAAGCAGGAATTTAAAAACCGGAAGGCAAAAGAATAAAAACATGGAAGACTTGTTCACAGACATGAAAAATACCGAGGCTCCAATACTTGTCTAATAGGAGTTGCAGCTGAAAGCAGTGTGGAGAAGTGGTATTTTAAGAGGTAACATCTTCAAATTTCAGGAAACACATGAACCTTCCAATTGGCAATGCACAGTCTACTGGATAAAAATCAACATAAATCCACATGGAGACACATCATGATAAAACTAAAGAACATAAAGAATTAAGAGACCATCTCAAAAGAGAGACAAGATGGATTATCTACAAAGAAAGAAGTATCAAAAATGCAGAAGTCAGATGATATCAGCATAATGATCAAAATTACTGTTAAAAAACAACCATTAACCTAGAATGGTATACCTGACCACTATCATTATGAAAGGAACTCAAAATAAAGAAGTTTTCAGACACATAAAGTACACACTTCTCAGTGAGTCTCATTAAAAGAACTGTTACAGGATATAATCTAAAAATATAGACTTAGCAAAATACAGGATGCCCAATTAAATTTGAATTTTAGATTAAAAATGAATGCCTTTTACCATAAGCATATCCCGAATTATTTACTGTTTATCTGAAATTCAAATTTAACTTGGTTTCTTGTATTTTATCTTGCAAACCTACCTCAAAAGAAAATGTGAACTGAGCAAGAAAACACAGGTTACAAGAAACTATACTGAGAGCAAAAACTGGTAAAATGGCAGTAAGTTCATGCAACTATTAACTCTATGAAAAAAAACCTTTCTATATTTATATTATACCTTTAAAATAATTATAAAGTGATGATTTGTCTAAGCCATAAATGCATTTTCTTTTAAATATGCAAGATGTTGTCATAAATTGCCTTTGGACATTTCCATGTTAAAAGCAGTCTGTTTTCCCAGCATGCATTGCAAAGCCTGTTCTATTGTACATGGTGCATGCAATCAATCATAGGAGCCTTGCCTGAAAGTGATGAAGCACTTCGTCTTACCCAACCTGCACCATGCCACAGGCCACATTCTTTTCTCCAGCCAAGTAGGTTTTGTTGAGGGGCTCACCTGCACTTTCTAGCCTTCTAAGACACTCAGAGACCAGTCTTTATGTGCTCACCATGCTGCAGCCACAATCAATTTGTCTGGTAATCATTAAGAGGTCTGAAATGCAAGCTACAATTCAGGCGGCCCTTCGTAACCAGAAAGTCCTATGAATGGCTTACTTATATGGACTATTTATTAATCACGACTGTTGAGTCTCATTTCATGTCAGAGATAGGCCCTTGGAAAAAAGCGGGCATTATCTGCTTCTATGGTCCAAATAAAATCCAATTTCAGATGTACTTTGAGGAGCTATCTAGAAGGAGCCCTAAAGTGGAAGTTTTGGTAATGGGCATTATTGTGCCCTAATGTATCTGTTTTGTAAATACATTACATTAAAGCAGAACAACCGATGTGATAAAGTGACGGCAAAAGAAGGCCACGTGGACGGCTCTTTCATATTTGCTTTCACAGGCTCCTCAGGCCAGCTCGAATTCAGCTGGCTGGGATGGTGAATAAAGCAAATTACATCCTGCTGATTCAAGCTGATTTGATTACACTAAGTCCAAGGGCAGGATCGGTGGCTTATTCAGCATTCATTACATACAATTGGTCTGCAGCTCTCTCGGGGGCCCTACCAATTAATGTTTGTGTTATAAATACTGAATGCTTTTAAGAATTCTCAAGATTATCCACAAAAATGGAATATATGTATACTGGTACACAGAAGTATGGACACCTTCTAGTGATACACTTTGGCACTGCCCACAGCACCTGGACACATGCTAAAAATGTAGAAAATAATACTAAGTTGATTTTATACCTACATGGTCATGAACCAGGTACGTGATTTTAGTAAATCAAAAGACATATTTGCTTTTAATAAAAGGTTTCACTAAATAGATTGGTCCCCAAGTACTCTCTGAAACAAATTCTACTCTAAAAACTTAGATTTATACCTAATTCAATAACTCATCTCATGGCAAAGTTACTCTCAAATGTTGAGAGTATTCAACATTCAGGGAAAAACTTAGCTTTAGAGGAAAGCAGTATGAACATAAGAGGTTCCTATTATCATCACTGCCATGATATATTATTTCATTTAATTCTCATTCAGTATCAGACTGGTAGCATACTAATCAAGTGACAAATGACAAACGCCACTCTAGATGCACAAGAAAACAGAATTCTGTTGTTTGTTATGAGAAATACTCAAATCATAACAACTCCATAACACTGAGGGTAGTGAGACAGGTTTCAGGGCCCCCTATGTGTATATGCAATAAATCATTCCTTTGAAAAGATAATTGCAGCACCGCAAGGGAGAAGAAAAAAAACCAGCTTTGAGGGCAGGGATTTGAAAGCTCCTCAAATTAACTTGTGCACAGTTGGTTCTTTGTTACTGAGTGCACATTAGTGAGCGTTGTATCAGGAACATTAATGCACTTCATTAAAGGAAATAATGTAATTCTAGTTATTAATCATTTTAATTGTAAATGTGCTTGGTAAACCGAGGAGACATTTAACTGTAAGAACAGTGTGGAATGCTGAATGGGTTCCTTTTGAAAACTGCAGGATAACAGAGTCAAAAAGCTTGAAGGCTCGAGGAAAACTGAGTGTACATATGTAACATGAGAAAGTCCTATTTAATTTTACTGACCAATTATATCACAAAGGGAGTGAAATTAAGCCCTTCTCTCACAAGCAATTTAAATAGATTATATGGAATGAAATCATATTATTTTATGAGTCAATCTTCTCTGTAGTGTAATTTAGCGGTGCCTTTTTGAGGTACCATGAAATAGAATTTTCTGTGATACTTTACTCCAGAATCCATGCCAAAAAGTATAACACTGTTTTTTGCCAATAGCCTCCTGAGACAAACATAAGCCAGGATTTGGTGTGACTGACCATCAGTGCAAATGACTGAGGAGGAACCGTCTGCTATGCTCCATATGAACAGAGCTGGCTGAAGGTCACTTCATACCAGCCATACCAGGAGAGGGAAATTAAAAAAAAAAAAAAAAAAAAAGCCCTCAAGCAAGTATTTAAAAGAGTCTCCATTCTATTTTTGTTAAATGAGATAGCAAGTGATTACTTGCAAATTTTCACTTCTACTTCAACAGTATTTTTATAAAAAGGAAGTCTTAGAACCTTGAACCAGCCAGTAGAAAGAATGGATTAGATAATCTCCCTTTCTTATTAAAAAAAAAAAAAGTAAATGTTAATTGTTTTGACTTCTATAATACTAAGTCCACCACACATGGTATATCTTCTGTTGCAGTTAGCTAGCATCCACATTAGTAATACTTCTCAGATACACACACACGTGTGTGTGTGTGTGTGTGTGTGTGTGTCGGAAAGGAGGCCACATTGCACATAGAAACAGGTGGTTTGCAAGTTGAATCCTGGCTGGGACTCTTTTTACCTACGTGACCTTCAGAAAGCTACTCTCTATGCCTTGGTTTCTAATTGCAATTAATAATGCCCACAGCCTAGCCCACCCCAAGAAAACATGTATATTCTTTAGCATTTGACACGTGGGAGAATGAGGACCATCTGACACTCTGGAGCATCGCCAACAACCAGCCATGAAGGGATGCAACAGTGAGGGACAAAGAAGGACTCCCTCTGTCTGCAGTCTAACGGAGCAAGAAGACGAGTGCAATCACAGGGGACACTTTGGGAAACTACAGGTTTGGGGGCTAAACCTTGTCTGGCAGACAAGGTGTCGCTTCTTTCTTCTCATGCACAGCCTCTATCCCAGGAGACAGAGTAATGACAGCGTCAGGGAACTGGAGTGTACCTCCAGAGTCATCTAACCTCAGGGACGGCAGGAGACAGAAATTCCCCCGTAGCCTCCCGGGCCAACAGCGGAGTACCCGTTGGATCACTTCCACGTGCAGGAAGCTCAGCACTGCCTGAGGCACCTCAGGACAATGTGGGGGACTCTGTTCCACAGGAGAAATGCCTTGCAGCTGCAACTACGCCCCCTCTACCACCACTCTAGTGACTTTGGCTTTTGAAGCAACTCATAAAAGTCTTGTTTGTAAGACAGTTAATCAAATGTTTAAAGGCACATTTACAAATATTGAAGGCATGTTTATAAATCAGCCATTAGAGTTCTCTTTGGTCTGCACTTCTCCTAGCCAAATACTCTCAGGTCTCCAGGCCCTTCACATTTTGGCTGACCTTACTGGCCAAAAGACAATGAACACCAAATACCCAAACCCCAAATTCAGTCTCACTGGCAGAGTACAAGGTCATTGTTTCTAAAGCCATGCTCATTTTGCTTCTATGAATGCATCCTAAAATAGAGTTGGGCTTTCCATACAGGTTGTCATCCAAATCTGTGACACTGTGATGTGGTTCACACCGTAATGTATACATTTAGCCATCTATTCATTCATTGTGAAGTGCTGACCCGGGCTAACCAATCTCTGAGGCTCACCCTGCTTATACCCATCTCTGCTGTTGGTTTGAAATAAACTGAGCAGAAGTGCCCTGGATGGTTCACATTTAGCCACATAGTTTTACCTACTGCCTACTTAACATGTGTTCACTCTGCTGTCTAATGCGCGGATACTTCAAGGTGGCCAGCGATAGTCTGAGAGAAAAAGGGGGATTCTGCTGCTGAGTCATGTGTCAGCAAAGAAGCAGCACTGCTAGCATGTATGTGCTCACATGTGCACATGCATGTGCCTGAGCAGGACAGGAGGTGATCAGCATGGAGACCACCAAGTGATCTGTGATGTAATCCAATCTCCTGTGGGTTTCATTATGAAGTAATAGGAGGAAAGAACGTTCCATAAAGTTTAAATGGTAGTGAAGCAATTCTAGCAACCATACACTGAACCTCTACATTCGCACGCGGCTAAACAGAGCGAGCAGGAGGCGGTTTGCTGCATGACCTTCGCTGGCCGGGCTGAATGAGCAAAGGGAGGCAAACAGCTCAGGTTTCTGAAAAACCAAAACAACTGTTGAGTCCATACCAATGAATTCAGTTAACCTTACCTTGACAAAAGGTGTTGTTAACCCTCTTAAAACCTTGTAAACATTCCATCATTTGGTTATATCCATGATAAGCTGTAAGGGAAGAAATAATTCTTTGTTACATGTGTAGTTTAAATTCTTACAATCCTAAACTAGTATATGTGATAACCAAAGCCATTTAAGGCAGCAGTGGTCTTACTCATTTCTAAGATACCAGTTCAACATGTATTCATTGCTTTCACATTATCCTTTTTTTCAGTACACTTCATATTTTGCATTAGATATAGCCCCAATTATTTGTCAGTAAATGCCAATTATGTTAAACAGAAGAATCATAAGACTGTTTTATATTTTCTTCCACCAATTAGTGATTCCTTGTTTGTATGACAAAGGACGGCTTCCTCCCCAGTGAGTTGCTACAGGCACTTGAATTTCCTTATCGCAGGCAGGGGCTGCCTGGGACGGCCCTGAGTTATGCCTGATGTTCCAGCAAAGTTCACTACCAGCACTCTGTTTCACTCTTGAAAGTGTCCCAGTTTAGACAGTACATTATAGGCTTGCCTTAACTGCAGGATCACGTTTTCTAGTTATGAGCTGATTCTCACTAATGTGAACCTGGAAAGAACAGGAGGTGATGATAAGAAGGTAGGAGGTACAAGGGGCTCCTGTGATCAGCTGTGTGGACAGACCACTCAGAAAACTTATCGACAATACAAATGTTGCAGTCACCAACTTGCCAATGAAACCCTATTCACTGAAACTTGGACACTGTAAATTGAAACATGAGAGACTTCTTGACATAGTTGATATAACATAATCTCTGGGACCAAACAAACCTAGGTTCAAATCTTGGCTCTGCCTATCAATAACTCTGCAACCTTGGGATACAAGCTTCCCAGGTTACAAAAGGCAATTCTGTACAATGAGAGTATCACGTCTACCAAGCATGTCACAGTTGTGGTGGAGCTTAGAGATAATTTATGCAAACGCCTGCAACAGTGCCTGACAAATGCAAGCACTCACTAAATGACAGATGCCATTGTTATTTCCTGAAAAGAGGTATTCTTTTATTAAAAACATAATGAGCAGCCCTGACTGCATGGCTCAGTGGGTTGGGCATTGTCCCACGAACTGAAAGGTCGCCAGTTTGATTCCCAGTCAGGGCACATGCCAGTTTGTGGGCCATGTCCTTGGGAGCATGTGAGAGGCAACCGATGATGTTTCTCTTGCACATCGATGTTTCTCTCCCTCTCTTTCTCCTTCCCTTCCCCTATCTCTGAAAGTAAATAAATATTTTTTAAAAAGTAATGAGTAGCAGAAAATGGGGCATAATCACAATAGGTTAGACTACTACAAGAGCTGAAGGAGGAGTAAAAAGGGAGAGTTACAGTAAAAACACAACACACACACACACACACACACACACAACAGTGTTATGGAAAATAAAATTATTTTGCCCCTAACACAAGTTCTTTATTCCTAACACTAATGGGACAGGGTGAGTATTTACTAGTGTTGTTCCTCTCCTCCCCCATTTCCTTTCTGTGCCGTACTCCCCGTCTTCAGATCCTTCAGAACGCCAGGGAATGGTTACAGTGAGAGGTCTTAGATTAGTCAGCTACAAAGAAAAAGAGAGGTCAGCTGGCAGGGAGTCGCCCCATTCAACTCCTTGGCCAAATGTCTTGTCTTCTCCCAAAAAACAAAGGCACCCTGGAGTCGACCGCCTGCAGGGACTGTGGGCTCTCGGCCTGTGAACTATTCAAAGGCGACAGAGGGACAACAATTTGTCTGGGGAGTGTCAGCATTATCTACCTCGAGGCAGATGATCTAAAGTCCTCCCAGCCGAGGACTCAATATTAATTTTCTTCTAAAACCTCTTAAAGGGCAAGGGACTTGCTCATGTTAAGTATACTTTTTAATATATTACAGACTATTTAATGAAATCATTTGCAGATTTAAAATTATGTTTTCACAGTAAAACCTGATCAACAATGAAAGGTCTTTCTGTACGTGGCTAAACAAAACCTTCAACAAAAATTGAAGAAAAGCCACGTGAAAACTGAGGGCTGAACTGCTTGGAGTGCAAAGGAAGACGTGGACCACAGAACCAGAGGTGGACAGCCACGGAGAGTCTGGTCTCTTCCAAAGCAGATGACTCAGAGAGCAGACCCACCGGGGACAGGAAAGTTTCTAAATGACATAGGAAGAATGTGACCCCGAGAGTTTCTCGGGAGTGAGTCACTTGGTTCAGCACAGAGGAAGTAAATGTCAAGATGTTGAGAGTTTACTTCATTCGTGATCCGCACTGTCCTTCCTAAAGTGGACCGATCTCGTCAGTTCAAGCCAACATATGAGTTCATGTTCATCAGCCTTTAAAGTGTTAGCCACCTTGTACTTTCACATTCTTCCTCAATTTATCAAAATATAGAGCTAACAAAACCCCGTAAAACAGTGAATTCACCCCTGGGTGACACAATTCTAGATAAAAGAGATAAAAAGGTCTGGAGTGGAAGTTAGGGATTAAAAAGCAAAAACAAGCAGGAAAAAACCTTAGGATTCCCTTTACCTCTGTCTTCCAATTTGGGGATTTAGAAAAGAGAGGAAAGATAAGAAACTAAGCAAAAGATTTATAGAGAAGGGGGAAACTAAAAAAGATAAACAAGGTATAAGATAAAAAAAATATCAGAGAGCAAAAACTTAGCCCCAAAACACAGCTGTAAGAACGGGACTTCTCTCCTTCAGCCCCTAGACCGAGCGGTGGGAAACGTGCCACCCTCCACAGCATCCACACACACACACAGTCGGTGAGGGGCGGGTAGTTAAAAAAAAGAGGTGATGTTCTTCAGCATTTTAGATACAGACTCTGAGGGCAAATGAGAGCTGGGGGTCTAACTCAGGGCTCCCTAAATTCAAACTCCACACTCTTTAAACAATATCACATGTCTCCTAGATAGCCCTTCAACAGCTTCTCAACATAGTTTTAGGCAAATAGATCTTTCAGCGAAGAGGGACCATCACATTCAACCCACTCGCTGGAAATCCACACTGTCCATCATTATCGAGTCAGTGTCCAGAGTCCACTGGGGACATCCTGTAGTACTCGATGTCCTTATGTGTGTGACTTCTTCCCCTAACTGAAGAATTCATTGATTACCAGAAACTTTAGTGGGTGTTTCCACAAATCAGTCCTCTAAGAGAAGAAAGTAATACAAACAAAAGAGTGATACTAAGCAAAATTATCTCTAGGCATCCAAAGACTTAGAGAACAGGTAAGCTTGAGAGACAAGGAAGTCCAAACGAGAGACAATTATTTAAAACAAATTGTTAGAATGAGAGGATAGTTTGTAAGACAAACATAAGGAGCAGTGACCCTAAGAGGCAGATTTGGTTGAGAATATCAACCAAACCAAATAAAAATGATCCAGTTGAAGCAAATGAGAAATTCCTTGCAGCATAAAGTATTTTTAAAAAACTATAAAAATCTTCAGTTTTACAAGGCGAAGAAAAATGACTGAGAAAAATATCACGTGCTTTCTTGAAAAAACATGACGAATAAGTGTAAAAACATTCTCCTTAAATCAAGTTACCTTTGTCTTTCTAAAAAAGTATTAGAAATCAGTCTTCCAGAGTTAATACTACATATAAAAACTAAAAATACAAACTATAATTGAGAGTAAAGTAACAGGAAGATATAAATCTGGACTTACTCAAGTTAACATGTTCTGAAAAGCAGATTTTACAGACTAATCAAAGCGTGTGCATGTCAGTACAGAGTGACGTCACTGAGAACTGTGATGGTGCGAAGGCATGACTAGGAAGAAAGGGGGAAGTACTGCGTCCTAGTCGTTGTAAGTTTCTTTTACCAATTAGCAAGCCAATCGTTTCTTCATCTGAGCTGTTTTTTCTTAACTGAATTTTGAAAACTTTGAGTATAACAACACCTACAACAGAAGTTGTGGCTGTTAAAAATCTCACTGCAGAACTTTATTCTTTTCCTTGTGTTTTATTGTATTTTCCCCATTATCATGTATCCCCCTAAGCCCCTTCTTTCATCTCTGCTCACCTCCCTCCCCACTAGCAGTCACTGACTTTGACCCAAGAAATCACAACTGCACTGACTTCTTAGAGGGTCTGACACATTCAATAATTAGCTCATTTTAAAAGTTATCTTATTTTCTCTTCACCTGAGAAAATAAAGCCTGTTTTCTTTAGCACCTCACATCTTAAAAGACTTTTTTAAAAGTATGCAATCCAACTGAAGAAGGCAACTGATAACCATACTTATTAAAAAAACAGAATGGGTCTGAAACTCCTCTCCGATCTGTAAGATTTCTGGAAATGCGAATTATTGCACGGTGTTCTACAAGTCAGTAAGAGTTCTTTTAAAGCCTAATGTCTCACCATGAAAACAGTAGTCATAAGGAAACAGATACGCTCCATGAGCCTGCAAAGGAATGAGGAAATGTCACTTACATGGCTTCTTGGGGCATTTCTGGCATTTGTGAAAGCCCCAGGAGGTGCCCACGGTTCCGCAGCAGTCCTCCTGCTTCGAGAGGCCGGGGAGCGCTTTGCCACACTGCAACGACAGGTGTGTACACACAGGTTAATCAGGTGCTGGGCACCCAGCTGTAGGGCACAGCTGTGTTTCAGCCACATCACAAAACCGGTTCTGTTGTTATCAACGGAATTGGGGTGGACCTCTAAAACTTAAAACAAAACACCATAGCAGAATAATCTGGGTGACACTGAAATGAACAAGTATATTTTCCAGAGTTTCTCAGGATTGCTAGAATCTTACAAAAATCCGTCCCTGCTCAGGGCACTTTGTAAAACTTGTTTCCAATGCCTTTTGTCTTAACAAAACCCAAAAACTAAAAGAGCAATGTAAACTTTTACAATTTTAGTTCCCACTATCTGTTGACATCGCCCCTGTGGGTCATCAGAGCTATAAGGGCATGACGGGTGTGTAAACCTTGAGAAGGTGGCACTGACCCCATTTACAACAGGCTTCTGGTCTTCCTATAACACCATGGCCTGGGCAGGGAAAGAACAGGAGAGGACAATACAAGAAATGGTCACTGGCCAGGCCCCGTCAGCTCTGGCAGAGACAAAGTCTCCAGTCAGCCAAGCGGTCTGACCCAGGGAGGTCAGCCAAGCTAGGAAGACACCGGCAGGTTTAAACAAGACCAGGAGGCAGAAAAGCAGGGCTCAGAGGCTCCTGGAATAACTCAAGTTGTCAGATGTAAAGATACATTCCATGACCTTGGCCAATCATGGGTGGTCAGGAGAGGCAGGGGTACCTGAAGTGAGAGCAACTCAGTGGGGCTGGAAAAGGTCTAAGGAAACAGACCCTCCTCTGTGCAGTCCTGAGGGCAGCTGTGCAGGGTGGAGGGGGTGGTGCAGGGGGCAGGGGTCCACACCCCACATCTCAGCAGCCAGTCCCTCGGCCTTCATCTGCCACAACAACTACAAAACCCTCTCAGTGGCTTCAAGAGTCTTCTTTCCAAAGACAAATCTGATCACATTCCTCTACTGATGAAAAACCTTCCGTGACTGTCATTGTCTGCAAACTGCAAGCTCCTTGGCATGACATAGAACAGCGGTCCCAGCCTTTTTGGACCAGGGACAGGTTTCATGGAAGACAATCTTTCCTCAGACCAGGGTTGGGCGGGGGGATGGTTTCAGGATGATTCAAGCGTACCACATTCTAGCTCACCTCCCACTGTGCGGCCTGGTTCCTAACAGGCGGATCGGTAATCCACGGCCCGGAGGTGGGGACCCCTGACATAGAAGATTCTTCCTGTTCCTGCCTTAGACAATTTTTCTGACTTTCTCTCTGTCCCGCTTCACCTCTCTACACCCATGCTTCAGGCACACCAAAGGATCTAAACAGTCTTTCCAAAAGTTGTCCCTTCTCTCTCTGGCGGCCCTCCTTTTTTCTTTGCCCAGAGTAACCTCCTTTATCTCGTGAGCCCCAGCTCTGAAGAACCACCATGTGAAGCCTCAAGTCTCAGCACTAGCAAGTGGCTACATCCTCTTTACTTCCCGGCACTTTCTACACAGTCCCGCTCCCTCCACAATGCGTTTTAATGAGATGGGGATGTATCTCACTTATCTTTCCGCCCCAATACACAGTGCACATCGCAGATGTTCAGTAAATGAAGGAAGGGAGGAACAAACCAGTTGCCTGCCGTCCATCCAGGCAAGCGAGGGTTCTGAGAAAACCGATGGAAAAGAGCCAGTGCACAGAGGCTCGTGAGCAGGACAGTGTGACAGAAAGCCCAGGCAGGTGGTGAGCCTTCGAAGCGCAGCAGGTGGTAGAGACCAGTCACCTGGCAGCGGGCCTCTTTTCCACCAGGTCCCGGCACGATGCAGCATTCGGGCTGAGGCTCTAAGTGTCCAAATTGTGAAACAAAACCAGAAGCGGCCCAGCACAGTGAATGAAGTTTTAGTTACATCGTAGCTTTGAAGTCTTTAGGTTTTTCTTTTATGGTTTTTAATGATTCCGACAGGATGTTGTCTGCTCTCTAAAAATGGTGTATGCTGAGAGAGACGGAGAGGGAGAGGGAACACGTGAGAGGAATGGAGAAGACACGCACTGGCTGGATGCAGGTCGTGCCCAGGTGCCCTCCACTCGATCACAGAAGGCTTAAATCTGAAATGTGAAGCAAGGAACAGGGAGGAGGACGCAATGCCCCAGGCATAAGACTAGAAACAAGTGGTTACATTAAGAAAAGGTGAAGGGACTGAGAAGTACAGATTGGTGGTTACAACATAGTCGTGGGGCTGTAAAGCACAGCATAGGAAATACAGTCAATAATACTGTCTGTAATAACTATGGGGTCAGGTGGGCACTGGAAATATCAGGGGGAATGCACTGTAAAGTATATGATTGTCTAACCGACGTGCTATACACCTGAAACTAATAGAAAATAATATTGAACGTAAACTATAATTGAAAAAACTCTTTAGAGAAAAAAAAAATTTTAAGGACACGGAGCTCTCCACTGTTGCATTCTGCTGCCACAGTGTGCCTCCTGTTTCCTCCAACTGTACCAGTCGGACTTCCATGAGACTCCGTGCCCATCCCGTGTTGATTGTTCTTGAACACGGCTCTTTAAGTTCTTCCCTTAATCAAGCAAAGCTCTCAACACTTGCTGATTTTATATGCTCAAAATTTTAGTAGCAGTTAAAATCCAATTTTCACCTTGGATTCCTAGAATGTTTTATTTGGTAGGGCAAAAAATAAATCATCTCTCTCTACCAGGCCTCAAAAAAGGCACGAGGTTTTCATTACGGGACTCGGGCCGCTGTACCCCATGGCTTTGCTTTTGCAGGGCCACAGCCAAGAGCAGCGCCAGCCATCCAAATCGATTAAATAAATGGCCATGTAGGTGGTACCACGACCCTGCATTCTTCTCAAAACTGGGGCCACACAGCACAAGACTAGGCTGCAAGGGATGAAGGCAGGCTCACAGCGAGGCACAGAGTTCTGTGTGTACCCCTTTAGTTTTTTAACTGTGAGGAGCTTTCAACGTGTCGTCAGAAACTCCACCTGTGAGATCTCTGAGGCCGTACTCAGGACGCTCACACACGCGACCACCCAACACTACTAGGCCCTCCCTGGACGCTGGAATATAACTAGAGGAAAAGAAGGTAAAGGGAGGATCTTCTCTCCTCTGTGTCAAAAGGCTGCACTGGAGAGAACCACAAAGAAGAGGATGCTAGCATTCAGAATGTCCTTCTTTCAGACTGGAAGATTCTGCTTCTCCATGACACATAATCACATGGCCATAGACTGAGTCTGCCTAACTACATGTTTGTGCCCAGACTGAGGTGAGTTTGACAAGTTAGAAACACAAATGGAATTTCCCCTATGTGAATCATTCACCACAGTTTCGGAGAAAGCCAGTCTCTCATTTCAAGGCATACCTTGTACATAAGCAACCCAGGAGAAGTGTGCTAAGTTTATAGCCCTGTGTTGAGCTAATTCAAGTCAGAAAGAAAAACCTGTCCTGTCAAAGGAGCAATGTGCTGTAGCTCCTCAAAAAATCCACACAACTCTGGGCTGCAGATGAGGGGGCCCTGGAATCCTGCACATCCCGGCCGGGGCTCAGCAAATGCATGACCCACCTAGAACGGTTCAGGTTCTGGCAGCCAGGCTGCCTCCACCCCTCCGTGGGGACTAGGAAAAGGTGACCTTTTGGATGGGTTCTACACCAAACAGTATGTGGGCTGGATCCCCATGTGCCCCCTCAGCTGGTGTGCTGTGTGGGTACAAACTATAACGTGATGTGACTGGGGCTGTCTGCTAGGCCCTCAGACATATGAGAAAGCTCAGACATTTCACTAGTAAAAGGACCACTCCATGAAGATGGCCACCATACAAGGACTAGAATTTAGTATTACTAGTGAATGCCTTTTTGAAAATGGTAATATTGAAATACTCTTAGGAATTAGCTCTATCACATAAATGTATATATAACTCATTTTATTTTATCATTGTGCAATGAACAATAAAATATTTTGAATTTGAATAAAGACCATTTTCTCAAAGAGAATATGGTGCTGAGTCAAGAAATAAGTAAAACAAAATGTTAAAATCATACAGATTCTTTAACTGTTTCTAGAGATTGCACTGAAGTCATCCATGAAAAAAGAGGGAATGCTGACTCACTGCAACTCCAGCACAAGTACGCGGGACCATGTTTAGGCAGGAGTTGAAACAGGACGGTGACTCAACTGCTGTGCTGGGAAGAAAGATTCCAAAGACACGCAGCAGCTCTAGCCGCGCCAGGGTCCACCACCCCCTGGGAGAGGACCAGGGTGGATGGGTAGGAGGGGAAGGACAGACAAAGGCAGGCCAAACACAAAGGAACAGTGAGCAAGTGAGTGGGGAAAGCTGAGAATGAGGCAGAGCTGAACAAGGGGGGTTTCCAAACTTGTGATTCCATTTGGATTTGAAGATCGAAACTAACCAAAAGACAGGGAAAAGGAAACATCCAGTTTCTTTTCTCAAAGCAGAAAAAGTTTTAGATTGCTTCCAATTAAATATTTGGCATCTTCAAAATAATGGCAAACACAGAAATACTGATAAAGAAGAAAAGAAAGAGTAGGAAACAATTAAGTGTTTTTATAAATGTACAGTTTTTTTACATCTGGTACTTCTCAAAAGTAAGTAAGAATTATTGGAATAGAGTATTCACTCATAGGGAGAAAAAGGAAGAAATTATATTTAAGATAAACATGACCAGTAATCATCAAAGAACAAAAAAATGAAATTGAGTAATTATTAAAGGCCCATTGGCTATTCTTCTCCTCAAACAAATAGCAGAAGGGAACTGAAGCTCAGCGCAGATGAGCTCTTTTCCCGAAGAGACATGTCCTAACACAAAACAAATGCCCAGGCATCTCCACGCTCAAAAGAGTTAGTGCTTTAGGAGTCGAGAAATTGCCCTTCCCACACAATCATGTTCCCAGTGGGCCCCATCAAAAGTAGTGTAGGACAGCAGTAGCTGAGAAAATGACAAGAGCATACATAGCTTTCGAAGTTGGACCAACATGGACCCAAGTCCTCACTTTATCAATTACCACCTGCATAACCGTGGGCAAAACTCTTTCAACTTCTGCCTACTTTGTCCTCCATAAGATGGAACTAAAAATGCCCGTGTTCACAGAGCTCTCAAGAGGACTGAGACAACGCACTGGGGACAGATTCTACGTCAAACAGCCACACAGCCAACATGCACTAGGCTCACACTCAGTAGTAGATTCCTTTCTCCAGGGCTCTCACTTAAAAACCTGGGCTTACTTAACAAAGGACCTGGGAATCGACCAGTTACTTGATATACAATGCCCCGGAGTCAACTTATGAAGTGACATGAAAGTAAATAATTAAGTTAGATACAAAAAGAAGTAGAATAAGGTATTCTTAGGATTTTGCTTGAAATGCTCGGGTTTTCACCAAAGTGAAAAAATGGCTAGTAAAAAAAGTGCTCAGAAAATAAATGCTGTGAAGGGTTTATAAGTATATGGATTTTATTTTAATTCTACTTGAGAAGCATAATACGATATCAC
Organism: Tonatia bakeri; assembly: GCA_004024845.1. Classification (NCBI taxonomy): domain Eukaryota; kingdom Metazoa; phylum Chordata; class Mammalia; order Chiroptera; family Phyllostomidae; genus Tonatia; species Tonatia bakeri. Next base: position 341,107 of record PVIA01000077.1, read on the forward strand.
TGAATTACAACGATTTGACCAGTTAATATCAGTGGTCAAGCAGCAGATGATCTTAACTCGGGACATCAAGATCTTTCTGGTTATGCACCATGTCTTGGTGCCAGAAGACCGAGCCTAAAAAGCCAAAATAGCAGAGCCAACTGTGCATCTCCTCCCTGCAAGCATCCGCGACCCAATCATAAAACACTGGAGAACACAGGACTCCCTAACACAGATCCCAGACATTGTATGTGTCCTTCCGTGCTCACCTAGTGCTACAGACTAACGTTTGTGTGCCCCTTCCCTCGAGTTCATATGTTGAAGTCCTGACCCCTAATGTGATGGTATTAGGAGGTGGGACCTTTAGGATGTAATTGGGTTTAGATGAGGTCATGAGGGTGGGCCCTTGTGATGGGATTAGTGTCCTTACAAAGAGAAGAGACCAGAGTTCCTTCTCTCTTTGCCATGGTGAGGGCACAGTGAGTAGGTGGGGGCCTGCCAATTAAGAAGAGAAACCTACTAGGAAATGAATTGTCAGCACCTTGGTCTTAAGACTCCAAGTTTCCAGAACTATGTGAAAATAAATTTTGGTCGTTTAAGCAACCCAGTCTATCATATATTGTCATGGCAGCCTGAGCCACCTTATATAGATAGCAATGGTTTCTTGTGAATCCTCCATTCCTAGAAGGGATGGTCTAAGGGCTGGATGGAAGAGTAGAAAGAACACTGGAGTAGAAACAAGAAAGCCTCAGTTTTAGTTCTCACCAACCACAAACTCAATATAAGACATGAAGCAAATGAATTTACTTCTCTGGACTTTAACATTATCATCAATAAAATGTTAAGGATAGGCTAATACTCACTGATGTGCCTAAAAGCTATGATTTCATGCAGGCTCTAGTTCACAGGTGAGATCCTGGGAGTTATGGCGGAAGGGTGTCTTGTGCCAGGGTGAGCCTGTGAAGGTCGGTGTTCCTTAAATGTTACCTGCCTCCCTGGTTGACACACTGGAGCCCATGATGGCACCTGCCACCCAGTCTGAACATCACACCCTGACCTGCACCAACTCGATCAGCGATAACCAGAATGGGCCTCCCCCCCCTTTACCCTGCCTCATGCCTACCCCTCTTCTGCCAGTCTATGCTTTAAAAAAAAAAAAAAAAAAGCAGCCCTACCTTCCTGAAAGTTACCATGGCTCTTTAATGGCTCCTTTCCAGATTATACTGGACTTACTAATTATAACAAATTCCACATTATTATTATCAATAGGCAAAATATCAGAAATGATTCGAGACATGGAGATGTGGATGTTGCCGGCCTGGAGCTGTGACCCATGATAAAGTCATGTTATGGCCATGGCTGAGTCCCATAAATTATTCCACCTGTGCAGTTGCCATGTCCCCCCCCCGACACACACACCCAGAAGTATCTTATTCCAATGTTCTGCCATAAAACTTTGAGGTATTCTGGCAAACAGAAGTTACAACCTCAGTACAATGAGACTGGCTGAGGGATGTGAATGCCATTTTTGGAAATCTTGGACGCCTTTTCATAAAAACAAGAGTGAGGTTCCTTATGGGGAAAGTTCCACTGTATGTAATACACAAGGTCGGTCCAAACTTCTGTCACAGCTCCTCTTTGTTCCTATCATCAGTCTTTTTGCCATGATATAAACACATCTCTCCTCTGGCAAAGTGACTCTTTGCCCATCTCCTGAGCAAAATGGTAGTTCTTCTGGCCTCTGGACCAACTATGGCTCCAAATCAAACTGGAAAACCCCATGAGAGCTCTTCAAGTCCATGTACTAGAACATTAAATATGTTTATATCCGTGTGCCAATAAGAAAGAGGGTCCAAATCTCTGAACCCTGTCACCAATGCAGCCACAGCCACATTATTTGATCAACTTGTTCTAAAGGCCTGTTGTCATAAAGGAGAATATTGTACGACGGAGCGCTGGCAGGCTCACAAGCATTGTCTCATAAGAAGAAGAGGAAAATGCTTAAATACTTCCAGATTTTCTAAAAGAACTTGTAAAAAATTTGCTTTGGCTTGAGCAGAACATTCTTTATAGGCAAGGTTTTTTAAAAAAATCCACCCAGCTTTCTTTTATTAGAGTAATTAAAACAATGTTAGGTATTTGGGGGTATCTTATACAACCATAATCCTCTGATATTTCAGGCTATTGATTTTATAAAGTATCGACTGTGACTAGGGCATTAACTGCTGGAAAGGTATCCACATTGATTTCTGAGAGTGTATTTGTTTAAAGCCTGCTGAAGCCAAACCATGGGCTTCAAGGAATTCCAGACAACTACTTTAGTTTATGAAATGGTATTTTAAAAGTTACACCAAGGCAAAAAAAGGTTTTAAAGTAACATACAGAAGGAAAAAAATTCTTAAGCATCAAACTTCTGAGTTGACATCTCTTCTAAAGAAATGGTCAAATTTGGGCTGCCTTTTTCCTCCACCTCCACCATGACATGAGCATTTAAAAAGTCTACCAGGCTGTGATGTATGTGTCTTGCTATTCTTAAATTGCAGAAAGGGTAGTCAAGCATTGGCATGACTGTATTTCTGACACGTTAATTCCCATTAGCCGTTCTTGCAGCAAAACAACACAAGTCACATCATAAATCCTAGTACTACATGGTGAAGATACAAAATTTATCTTAAGTTCCATTACCAAGAACGTGTCTAAAAAAGATGTATTTGTACTGAGGGAGGAAAGAAAGATGGGCACACAGGCATGGTTACTATTACTATGGCAACCAGATCACTCTCAGATGATAAGCATAAAAGACCTCTTTTTCCCAATGCTTATTTCTACAACTGTATTGGGAGAAACTTTTCTGTATTAAACTTCAATGTCTGTCAGTTTCCTTTTTGTCTATGCAGAGCTACTGAAAGGAACAAAAACCATTTTGGACCTCACAACACTACGTAAATTATAACACGTGCTTCATTTGGTTAAGCTTTCAGTTTTCTGTGTCTTGTCCAAGTACACAGAACTCAAAACTAATAACTACTTGCGGTCTGGTTGCAAATAGTGTAGATAAACTGAATGCCACGATCATACTAATAGCCTTTTCTAGCTCTCTGCAAGCAGGAAATCACGTCTGTCCTGCCCAGTGCCCTGCCACTGGGCAGGAACATTTACAACCCACCTAAGAACCACTTGCTTCCCCCCAATCCCGGCTCCCTAACTGTAAGAGTCAGCTGGGCTGCTATGACAAAGTATTATACCATAGATTGAGACAGAGGTGGGGTAGGGTAGGGGCTTGAACAACAGACATTCATTTCCTCATCGTTCTGGAGAGTCAAAATCCGACATCAAGGTGCCGAGCAGAGTCAGTTCTGGTGAGGACTCCCTTTCTGGCCTGCGGGAGGCCACCCCCTTGCTGTGTCTTCAATACTTGAAGACAGCAAGCTCGCCGTGTCTGATAGGAACACTAATGCATGGTATCAGGGCCCCCCCCACACACATGACCTCATTTAATGTTAGTTATCTTCCCATAGAATCTATCTCGAAATACAGTCACAATGGGGTTAATGCTTCAACATAGGAATTTTGAGGGGGACCACAGTTCAACCATAACACTGCCACAAAACTGACAGTGAGACAGGGCCATGGGACCCATTCCGTGTCCTCGCAGTACCTCTCTTCTTTTTCTGCAGACGCCGAGGAGACTGCACGTTCTAGGTAGCCCAGCAGTAACACGGTGAAACCGCCAGCAGCCCGAGTCCCTGAGAGGTGTGCAGCACCCAGCCCCCTGCTCACCTGTGAGACATCTGGTGTGTACACAATAGAAGCGTTTGTTGTGTTTATTACTACAGCACAGCTGAGCCTAACCTGACTAATGCTCATATATTTATGAACTTCTCATCTGTGCCCGGCACTGAGCTCAGTTCCTAAGAGTCCTGCCCTCATGAAAAGGACAAGCTTAAGGGGAAGAGAAAAAAGGTAAAAAATCAACAACTTTAAGACACTTAATTCAAAATGATCTGATGGATTAAAAATTCAATAAGAGGTCAGGAAGGAGCCCTGGCTGGTATAGTTCAGTGGATTGAATGCCAACCTGTGAACCAAAGGGTCACTGGTTCAATTCCCAGTCGGGGCACATGACTGGTTGTGGGCCAGGTCACCAGCAGGGGGCGAGAACGAGGAAACCACACATTGATGTTTCTCTCCTTCTCCCTCCTCCCCCCTCTAAAAATAAATACAATCTTTTTTGTTTTTAAATATATTTTATTGATTATACTATTACAGTTGTCCCATTCTCCCCCCCTTTATTCCTCTCTGCCCTGCACACTCCCTTCCATAATAAAATCTTTTTTTTTTTTTTTTTTAAAAAGAAGAAGTCAGGGAGGAGAGAGCAATGTGGGTCAGAGGGGGACCAGAAAGTTCTGGGGAGGTGCTGACACCTGAGAGGAGTCTCTCAAGTCAGGGTGGATATGAGAGAACATTGTAAATGTTGACTATATTCAAGGTTTGCAGTTTGCTCAGTCCACACGCCTGTGCATCTGTGAGTACCAGTGGCATCTAAGGTTGTGGGGAAGAGAGATGTCGACATCGTCACAGTCAGAGGACTGTGGGGCTAAGAGTCCTCCCAGCCAAACCAGTTATTTGTAAAATAAAGACACTGAGGGCCAGAGAATGGAATGGTGCATTTGCCAAAATGGAAAAAAGAGCAATCGACTTGGAAATAACAACGCAAGTCTGTCCCTACCTCTGTGAGCCTCAAGTTTCACTTAAGTAAATGGGAGACAAGAATACCTACTTTCCCTTGTTTTGAAGTTGTTCTGAAAGTCAAGTAAGGGCACGAATGTGAATGTTCTCGATCAGCTATCAACTTTATAAAAATGCACTGTCCTCCTAAGATGCCTGTCCCCAAGCCACAGAATGTTAGGACCATTTTTTTATCTTTATTGTATTTTTTTCCCATTACCTTTTAGTTCTTAACAACTCTGTTAAAGTTTGCACAATCAAAACCAGTCCTCTACAAGGTGATCACCTTGAAGGCACTGCTACCTTTGTTCAAAATATTTAAAACTCCTCTGTCTGGATTTCAGAATTCTGTTCAGGTCTACAGACATGTTATTTTAAACATCCTCAGTGGTAGCAAATCAAAGCTCCTGAAGGCTGCATTGGCTTCTGGGAGTTTCAGACTCAGAGGATACAGTGTAACAAATGAGGGAGCTGCAAATGAGGAGAGCAAAGAAACAGTTTTGAAACAGTTCTTCAGAAATGGGAATTTCAAAGTTGTTTATACAACCGCAGTATTACTAGAGTAAAAGCACAGTCTCATAAAGAGATCTTATTGCAACAGAATCTCCAACTTTATATATAAATTCATTTAAGCACAAAAAGAGACAAGAGGAGAAAAAAACTGAAGGAAAGACTGTCATCGTGGTCGGGACAGGTGCAGGGTGGAGCAGAGCAATCACTTTGTTGTCTCTCAGCACAGGGAGATGCTGCCATGTTCACTACAGTTTTATGGGTCAGATTCCAGAGGACTGGATGGCGGGCTCTTTTTTTTTTTTTGGTTTTTGTTTTTTAGTAAACCAGATTCCACTTCATCTCAATAAATGTCAGTTCCAAAGCATCATGTAGACCAAGAAACATCAGACCCTAGAAATACCAGCTGTGACTCTTTAAACATTTTTGTAAATCACAGAGCCTCAATCAACCATCAATTCGCCATGGTCTTTTAAAACTACTTCCAACATGCTCAGAACTATCATCTTCTCACAAATGTGATGAACACAGGATCTTGCCACTTTGTCAGTATCAGAAATGATGTAACATACTCCTGGACTTCCCTATAATTATTTCCAATGCCCATTCTTCTGCAAAAGCAAGAATGTAATTAATTATTAATAGGTACCTTATTTTAGTCAGTCCTAGAGGTATAAAATACAGATGTTTGATATCTCACGTCATGATAAAGGCATTTTCATTGCCAATAAAACAAAAAAAGGCTGAAAGGATGGGCGTGAGAAGGACCAGAGAAGCATGGACTTGACAGTCTATGAAACAAGTCAGGGTAAGTGAACACTTGAAGCTGACGCTGGTCTCAGTAAAGACTGATATTAGGCAGTAGGAAGGGTAACGTCTGGGTCATCACCCGTTCTCTGAAGTGCTCTACTTCAGTTCTAAGAATCTGTATTTTGATTATCCTAACAGCTCAGTCCCACATTCTCAATCCAAATAAAGCTAGCAGGCCTCCCCGCCACTTGGCAGGAGCCCAGCAACCTGCAGACGTGTTCCCTTTCCCATGCGGCATTTCCCCCTTTGGATACGATCCTCGCCTTCGACTCCAGGGGCGAAGGCCCCTGCACCACGCAGCCAGTCTGGCAGGGCTTTCAGGAGCGGGGCCAGCCAGCACTGGCGAGCTCCAGGCACCTATCACTGAGACCTGTGTCACACCTTTGGCGATACCTCCGCTGTTGACACAGGTAAGGTTTGGCAAGGATGGCCATGGTAGAGCCACCGGAGACAACCAGACTCACTCACACTCAATTAAATATTTCTTAGATGATGCCAAAGGAGTATTTGAGTGGGACACTGAAGAAAAACCCAGATGGCACAGGAAGGGCCTGGTGTTAATGACTTATTCCACCTGAAGGAGGCCAAGCTTCAGTAAATTCCATCAGCACACCCTAGCAGGACTCTCTGCTCATGGGGGGAAGGCAGGCGTCTGGTAGCTTCAGCCCGGCCTTCCTTGATCATTGCCCAACAGCTCCTCAGCAAGATGCAGTTTGTCTGGGAGGGTCCCACCCTAAGAGCACGTGAGCTGGGGAAACAGGTAACACGCACACCTGCTGACCCAGCCGGGCTGACTTGGCTCTCCTCCCCACATAAAGGATGCTGCATGCACGAGAGACTAACAGTCTCCAGGAAGTGTTTTATGGTTATTCTTTCCTTCGACTTCTCAACTATTTACATCATTTTGGTCTCTGTATAGGGAAATAACCCATGTGAAAGTGTTGTAATAATTCTGGCATTATCCCCGTTAGAATAAAACTATTATTTCATCATAGCTTTAGGCTTCACCTCAAAAATACTCTTACAGTTGGGGCAGAAGGGAGTCTTTGTAAATTAAATAACAGGTTTCCAAGCAGCACTTACTATCCCAGCTCCCTTAATTGAGCACTAAATTCACTGTCCATCACTGGGTAGAGATGCTGAACATCCATGGCCCATCTCTGCACCCACGTCTGCCTCGATTCATTTGTCTCTGTTTCTCCTGCTGCATGGGACCAGCAGGCATGCCATCTGTTTCCCTGCTTTCTCACTGGCTTCTGTGCAGTGCAAACCAAGAGATATTTTTCTTCAAAATCCAGTGACAGAAGTATGGAGACTTTTTTTAAAAAGTACTTTTAGCCATGTAATTAGGATACTTTCCACTTCAATGAGCTCACACGTTCCTGTTAATTTCTCCATGATGAGTATTTAAAAAAATTTTTTTAAACAAAAGCTAAGTGCATCTGGCCCTTCAGAATTGTGTGCGCGTGTGTGTATTCCAGTACTAAGGTTTAGAGCTTGATGATGTTACTGAATTTATCTGCCAAGAGACCTATCTCCAATTAAATAATCTTTTTCTCCAATGGCCCATTCTGTTTCCACTCTTCCTATCCAAAGAGAATGGCTGGAACATCTTCTGAAAGTTCTGAGGGGATCCCGACCAGTTCTCATGTCACTTTAACTCAGTTTGGCCTCAGATCTTATTATTTATACGACCGGTAATTGAAGGAAAGAAAGGCTTTTCCAGCGGTTTCACAATTTCACATCAAGTCCTGATCCTTTCTTCCTAATCCACATAAAGATTATCTTCTCCTATAGAATACCTGTCAGGGAATTTAATCTTAGAGAGTTTGTCTCTTACGTGTTTGTTTCTTTTTTTACTGTTATGGGGGATTTTACAGCTACAAACTATAAAGGTGGGTTTGTGTATTATTTGATTGTCTTTATCATGAAAGAGTGCTGTACTAAAAAATCTCTGTTTACCGTTTTTCAGGGTTTCCAGTATTTTTGTTCTTCTTAGTTAATTTTAGGTATTCCCTAAAATGTGGCATTTTCTGGTCTTCTGGCATTTGCAGTTGGTCTTGAATAATTTTTTTGTCTCGTCCTGCAATGCCTACGAGTAACGAAGGAGCATGCCCCTGCCCTTGAGCAAAAGGGCATCTGACTGCCAACAGGCAATGGCAGACCCAGCATGGAAGATGGGCCTTGAACCCTACATCGTGATCCTGACCTCTTCACAGACAAGGCCTTTTCATACCACCTGGCATCATTCAGTAATAGAAATATTTATTTCCAGCAATTAGGCAACAAATAAAACATGTTTGAAACAAGCAAAAACTCAGACGCCAAATAAGTTTCAAATCTGGATCACAGTTTAAAGCAAAGGGGACCCTGCACTGTGGGATGAGCATACGTATATTCAACGTCCCTGTGGTTCGAAAATAGATTAGAGGGATATTTTCTGAAATTTGGCCTCTTCTTATTGATGAACACTAGCACGGAAGCGTTCCAGTTTTAATTACATGAAAACATGAGACACCCTGAAAGCGGCTGCGAATTGTAGCCACTAGCTCTAACTTGACCTCTGCAGTGAGCAAACGCCCACAATGTTTGCAAACACACACGGTGGACCTCTCTGCTCCAGGCAGCACAAATGTTTAACTCTGCCAGAGCTGTCGCCTGTCAAGTACTTGAACTTGATTTACATTCAAGAATCCCATTCCTCTAAGCCACCCCATACATTTATTCATGTCTATTCTTTTAATATTTTGAATTTAATGATGTCTGTACCCAGTCCGATTCACATAAAAATCAATACTTTATATGATATTAAGAACAAGACATGCCCTGGCTGTCGTAGCTCAGTGGACTGAGCATGGGCTGCAAACCAAAGCATCACAGGTTCAATTCCCAGTCAGGGCACATGCCTGGGTTACAGGCCATGGTCCCCAGCAACTGCACATTGATGTTTCTCTCTCTCTCTCTCTCTCTTTCTCCCTCCCTTCCCTCTCTAAAAATAAATTTAAAAAAAAAAGAACAAGACATTATTTTTAGGGCTCTGAAAGATGAAACATCATTATCTACGATAGGAAGGATACCCCCCCAACCCCATACCTTGACACTCTGTCAAGGTGAAAAACATTCTAATTTATTTCCAATTCCATTATTCCTGCTCTCTTCTCTTTATATACATGCCAAATAAATGTCCTCTGTGCTCACACATCTGTCATCACTGGATCCATTCACTGACCACTGTGTTTTTCCCATTAGTCCTCTCCCCCTCCATCACTAACACAGCACTGCAGTCCCTGACTGATATCCAGGAACAAACCACTCTGATGTCAATCAAGAATGAGGCTGCTTAAAACAAGATGTAGCTACTCATCCTCACCTCGCAATCCTCCCCCAAGGGCCACTGAATCAATCATAGCGAGCATCTGTCTGATTTCTGAAGCAAGGAAATTCAGAAGAGCCCAACTCGTCACCATCTTTTTCTTCATAACAGCCTGTAATCAAATCCTGATGCTCGATTCTTCGCAAAAGCCCTTATTGTCATCCCTTTGTTTTCAGCGTCTCTCCTAGATCGGACCCTGGTCATTACCCTCATGGACCAAGGCCACCTGTTCTTTCCTGACCTCCTCTTCTCTACCTCACACCTGCCCACCTGCCCTATTCATTCACAAATTGCAACATTTTAAATTCTTTTGTAAAAATTCAATGGACTATACAATCATTACAACCTTCAAGTTCAGCTTCAAGTTATAGTATTCCACAGGTGTATCTCCAGGTTATTGCCATTCGGTTCCAGACCTCCACAATAAAGTAAACATTGCCATAGAAGTGAGTCACATGAATGTTTCGGTTTTCCAGTGCACAGAAAATGATATTTATAATATCCTGTCATCTATAAAGTGTGTAGTAGCAATATGTCTAAAAAATATCTTAATGAAACATGCTTTATCACTGAAAGTACTAACCACCATTCGAGCCTGTTACAAAAACTGTGCCAATAGACTTGCCTAAGGCAGGGTTGCCAGAAACCGTCAATGAAAAAAAATTCTGTATCTAGGAAGCACAATTTAATGAAAACGATAAAAGGAAGTACGCCTGTGTTTGTGCATCCGGAAAGTTTTAACCTCCCCCTCTATTACTCATTAGAAAATTTCCAATATGCGGAGCTGTCCAACGAATACTACATGATCTCTCATATGTCCACTTCCTGTAGCCAAAAATTGTTAGTTTTGCAATATTTGTGTGCATTCATTGGCACATAAATTATAAACATCAAGGCATTTTACTCCTAAAATTTTCAGCCTTACCTCTGAAGAACAAGGCCACTGATCCACAAACCCTAATACTATTATTACCCCTAAAAAATGACTAATTCCAAAATATCACCTAATATCTAGTCCACACTTAAATTTCCCCAATTGTTCCCAAATATTTTCTAGAGGAGGTTTTTTTCTTAAATAAAAATCACAATTTGTTTAAGGTTTATACATTACATTTGTTGTTGTGATTCTTTAGTTTCTTTCTAGAAAAGTCATTCTAGTTTTTTTTTTCCACTGCATGATTTTTTTTAAGAACCAGGCAACAATATCCTGCATTATGAATCTGTCTGATGGCAGTGGATGGGGGCTACATTTTTAGCTTGTGTCTTTACTCCCGGGGTTCTCTAGAAGCTGGAGGGCAAGTAGAAAGGCTGATCAGATTCAGGTTAAACATTTTGGACCAAAACAGTTTCAGGGCGACATGCAAACTCTGTGCTATATCACATCAGGAGGCACATAAGGGGTTGTCCCCCTTTAATGACTCAGTTGGGTCACCTGATCAAGCGGGCTTCACACCCCTTGTTCTCTGACACCAAGTCACTCGGCTGGCACCGCGCCTCGGGCTTATGAGGCCTTGCGTCTGTACAAACACCTGCCAGGGATCCTGGGCTGTCACACGTCTCCAGTGTCGCTGACACTTCTTCCTCACCCATTTCTCGCCAAGTTCTCTTTCCTCTGTTTCACTATTCTCCCCCTTTTCTCTAGGAGTTTGCTTTCCTAACCAATTGCTCATTTTCCTCCATCATCCAAGCAGTTCATGAAATTCTACTCTACAGAGCTTCCCTGAATTTAAACACATTAACCACAGTTCATGCTGGGTTCTCAACCCCCAGCTGACTGCCTAACTATTAGTATGTGCACAGAAACAAGGGCTATTTCTGCTGAATTTGTTTCGTATATGCTCTCCTACTGCAACACATAAACATGGATGCTTACTGATACCTCTATGGCATTAAAAGTCTCAACAGTTGAAATCTGCAGCAAACAAAGACTATTGCCATGAGCAAAGCACTACTGAATACTTAAGCAGTTGTTTTTACTGTTTATTTAAAATCTACCTATACCTCCCTCTGCAACTGTGTATATGAGCCAACCATAGCAAGAAAGCACAAATGTTTGCAAACATCTCTGTAGGATATATTTTACATACTGATAACTATTTGCCATGAATATACTCTTTTAATGCCTGGGTCATCCTAATTGCACTAATCAACTGGGCGATTAGAGGTACCCAGCAACGTGTCTCACCAGCAAGAAAACAAACTGAGGATATATACTGAGTGTCTGCTGAGGATGTTTTCTGACAACAGACCTTATTCTGAAGCTTCATGTCAGGGACTACACATGCAAAAAGAATTAAGAATAGAGGTCACTGTCTGGACCATTCAGACTAAAAGTCAGAGAGAGAGGCACGCAGATAAGGCAAAAGTATCCCACCGAATCTGATTTATCCAAGTGACTCCACCAATTAGCCAATTCATTTGATTATATAGTCCATCTTAGGCTTAAAAGTAAATCATTTAAAAAAAATTTTTCGTTAGCCATCATCTGCCTAATATTACACAAGAATAACAAGTTTGCGAATACTTCATTTTCTTGCTTTTTTTTTCATCTGTGTTCCAACTTGGAAACTGGGGAGAAAGGCACTGGGCACACAGTTTTAAAAGGATCTGCTTTTTCCTGTCTCATGACCAGCCTAAGCTAGAATGACTAAACAATGTAAATGGCACCAAATTCATCCTCTCTCTCCAAGGCTGGTCCAGGGCAAAATTGTGACATGTATAAAGTTCATCTTCAGCCCCACTGCCCCTATAACAAGCTGCTATTAGCACAAGAATCCAGACTTTAGTTCTAAGTCAAATTTAAACTGATGCTGTTCCTTCTCCCAGAAGTGTTTGCTTAAACTGGGTCTTCAATCGACAAAGGAAAAGCTGTGGCAAGTTTGGGAGCCATTTCAAGTCTCCGCAGGCAGATAGAGGTTGTGTTTGGGGAGATCAAGCCTTTCCTGTCTTACTGAAATTATGCGATACAAGTAATCACCTATTCCGACTATTTGTAAGTTTGACACTATGGATGGATAAGTGTCTTCTAAGTAGATATTCACGTACTTCTATAACATTTGCAAAGCAATGCTCACGTTACCTTGTCTAATCTTAACAAAGCCCCATATTCTTGTCTCCACCATACAGATAAGAAAGCTGGTTCCCTGCCACCAAGTCCTGGGCCCACGGCTCTAGCCAAGATCTTCTGACTGCACGTGGGTGTTCTTTCCATGCAGGGCTACGAACCAGCCCCACCCTCCTCCCCTGGGAGAAAGGTGAGAGGCCTACCCCAAACCTGCCCAGTACCTGAGAGTATCTTCCAGGTTTCTAAAGCACGAACGATGGTTTCTCACTACCCCAAAATGTTTCACACACACAATATTTCTTTCAAAATTCAGGTAAGGACAGAGGGATAATAAATGCACCTCATCTACTCTTCTTACGTGAGGCTGAAGCCAGAATCAAGTGACAGGAGGAGAACCGCAGGACCAAGCTAGGTCACTATCACGTGACCCCAAAGCAGGTCGCACCAAGTGGTTCGGGTAGAAGAGCCAATACTTTTGTTGCCTTCGCTATGCACTTTCAAGGATGAGTTTTAAAGAAAAAGTGGCCTTCCTCCTTTTTTATGAAACAGATATAGGCCTAAAGTTACATGTAAATCCAGAGATATTTAAAACATCTCACTATGCACTTCAAACTACTCAGTTATTGCCATTCTAGTTATGATTTTTATAAGGAAAAAAAGATGACAAATTCTGATTGCGTTCAAAACTTAACTATACCTATCCACCTGTAACTATTGTAAAAAGGCCTAAGTATTTTGAACACTTTGCAGAATCTGCAAATCACCTTCACTGAAAAACATAAACGACAATCACAGCCTTCCAGCAGCGATTCGGGAAACTCACCACTTAAAATTATTTATAGATCAGCAGTTGGCAAGTTTTTTCTCTGGAGGGCTTTGCCGACCATATTTTAGGGTTTACAGATCATATGATCTCGTTGAGACGAAGTAATTCTACCGTCAAGACCAGGAAAGCAGGGCGGGCAATATGCAAATGAATGGGTGTGGCTGTGTTCCGATCAAACTTTATTTACAAAAACAGGCCCAAGGGCCAGTGTGCCAAGTCCTTCTACAGAAAATCATTTCACCAAGCCTGGCTTCCCTGTTAAAATGAGACCTTTTCTAGAAAGCGTACACACAGGCTGGGCAACGCTGCTCACCTGGGACCCGATGGTTTCCTGGAAGCACCGGCCAAGCTGGGTCTTCGCGGCCACGGGGTAGACGTGAGGGATGACTTGCTGGTGGGAGTACGTGGAATGCACGGTCTGGGTCTTCTGGACGGTCTGGGTCTTCTGGACGGGGTGCCCTTGGTAAGAGATCTGGGATTGGCCTGGCTGGCCTTCTTTCACCTTCTGGCCTGTTGGGCCATCGATTCTTGAAACCTGATGGATCTGGACTGAAGCCTCAGGAGGGTGCTTCACGTGGATATTGACTATGTTGGAAGGAAATTTCACTAAAACGGATTGGGAGGAAAACTTGTCAATTGTGACCAATTCACAAGTGAGTCAGCATGAGAGTAAATTTCACACACACACACACACACACACACACACACACACTGACATGCATATATGTTGTACATAGGCTAAATTATACACATGTACTGTGTACATATATTTGCTGCACAGCCACCAACATAAGTGAGAATAAAAGGGTACACTTAGAGATTAAACCTGAATTTATATATTTTAAAACTAAACTAATTATAAAGAGAAATTCAAACCTCTCACAGTAATATATTCATAAGGTAAAAGTATTTTTTAACAGAATTATTAAATTCATGCAGCTTGTGGTCATAGGGAGCTACATTTTATCAAATGACAGTAATGAAGACTCAAGAGTTAGATTATTTTTTAATTTCTCATGAAGTCTCTATTGTAAAAGTTGTAGGATATATCTTTCTACACAAAAAGGAAATGCAATGTCATAAAGTGCAATTCTCTAACCCTCAAATAACACATTGTAGATACACTTTGGTGCTTCCTGGGCCACAAACACAAAATATCACAGTGTGGTATTTTATATCTGTAACTAGGTTTACTTTCTGCCATTTTCAAACAAAATTTCATCCTCTGAGGTGAATATTCGGGTTTTAAAGAATAACAGCCAGTAACACTCTCTGACCCCTAAAAAAAAATCGCACCCATTAGAGGTGCCAGGGTTAAAAGAATGAATGAGTCATAGAATTTCTGAGCTCCAAGTGACCTAGTTTACCTTCCTCTGCAGATGAATAAATCGAAGCCTGGGGAGGTTCAGTGGCCGTTTAGAACTAAAACCTAGCACTCTTCAACAACTGCATAGATGTGGTATCCACTGCAGGAATGGCGTGGTCACTGGTGCTTTAACGCTGGAAGGGCTGGAACACTCCCCATGTGTCTGCCCAGGCCCCAGGCCCGGCCAGAGCAGGGCAGGCACCTTCACCAGCTCTCAGTGCTCAGAGGCGTCAGAGAAGGCCGGGCTCCTTTGTTGTTTCCATTTCTCAGATACCAAATCTCCACGGCCTCATAAGCACTGCAGCCGCATACCTGGGCCCACATTCTGTCCCTGCTGTCATTGCTCAGGCCACACATCACATGCTCCTTTCTGTTCTAACACCAGCCCTGGCCATCTGCAGATACTTGGCTTCTCCATGAGTCTGGCAGGTCAGCAGAGGTCTGGCAATCAGGCAAAGTCAAAATAATGAGCTTACCTTTGACTCCTTGCTGACCATTCATGGTCAGAGGCAAGGTATGTGTAGAGTGGACAACATGCGTTCCCAAGGCCTTGCCCGGCTGCTGGGAATGCTGATAAAGTTTGGGCATGCTGGCACCATGGACTGGGATCTGACAGAGCTTCCCTGTGAAATTCGGCGGGCACTGGCATTTGTCCCTCGAACTGCACTGGCCACCATTCATACATGGAAGATGGCAAATTACTGAAAGGGAAAAGAGAAATTGTGGAGAATCGGTTAGTTTCTCAAATGCTAAGTAACAGTCAGCCAATACAACTCCCAAAACACATGGCCCCATTACAGCCATCATATTTCCACTGATTTTTGAAGCAGTGAACAAAGAACTAACTACACTACAGGAAAAAAAAAAAAAACCTCTCCATCATTCACTATCTTTTTCTTTCCCTCCTGAGTCTTTAACTGTCCGTTGGCTTGTGGTGTCCCTCCTTAACAACGGAACGAACTCCTGGGAAAAGGCGTGTGCAAAGGAGCCGCTCAGGGCTGCCACCCCTCACTGTGTCCTTCCCAATATCTCCTGCGTCCTGTAATTACTTTTTCCTATTTAATTCCTTGTTGCTTAGCAGCCTCCTTAGATCATAAATCCTTGAAAAGAAGGGATATCTCTGGCTTAGTGACTTTTCGATCCTCAGAACCTAAAATTATGCCTGGTACACAGTGGACATTAAATATTTTCTCAAAGAATAAACTAGGAAACAAATGAGGATACTTAAAAATAGTCTCTGTTGGGAACATAATCTGAAACACACTGAACTAAGTGCTGCGCCACCACCAGGGAGTGGAATAGCTTGAACCCTGCATCACCAGAATTTGCGATCTCTTTGGGATGACAAGACCGCAGTGAAACTAGAAGGTGTAGAGTGATCAGTAGTTTGGAATTTTATTTAGAGTACCAAAAGATAAAAGGGCACATCGGGTAAAGAATTTTAAGAGGAGTTTTACATTCTGATGAAATTCAGCTTGTGGCCAACCTCTTTATCACTAATGAATTCTTCCCATTGGCCTTTAAACAAGAGCTGTTTTCCACCAGCTTAAAAAATAAAAAACCCTCAATTCCATCTCTTTCCATTTGCTAGTGCATTTAAATCCTCTCCTCTGTGATCAAACTGTCCACTTCTCCACGCGTTGCAATCTAGCATGGCCAGGTGGTATTCCCCCGCCTCACCTCTCTGCAATGAAAACTGCTCTTCCTAAGGTCACCAACAGTCTCCATGTTGCTAAATCAAAAGGACGGATTTCGATCTTCCCTTGGTTTCCACAACGTCTCGCTCATCTATTCTGCCCCTTCCTCTTTGCCCAGTCCATTTTAATGTTCTTTGAAGAATCCACTCTTTGCTTGTCCTTTAACACCAGTGTGCTTCAAGATTGAGTCTTAAATTCCTCTTTTTCACTCACTCTATACATCTTCCTCTACGATTTCATCCTGTCCTATGCTGACATCTTCCAAATTTCTACTTCCTAGTAAGGGATGTCTGATGTGCTCTAAGCCATCTACTACTATGTATCTCCATTACATATTCCACAGACATCTCAAACTTGAAATGTCCAAAACGTTAACTCATCCTTGTCTCCCTAATGTCCCATTCACTGCAGGGTCCTTAACAGAACCCTGAGTGCAGTGCTATCTATCACTTCACCCATCCAGACATCCATTCTTGGAAGTTCTCTGTTCCTGGAAGTTCTCTGTTCTACACATTCATCAAATGTGTGCACTTCCTTCCCATCACAGGGTCCCTGTGCCCTCCGAAACTCATCACTTAGGAATTTCACGTCATTCCCTATAAACCAGCTACATGGAGCTTTACTCAGTTCCTGAGGCATAAGCTCCCCTTCCCCAACTCAAGCTTTATCCACACTGTGTCCCTGACCTGGCACACTCATTCTGTTCAGGCCCCCTCACCTGTCGAACTCTTATTTATCCCTTAGACTCTGCTTAAACCTCACTTTCTCTAGAAGCACTGCCCACTGCTTCTCATCTAGGTTTGGTGCCTATCTACGCTTCCACGGACCCTCATTAACTGTTCATCGAGCCACTGAGCTTACTGCATTACAAGCATCTCACAACCTTTCTGTACACCTCATTCAACTAGAGCTCTGTGAGGTCAGGGGTGTTCGTTACCTTGTTTTGCTTACTCCTAGCATGTAACTTAGCTTCTAGAATAAATGCTGCAGCTCAAAATCTAGTGGATGAAAAATGTACGCCTACCACTTTCAAATACCATTTGAGGTACTACAGAAGATTCAGTCCCTGCCCTCAGGAATGTAAGAGCTGGCCCTGGCTGGGTAACTCAGTTGGTTACAACACTGTCCCAATACACCCAGGCTATAGGTTGAATCTCGGATCAGGGATTATACAGGAATCAACCCATGAATGCATAAATAAGTGGAACAACAAAATTGATGTCTCTCTCTCCCCCTGCCTCCCTCCACCCACCCCTTCACTCTCTCTCTCAAAGCACTTAAAAAACAAAAAGAAATAAGAGCTAACTG
Organism: Tonatia bakeri; assembly: GCA_004024845.1. NCBI lineage: Eukaryota > Metazoa > Chordata > Mammalia > Chiroptera > Phyllostomidae > Tonatia > Tonatia bakeri. The sequence goes on from PVIA01000077.1 coordinate 358,768, forward strand.
GGGAGATTAGATAATAACACATGATAACTGAAAACAGATCAACAAGTAAATAACAACTGAAAAATATAAACTATAAACCCTGTGGAACTTCAGAGAACAGGAGAGTCATTTCTGGTAAGTCAAGACAGGCTTTATAGGTGGGATCCTTTGGGATAAGTCTTTGAAACTGGGCAAGATTCGAAAAAACAAATAATTGCATCCTAGGAGGACAAAAAAGAGGGAGGCAGGCATATTTGGGAGACGAGAAAGTCTGTCTGGCTGAAATCCCCAGTTCTTGAAGGGAGGGAGGGGTCAAGTGATAAACTATAAAATGTCAGCTTGAGTCAGACCATGCATAAAGGCCCAATACAAAAGTTTGGGTTTGATTTTGCAATTAGGAAGTTATTTTGGCGGCTCCAAGGAGAGGAGTAAACAAGGCTGAAAGAGTCTTCCAGGAACATGACATGTGACAGAAGGTGAGACTGGTTGGGACGGGGAGTGACTGGGTCGAGAAGCCAGTTAGGAGAGCATCAAAATCATTAAAATCCAAGCTGAAAAACACATGGATTAGGACGACGGCGACAAGAACTGAAAGAAACATGAAGTACAATAATGATGGAGGGAGAATCAATACAACCTGAAAATGGGGCATAGAAAGTACAGAGCAGGCCAAGGAAGAGGGGAGACAGTGGGGGAGGAAGGAGAGCCAGAAAAAGAATGACCAAGGTGACCACACAGAAACCATGTCCAATGTCTGTGTAGGCAGTTCAAGCCCAGACTACCCGTGCTGAACGGGCTCTGGAATAATCTCTGCCCAGTGCCCGATGGACTCCAGGGTGCAGGCGAAGAGACGAGTCTAAGCAGATTCCAAGGTGAGGTCGAAGACTTCCTAACTCCCACTTCAACTTTGAGCTGGATTTCTAACTCACAGCTTGGCTACCCTGGATGGATTCGATGTGTCATGGGTGAGGGGAGCCATTCCAAGATTTAAATGTACTACAAATAATTTATAACTGGAATATAGGCACCACTCGCTTTGCATGGTTCCAATATGCATGAATTTCAGTTTCCGGAGTTTAGTTAAATAACAACCAGTCCCCCAACAACATGGTTCAAACTTCAGTTGCCACGGTGTATTAAGTGTGAGTAATTGCATAAAGTACAAACTTTCCTGCTAGCTCTTTGGTCCATAAACACTCCTCGAATAACAGATGTTTATCGTGATCAGCAACCAATCATGTCACTTCCTTCAAAGCCGCTGGTGAGTGATCCCTGCACATCTGTTCTCTGTTCACGCACAGACAGGAAAATGTGCGGTGGTGTTGCCGCCTCACCTCTCAGTGATAAAATCACATAACATTTCATGGAAGTGGATAATTCAAAGGGTCAACAACAACAACAACAAAAAGCACAGCAAAAAAATAATGTGTGGCAATACCGGAAATGAAATTGGGAAGTGGATGTGGTGAAAAGGATAGTGATGTGCCAGAGGAAGCAACGTTAAAGGAACTCCCAGATGCCTTATAACTCTGAGAGCCCACAGGTAACATGCTGGCAGCTGATCTGGACTTGGAAAGGGGTATGACAACCAACTACGGCAAGGAAAAAAATCCTCCATATCATGAGTTATACAACGAGAAGAAAGCAAACATGGTCAAACTACCCTTGGAAAGTTCTCCTTAAAGAAATACAATGCTTTAATTAATTCTCAATGTTTCTAACATTTTAAATTATAAGCACTAAATAAATATTATCTTTACTTTTTTTTTATTTCCCTATACATTTAGACCCTACAGTAAAAGAGTTTCAATGTTTTGACAAAAAGTTTTTTCAAGGTCATGGAACTTAATAATCCATTGATTATTAAGATCATTTTGCACAAGCTTGCATGATTATTTTTATGGTCCTGCACGACCATGTAAAGATGACTACAATCTCAGGTTCAATTCCCAGTCAGGGCACATGCCTGGGTTGCAGGCCATGTCCCCCAGCAACCACACATTGATGTGTTTTTCTCTCTCTCTCTCTCTCTCTCTCTCTCTCTCTCTCTCTCTCTCTTTCTCTCTCCCTTCCCTCTCTAAAAATAAATAAATAAAATCTTTTAAAAAATTTTTAAAAAATGGTGAATCAATATATTTTTTAAAAAAGATGACTACAATCTATACTAAAATAACTTCACGTACGTAACCATCTTTTTTACAAATAAACATTAACCAATTGACTTTTACTAGATATTTCTAGTGTAAATAGCAGATTTTGAAATCTAATATGAATTTAATTAGTTTTGTTTAAATCTAACTTTAAAATTCCACACAAATGTTTCAAGGACTGCACTAGTTTGTTGGGTTTTTTTTTTTTTAAGATTTTATTTATTTGATTTAGAGAGACAGGAAGGGAGGGAGAACAAAAGGGGCAGATAAACTTCGATGAGCAAGAGATACATGGATTGGTTGTCTCTCGCACACCCCCAACTGGGGACCTGGCCCACAACCCAGGCATGTGCCCTGACCAGGAATCAAACCATGACATTTTGGTTCACAGGCCAGCACTCAACCCACTGAGCCACACCAGCCCAGGCAAGGGCTACACTAGTTTAAGTGGGCACAGCCATAATCATAGAACAGAATCCAATAACCCTCTCTCTCTAATCATAAAAGAAATGGTATCTGTTTGACTTATTCTGACCAATAAAAGGCCACTATTTATAACCATTTATGAATGAGAAGAAAATATCTATTCTCCTGTTCCAGCATTTTCTAAAATCTAAATCACAATATAAAGGTTTTTGCCTCAGCTCAACAAATACATGGTCAAGTCTTTTGTGGCAGGTGATCTTCTTATAGCTAACTAGCCTTTGATGTCAAAGAAAAATTTAAAGTCAACCCACAAACTTAAGGATTTAACTATGAATGGTTTCTTTCTGTTTCAAAAGTTCATGCCACTCTCAAAACATTGCCTAGAGATATAAAGTCCATGCTGCCAGTGTTGTGTAAGTGCTTCTCAACACATAAGGAGAAAAAAGAGTAAGTTATCTTTAAGGCTGACCTGCGAAGCTCGTGGTGTGCTGGCTGTAAGTCTAGCTATGGCCCATATATCTTAGAACATGTAACTAGAAGTGTCCCAAAGAATGCCGGCTAAGAAATGCTGTAACTTTATCAGCTTGACATCTAGCTGGCCATCACCATCACTCACTGCATCGCATCACGTGGTCACCAGGGACCTACTGAAAATAACAAGAAGTATATGGGCCTTCAGCCTGTTATTCCAGAAAGCATCTGCATGACACCCACGCAACATACTCCTGGTATGGCTATAAAAGGTCAAAATGAGCAAAAGGACCCATGCTGGAACAACATGTTGGAGGTTTTAAATATGTCAAATGTTTCGGTGCATCCCACTATTCACTCTGGCCTACAAAACAACTTGCAGCACTTCAGAAACTGGGCTGCCAGAGTCGCATTCGTATTCTAGATCGCAAACTGGAACTTAGTGTAACTGAATAGATACTAAGGACTTGTATACGAATATGGGCCAACTGAATTTTCTAAAGACTTGTACTATACAAAGCTATATACCCCATCTGTCTTTCCTGTTAGCTAACTATAAAAACACTTCAACTGTGTATCCTCAGAAGGTGCTCTAAGAACAAACCTGAGTTTCCTGCAGCAGCACCGCAGCCCCCCACCACCACCACCCCCTTGCTTTCTGTGCCAGCAGACAGACTGTTTCGAGTTATTGTGGCTGAGACAGAACAGGGAAAACAAACCTCCACTCGGGGAAAACGTGCATCTGTAATCTCCCAACACAGACACACACGTGACTTTGATTTGAGTCGCTACTTCAACTTTCCCACTTGTCCCTGAGTATTGGAAAAACAATGTTCCCCTATAAGCTTTCGGCATTTTTATTGATATCCCTTAAGAGTGTGAAAAAAAAAGTAGTGATATCTTTAGAAAGTAAAAGTTACCACTCACTTTATTCCTTCCCCTAAGCATACCTACGCTGCACTGCCCTCTTTTAAATGGTGCCCTTCCACTCTGTTCGGCCAGGCAGTGACTTCCTGCCATTGCAGTGTAAAGCTTTCAAAACAAATATATATGTGTAAAAACTTACAACTTAGGAACAAAATAGGAAGAATCGCAGGAGTCACAGAGACACAGGGATTGGCCTGGTGACTGCCAGAAGGGAGGGTGCTGGGCAGCCTGGGTGAAAGAGGTGACAGGATTCAGAGGTACAGATTGGCAGTCACCGAATAGTCATGGGGAACAGCAGGAATACAGTCAATAATACTGCAATAACCATGTGTGGTGAGTACTGGCAGTATCATGGGGACCGCTTTATAAAGTATATAATCACTACACTGTTTATGTGAAAACAACACAAAGTAGTACTGAAAATAAACTCTAATTGAAAATTCAAAGAATAATAGCTCAAAAAGTAAAAGGAATCGTAGGCATCAGCATCCAGGGTAAAGGAGAGGCGTCTGTCGGGTCAGTAGAACCCTGTACTGTGTACACAGGGCACGTGTGCTGTAACGTCCTCTGTGTTCCTGGACCTCCCTGTACAGTTTCGGTCACTCTTTAGCCAGATTCCAGTCAAATTCCAGAATTAATTTAAAACTCATTGAATATATAATCATTCTTCTGATAAAGGGATTTTTTTTAATGTGTGAGAGAAGCAATTAGTATCCTCAACCATACATGCAAAAGGGAAAAATCAGAATCCAAAGAATTCTTGGGGCAAGGGGCAAATGCTTGAATAAGAGTTAAAAATGCACCCAGCACACACCCTGCCAGACAGCATCTCTGTCTCACCTGCTTTAGAAATGAGGAAGATCATTTCATCCCGCCCACACCAATCCAACGCTGAAGTATTAAAGTATATTGGGCTGCAGGTTTCAACAAATACAAAAAAAAAAATTCAACCTGAACAGGAACAAAAATTCCACGAACGTCACTGGCGTTTCCGGCTGGTGCCCAGGAACGAACGCTGCGACAGCACCTCGGCTCCTCATCCGGGAGATCTCACGCCCTACCACGCGCAGGCGTTACCAGAGCTTCTCCTCAGGGAGGCGGCCATTCGCCATCTCAGCTTTGTTTATATTTCTTCTCCTTTATCATGAACCTCCCCATGGCTGTGGGCTCCCTGATTTGGCCCCATTTTATGCCTCGCAGACCCTGAGGAGCTCCAAATATTGAGCTCATCACGAAATTCCACTCATACCCTTCATCCACAGATGCTGTTGGAGGTGCTCTCTCTTAGAAATTCCCCAACGCCAAGGCTCTTTGACTCTCAGGAAAAATACAGCAGCATCTGCAGCTGCAGAAGAAGTAGAAGAATCCCTGACCCCTGGGGATTCAACATTTCTGAAAACAGGGGCAAATCCTTTCACTTCGTGGATGTCAGTGTCCCCAGCACAATAACATGACCTGCAGCTTCTTATTCCATCCCTGAAATTCTGGTTCTCAAAAGTCTAACCAAGTAGTAAACACAGTGAAATTCAGATTTCCTCATCTTATCTAATGGCACTGTCAGGATTCAAATTTTAAAATGTACATCTGGCCACTTGTGGTTTGTACGGAAGGGAGAGGGGTTAGTCTGGTCAGCGGTGTGCTTTGTTTTGATTTCGAATGTCACTCCCCTTCACGGGCAGTGACACGGTTTCATCAAAACAGTGACACGCTCCATCCTTGGAAGCCCTGCCTTTCCCAGGGACATCACTGCCATGGTCGGCTAGATCCCATGCCACTTCAGTGTCCTCTGGCATGTCCTCGAGTATCACTACAAAATGCTTTCTAAAATAACAATACCACGTAAGCTACATACACTGTATGGAAAGAAGTTTCAAAGCCTTTCGTACTTATTTCACCACTGTACTTTGCGAACTCTGCTGGGGTGTCTCTGGAAGCCAAGTTCATACTTCCACTAAGTCCCTGAATATCTGCTTGTTATTTGTTTATCCCTTTGCCTCAGAAAAGAACTTGAAATGAAGCTAAGTTTAGCATTTTAAAGTATTTGCAAAGTCGAAACCTTGACGTACCTATCTATTTCAAGCACACAAAACCACACTGAACCTCTGGTCCAAAAACAGCCTCAATAGAGAAACGCTCCTTCAAAGAAGGTGGACTACTGAATCAGAAAGGGCCTGAGGGCCATTTGCAAAAGTGTGCAGCACCTAAGATCACTTCTGTGTCATTAATCACTCTGTCTTGCATTGTGAGTTCTTCCTCTCCTTTCTCCCACTGAATCTGGACTATGATAGGAAAGAGGCCACAGTGTTTTCATCCACCACATTTCACAGCCCAGCATTTTACAGATAAGAGCATAACCAAAAAATGTTGACATTAATTCCTTAAAAATTCCAGATGGAAAAAAAAATGCAGCCTGTATCTGCTTCTCTTTTCACACCCCTCGCTTTTTTCTGAGGCAATTTAACTTTAGTGTATACTAGAGTATTTTTCAAACTATGTTCCAGAAAGTGCTAAGGATTGATTCCCCAGAGGTGCTAAAAAGGATCTACTAAATAATCTACTCCAACCACCCCATTCTATGGATAAAGACTGATCTATAGACTGTGTGCTTAGGACACCGTGGCCAGGTAGAGACAAAAATAGCACAGGAACTCAGGTTTTCAAGCCCTCCCTCATACAGTTCTTATGACAAAAGAACCAAGAGATTTCCCTCAAATCTCACCACATAGCCCTGTCCCAAGCCCTTTCTTATTCTTCTTCCACAGCTTCATAGTTTGCCTAACAGGCTGTGGGGTGTGTAATGGAGTCCCACAAGATCAAGGGTTTGGCTAGTTGCAGACCAGGTAGACTCAGGAACTTTTCCTGCAATCTAAATATATGAGTTGAAACACATTAGCGCTTCTTGTTTATTAACAGAAGACTCCAGGATTTCCTGGGGCACAGGCATCACAGGAAGAGGGGGGCTGGAGTCCACAACAGTGAAATGAAAAAGGAAATGAACACATTTGATGGACAGCATCGCTAGAGAACAATTCCATCACTGCAGAAGTTCTACTGCACTCCTCGGGTCTATCACTTGTCCCCTCAGTTCCAGCGAGGTGAGATGTGAAGGCTAGAAGCTCAAAAGGTGGTGTTCACTCACTCAGTGAAGATTTACTTTGTGTCCACCATGCCTGCTCCCTGTTCTAAGCATAAAAATCCAACCCCACCTCCTAGCACTGAGCTTCCATCAGAGTCTTTGTAAGACTGAGCACAAAGAGGACTGTTCTGGGGCCCAGGGATCAGAGGACAGGGCAGGGTTGGAGAAAGGGCTATTATCCCAGTTCTGCAGGCTACCAAGCACCTCTCTGGCCCTTCCAGGGATCTGGAAGAGATGTCAGGCAGGGCACAGAGCCAGGTATCATCAGGAGGGCCCTTCCACTGAGCAGGGGTAGGGCCCTCTCCTGGGGTTCTATCTGCAGTGGCCCTTGGGCGGTCTGGACAGAGAGACCTAGACAGATGCTATGCGGTGAGTGCATCCCACCTGTACTGGGTGGGGAAAGGAGCACTCTTGGGGACCTCAGATGCACCTGCAGAGAGGGACAGAGGGGACGAAGGTGCTGTGTAATCAAGAAAGGGTTTGGGGCTAGCATAAGCTGGGTATATCACTATCATTATATAATCTATACCCACAAGCTGATAAAGCCAAGAGGGACATCCAGATTACAGTTACAATCACTAAGTTCATATTGGCAATTCTGTTACTACATATCCATCATACTGTTCCATGTTACAAGGATATATGTGGCTGCAGAGCATTAGTAATTAACATTTTTAGTAGCCACATAATATGTCATTAGGTGGACAGATGATAAACCACATATCCATTCATTCATTGTTTGTTTAGATTGTCTGTATTTCTCTCTAACTATTTAAAAAAAAAATTTATCCTCACCCAAGGACATTTTTTTCACTGCTTTCAGAAAGCAAAGAGAGAGAGAGTAACATTGACATGAGAGAGAAACACTGATTGGTTGCCCCTCATATGTGCCCTGACTGGAGATCAAACCTGCAACCTGGGCATGTGCCCTGACCGGGAATTGAACGTGTGGCCTTTTGGTCTACTGGATGAAGCTCCAACCAAGTGAGCCACACCAGCCAGGGCACTCTTTAGTTATTACATGTAAGCTGCAAGGAACATCCTCAAGTAAACAGTATCATCCTTCTTAGTTATTCAACTAAACTTATCCATTCAACTAATATTTATTGATTGCTTAGTATGCACCAGACAATGTACTAGGTTACAGAGTAAAAAAGACAACCATTTATGAGCCAATTACACCAATGTAACTGTCTCATGGAGAGGACAGATGAACACAGGCATTCAGAACAAAGGCCTGGAACCGAACATCCAGGGGGTGTGAATGCCATTTGCATCATTTAATAGTGGCATGACCTCGGGCAGGTTTTTTACCATTTCTCTGCCCCACAAATTTCTCCACCTATGAAATGAAGATAAAAATTGTACCCAGCTCACATGGCTGTTCTGTGGCCTGAAAGAGGTCATACATTCAAAGCACTTAGAAACTGGCACATCGTAAGCACTCAGCAAATGTCAGCCATCAGCATCAACTTCGTGATTCAGGTACAGTGGCAACACACAAAAGGGGAAACCAACCGGTGTCTGGTGCAGACAGAACATGCACACCCCAAGCCAGGTCGTGCTCTGCACTGCGTGTTATCGCACTCACTATGTTGTTTCCAGAATCTAGCGAGGAGACGTGGAGCCGCTGAGTGTATCAGTTGAAGGGTCTTCCAAAAACAGGGTATCAATTATTAACATCAGTAACAGTATACTAACATATCAAATTCACATGTTGTCAAATTGGATCTTATTTTTAAAAATATATATTAGTTCAATAGCTTTGAAATAACTTCTGAACACTGCCATTTTACATCCAGATTATACTATCACAATGCTGATTTTCCATGTCTTTATTTATATTTTTATTTATAAAAATCATTAGTAGAGATTTTTAACACTAACCCTACATAGTTGTTTATTTTTATTTCTTCTTGTTTGAGCCATCTTTTTACTCATATATTTTACTATCCCTTAGAAATGCCCATTAAAAATCTTAGTGATTTTTAATTACTTTCATGATGATATTTATGGATAATAGATTTTAAGATCTTAATGGTCATATTAATGAAAATATCTTTGTAAATATATTTCCCATTCACTTAAATTTAGTTTTGCATACACATATTTATTTTGTTATATTCATATAATTAAGTTTATAAGTTCTTTTCTCTTTAATATGTTCTACAGTTTAATTTCCTTAAAAGCCACTGTCCCTCCAATATCTGATAAGTAACTTATTTCATGCTAACTTTTTAGGTTATTTTTCACCTCTTTCTTAATTATTTAATTCATTCCAGCTAGAGATTTACTATTGTATAGACATCGATTACAACTAACTTTGCTTCAAACTGCAACCTAAATGTCTTAATATCAGCTATTGAATAAAACTTGGTTGCCCATTTTTTAAAGATAAGCTGTTCTTTTGAATAGAAGGTTTCAAAAGGGGGGAAGACATAATGTAGTGGGGGGCGGGAATCTGGCTGCTTAGGATGGAGTGAGGGTGGAGAGCAGGGGAAGAATGCAGGATAAGAAAAGGAGTGCTACAAAAGCAGTGGAACCCTCCCCGTGAGACATGAAAGAAGCAGCACACAGGGTAATAAAAATGAAATGGGGTCTGTAGAACTCAGTCACATGCCAGAAGCGATAAATTCTGGGTAGACAATGTTTGGGAACCACCGCTATAAACAAAAATCTGCACGGTCTGTCTACAGTTTCCTTTTATTCCCCACCCTCCATGGACCATTACCCTCCCGTGGCTCCCGGCTCCCCACTCCCTGCGCTACCACCAGCGAGGTGGCTGTCTCTGTCCTGGTCTCTCTCGAGTATCTTTTAAAGGGCGGGGAGCCCTTTCAGCGCTCTCTTCCTGAGTAGTTAGCAGTTACTGTCGAGCACAAAGGTCGGTGACCAGGATGCAGTGCAAAGAGTCAAAGCGCCATGCTCAGGAAAGTCTCTGTTCCAAGGGATGTGAAATATCCTGTGTGGCCACTGAAGGGACAGACATTTGACCTCTGCCCCAGATCTTTCAGTGTTTGAACTGAAGAAAAAAAAAAAAAAAAAAACCCTTAGGCGGGACAACAGGCTCCCAATCCCTCTTTACAGGCAGGTTGTAACCTTAAAACTGCCACAGAACACAAAAATGCCTCGGGAAAACCAGTTTACTGGCCTCTACAGACTGCTGGGTAAGCTACCCCAAACACTGTGGGTACCAAAGTTTTAGGCGTCCGTCACAGGATACAGATGTACAGAGACTGCCTGAACTCACAACCAAAACGGGCTGAGAAACCTGCTGACATTGTTGTCATGACTGTTCATCAGTTTCTATGTCAGTTACTCGGAAATGATGTTTCACTTCTTTGTCTTTCAGACTCATGGGCTTTAACTAAAGGAACTAGAGTTAGAGGTTTTTAAAAAAAGGGCTTTTTACAAATAATAATAAAATTTGCAAGACTGCATCACAGGTTTCAATTTTACAACCTGTTACATTAAAACATTTTTTAACCCAGATTCCTTTTCTTACAGAGCATGCATAGAGGGATGAGAATGTCCAATGTGAACTAGGAGGTGATTTTTGGACATTTTCGTCAAAAACTCGAACGGTGGTTAAGAGGTTCTCATGTAATTTCTACTAGATCATTCCTTCTGAGATCCAGACTCGTTTGAGTTAAAAGCTGAACACATCAACGTCCTGCTAATCTATTTCAAAGATTCTCTGTCACTGGTGGGAGACATCTACACCCAAATAGGGCAGAGAGGCTCTTCCTGAGCTCGGTTTTGCTGCCGGTCCAGCCCGATTCCCCACTGCTGCTGTTATGTGCTCCTCAGTTCCACACACAGCCAACCCTGGTCTGTGCCAAGCACTCCATGCTTCCTCGTACACTTGCAGTTCCTCCCTCCTTCCCGGCTCACCACCCCGACCCTACCACCTAGACCCAAGGCTCTGCTTAAGCTGCATCTCGTCACTAAGGCCTTTCCTGATGACAGCAGGGAAAGCTGACAGCTCCTATTCCCCGCCACATACTCAGGGCAATGAATGCACGTGAACACCCAGCCCAACGGCACTGCACTGTAATTGTCTGGGAGTGTGTCTGATGTCTCCAAAACATCGTGGTGAGCTCCTGGAGGAAAGGAACCTTGCCTTGGGGCTTTGTCTTTTTCGGGGCGCATCCCAAGAGCTTAGCAAAATGCTAGTCATATGGTAGATACCTAATAAATGCTTTCTGAATGAATAAATGAGAAAATGGAGCTTTATGTAAAACACTTTTTTACTGTGAAGCCAGCTGAATGCCAAATTCTGTATAGTTTGCTTTCTAGTTCTTAGTATTGTCTTACCCCTAAATTGATAGTCAGTCTTATATTAGTCATTTGCTTTTACTGTCTTTCCAAGTCATTTCATTGTCTTTTAATTTTCATAAAACAACTCTTTTTGCACTCATTTCTGATCAGGTCACACACTACTTAATTAAATGATGTCATATCTGGTCAGAAACAAAAGAATTGACCCTTTGTAATGTGTGGGGTGAACTATTGGCCAAGAATATTCAGCAAGCCATGGTTATCAGTTGGTGTAGTTTTAAAAAGCAGTGGAGGGAGTTGGTTAATTTGGAAAGTCAGTTATACGGTGGTAGTTTTATACAGCTTCTACTGCACACTGCTTAAGGTCACACAGACCTCTCAAGAGTCAAATGTGTAGGATATTCAAAGTCACATGATTCATTACTGATGAGATGAGCCAGAATGTCTACTTCCATTTAATTTAAATAACTTGATATGTCAAGTTCGAGTTATTCAAATATGCCTGTACATTCCTCAGGGCTCCATATATACTTCCTGAATCTGGAAAACTCCATTAAATCAAGACAGTATGCATTAAAACCAACTTCCTGAAGATAATTCCTTTTAATCCCCAGTACTGGCCCAAGGGTATGCTTCTAATTAACTCTCTTGAGATGTAGCTCAGACTTAGACTAAATTGATTTTTGAAACATCCTAGTGTACATCTAATACCCCGTTACCACTACAAAACAATCGGAGGTCTAGGTTTTGTCCAGGGTAAGAATCGGAGACGTGGAAGAAAAGTAAATTAAAACTACCATCGTTAATCAGGGCTAGAGAAATTTCCAAATCCGTCTGGCAACTTTCCTAAATAAACCAAATATCATCAGGGAAACTACATGGGTTAGATAGAGAAGAATTTCAGAAACTCTTCCCCTAGTATTCCTCCTGTCCCTCTGTCTCCTCTCCTTTTATGGCCACTCAGACACTGAAGTTAAGAAAACTATATAAGGATGTTTTAATTCAGAATAAAAATGCACCATATAGTGATTTTTACTGATACAAAATGAAACATTTTCACAAACTCCGATCCTTTTCCTATCATTCCTACAAACCAAAACATCTGCCAAACTGAGTTCAAAATGAAGTTTTATAATTTCTAACATACTTGATCCAAACAAGAAGAAAAAAGCCCATATGATGTGTGTCTACATCCGGAGTGACAGCTTTTCTGGAAGAGGCAATTTGCAAAACTTGAAAAAGCCCATGAAGAAAGAAGGAAGCACTTTACAACTTCCCTACATACTAACAGATCCGATGTCATCAAAGCTTAAAACCCAGCAGCTCTCAAATGTATTTCATGAGCCATGTGCAGCAAAGCCTTGTCCCCGGCTCCCTTCCAAAACCCTATTAATTCTCTTCACGGAACTGACGTACTGACGCAGCTTACCACGTGATTTAAGCACTCTGCGACATGATCCGCATTTCCTAGGCCACTACTTTTATCAGAAAGACATCCAGCCAGTAGTAGTAGTAGTAGTAACAGTAGTGGTGGTATTTTCGAGATGAAATAAAATCACCTTTACTGTAGAGATTTCCACGATACAAGTTTAAAGTCTCACGTGTCAGAAGATCCCTGCACTGGGGGCCAAGAGATCTGAGCTCCAGTCTTAGGCCAGCATCGCACAGCTAAAGGACCATCAGTGATTTAGTTCAGCTCTCTGGAGTTTGTTTTGCTAAATGATAAAACAGTAGATCTACCTGATATATACATTTCCTTCTCAGTGCTAGAACTTTTGTGGTTCTATTATGTATTACATTTTTAAAAAGACTGCTATCAGCCCAAAACACTGAAGCCTAGTTTCAAACCTCATGCCCATAATCCACACATCAGCCACGACCAAGCTCTACTGATTCTCAGTTCAGTATCTCTCCGGTTAGTGTCTTCCTGTCCATCTCCCCAGGCCTTTGTTCAAGTTCAGACTATTCTATCTCACACAGACTATGGCAAAGCCTTCTTGAAAGCCTCCCCAACACCTTTCTTACCTCTCTCCCCAGCATTTTCCCTCCGTACCATGTCCAGAATGTACTTTCTGACATGACTACTCAATCAACAAGCTCATTTCCCTACATGACTTTCCTATAGCTCCCCATCGCCTGAAAGAAAGAAAAATCTTCTCAATGGAATTCTGGTAACGACCCCATGGGGTTATTGGAATAACTGCCTCATTGAGTCTGTGGTGAGAATTAAAGACTCCACTCATAGTGACAGTGCATGCAGTACCCGGTGTTGCCAGCCTTATCTCCACCATGTTTTAGACCACAAAACTGACATAGCTGTGATTGCTAGAACACACCATTCTCTCTGCCAAGTCTATGTCAAGGCACATGGCTAGATTCTGGAAGAATTCTTCTTCCCATTCTTCCTTCTTCAGTGGTTGGCCCCTCACCACTCCATATCCTCCCCTTCTGTGAGGCCTCCTCTGACCGCTCTCTGCAGGCTGAGGTGCTCCTGTTCCTCTGAATCTAGAAATCCTGCATAGGTGCCTAATACCTGTCAATGATTTTAACGAACCTCAATGGAGCCAACTCTCCAGCCCTCTTCACAAAAGGCAAAAGACCCCAAGTTAAACTATTTCTGGGTTTATACAAGGACTAATTAAGCATATTTTCCCAGGACAGCTTTTCAAGTTTCTTTTTATTCCAAATGACACCAAAATAAGAAGAATAAGAATGCTTAAAGCAAAGTGACCATTTTCAGCTAGCAGCCCATGCATGGTATGTCAGACAGACTGCTTCCAATGCTTTCCCAGTCTGCGCACAGCAGCAGCCCTGCAAAGAGCTAACAGTTCTGCAACCCTGGTCACAAGCTTCAAACTGTCTTAAAACTTTTAACTATTATGTCCAAAATATTTTTAAAATGATATTTTGTAGTTTTTCCATAATTTTTTAACACAATGGAATATCTCCAATGGTAAGGGATGATTTAAAGTCTCCTGAAGCTTCCTATTTCTTAGGTCTAAGAGGAATATTCTCTCACTCATCATAAAAGCCCTTTGATTTTGCTTCTGACATACATTTGTGCCACTTCTGTTAGCCTATAGACAAGTCCTTGACTATATCCGACAGATCCCCTCTGAACGCTTCCTGCAAAGTTAAAGTAATTGCTCTCCTTATGTGAAACTTCTATGATCACTGAAGGAGAAAGACTAGAGATGCAGATAAACTTACAGCTTATTCATAATCTTCATGAGTGGCTTATGATTAGACCTTCCAGCTGCTAGCAAGCTGATCAGCAGCCAAGCAGAGGAAACAGTGACTCTTCCTTGTCAACTGCATGTGTCACCAATATGGTCTCAATTAGGAAAGCTCAGACTGGATTTCAAGACAAGAACAAAATCTCTGCTTTCACCATCAGCATTAAAACTGTATGGAGTTCTTACAATTAAAATGGAGAATTCTGATTTTCATTGCCCGATATGTCATGAAAAAAGGAAATAGAGAGAATTGATAGAACTTTCCAAGTAATTACTAGAAATAGGATAACATCCAGTCAGAATTCCTAAAGCAAACGAGAGAAATAATGATCAAAGGATTCATTTTGATTGTTAGGACATTGCTTGACCACTATCGTTATATGCTCATTTATCTGTATGACTGTATTGGCACACACAGGAACAAATACAAATCTACCGAAGACATATTCAGGATTGATTAACTCCAGCCTCTATTCTGGTACCTTCAATTCAATACTTTAGGTACAAAAGGTAAATGGGAACAGTATTATTGTCTCCCTCCAAATTTGCTATTTTGAGCCCGACCAAACACAGAAAATATTTATCTACAGCTACCACTCTACTTAAAAATGATGGCTATCAAACAAGGTCCTTAATATATTATTTCTCAGGCTCCTATAAAGCTACCAAGGAATGCTAGGAAGTATGGTCACTTTTAGCAAGTGACCAAGTATGGTCCCTCCACTCTCCTTTAACAGAAAACTTCAGAAGCCATGGTGGGGATACAGCACAAAGAAAAAATTTAATGAAAGCTATCTAGAAGTACAGAGAGATTATTTAGTAACTAATCAAATGACTCAAAATTTCTAAGATTGACCAGTGAAAGTGTCATGAACATTTAGTGTAAGATGTGAGTTCTTTACACGCAACACAAACCTTTGGAAAGGTTTCCACTCACTTTGTTAATAAACTAAAATACATGAATTTTTCAGCTAATACATTACAGTGATGGGAATGACAATATATCTATCTCAAAATGCCTTAATGCCAATACTGACATCATTTATTCATGCATATAAAAATATTTGTTCACCAAAGGCAAGGATAATAAAGTTTTAATAAGGAAATGGCTATGTGACCTCCATGTAATGAAGAGCACGAACAATTGTTGGCTACTCTTTTTATAGGGTATTAACTTCATTATCCCATTTATTCCTTACAGAAACCCTGAGAATGACATAGCTTTCTAGTCATAGTTTTCTAGTCATAGTTAAAACACACAGACAACTGAGATTCTGAGACATTTAGCATGCTTCCCAGAGAACACCATTAATAAATGGCAGAGTCAGTGTTCAAAGTCCACCACACCATCACCAAGTGTGCACGTCACCCCCACAAGTTTTGAAGCGGTCAGGAGGCCATGTCACCACTGCTGGGACAGGTGGACGGCTGCAGACATCTCCGGAAGCAGCAGCTCTAGGACTAGACACAGTCTCTCCTCCTCTATCTTTAACAAAAAAAAATTATGAATCTATCATGGCTCTTACAGAGCCTCGATATAGAGTCTGAATCCTTTGCCACACTTCACAGGTCAGTCACAAGGGCAGTCGGTAGATAAAATCTACTCTCCATCCTTAGGTACCATAATGGTCGATAATAACGAAGCAGAAATAGTAGTAGTGGCTACCACAAGGGCCCAGTGGCTAGTTACCAGTACAAGTCTATAATAGGTAGTTGCTCCCAACAGAGCTAACAGAGCCTATTTCTATAGTAGGTCAACCCCCTGCCCTGAATTCCCACACTTTTCCATTTGTATCACACTAATCATTGTTAGAGGAACAGAACAAAGATGTGGTGCCTCATCTGTAAAAGCTTAGAAGCTAGTTAGAGGAAACCAAACTTACAGAGTCATTCAAGTGCTTGGGAAAGCCACCCAAGGGGACGCTGACACAATCAATCAAAATGTTCCCTTGGAGGTAGCAGCAGCGCTGCCCTGACCATGTGAACGACCCACTCCAACGACTCCCCAGCGCTCAGGGTCCATTAAATTCAAGTTTTGCTACTCATTTGCTGACAATCAAAAGGGGCAAGTCTCTTGAAGACCCCAGTAAATTTTCTCTATGTGGCCATAGAAATGGAAATTGTCCACTAGAGTTATTTTCACAGGTGGATTGAATATTATAATTCTCCAGACTGAATACTTAAAATTTGCTAGGCTTCTGTTATCTAACCAATAAATGGGAATAATATACCTATTATTCTCATAATACACATAGAGTATGAAAATGCCTAAAACTATGCCAGGTAGATGGAAGGTACTCAAAAAACATCAATTTTCCTTTCCTTCCAGCTCCAAACCATATCTTTTCCTGTAGTTTTACTCTGGAAATTTTTCTTCTTTAATAGGCCATTGAAATATCATACAGGAAGCTAGAGAAGCCCAAATTAACCCACCCATCAATCCCAGAGGCAGAGTCAGTAAATGCCTTTGAACAGAAGCACAACCACTGGAGTTCCTGTCTTTCCATCATTTCAAAGTATTATTTAAAGGGGTTGAACGGTCGGGCACAGAGATTAAGAATGAGAAGAGATGAAGAACAGAAATTCTTTCTCTGGCAATAAAACCAGTGAAGTTACTTTTAAAAGGTGCTAAACAGGAAGTACTGATGGTGATGGCTTTTTGATAACTCAGCCTCAACAGCTTGGTCACATGGCCGCTGAGCTGGCTGAGCCCTGGCTTTATAGCAAGCACTCGAGGTTCACAGGGACTATTATTATTACTTGAGCTGCAGCCTGGGGGGAACCCATATTTTTCATTATTTGTGATAAGAAGCCCTTGAGTTGCAGGGCCACAGCGGCAGCAGGCTGCTCCCCTCTGTGAAGACTAGCAGGGCTCCGGCAAAGCCAAGGGGAGGGAGCCAAGCTAAGCGCAGCTGTTGCTACTACAGCCACAGCTCCCCAAGCTGCGCTTTGTTCCCTCACTCACAGAGGCACACTCAGGGCTGGGATTATACACACGCTAAGCCCCCGACATTCCCATCTCATTGCATTCTGTCTGGCCATGAGACAGAGAAGTGCAACAGACATTTTCATCTCACCTTAGCTGAGCTCTCCAAAGAAATGTGTTTCCTGCCTCATTATATGATGTGCTAGGCTAAGAATATGTCATCGGTTTTATAGGAAAGGAAAAAGGCAGACTCCGTGTTTCTGCCATTTTGAAGACTGATAGTTTTGTCTTCACGGATACCCAGCATTTAGGTACACGACACCCAATGTGAAGGATCAAGGTTACCGGGGAGAGGAGGAGAGAAGAGCAGCAGAGAGGGAAGAGAAGGAGCCAAGAAGAAAAGATTTGTTGATTCTGGTGTTTAAATGTTACTACCAAGGGACTTGAGTTTATATCTTGAATTCCGGGAAATCAAAGTGTTTTGGGCAATATATGTGAATCACTGGAAAGAAATCTTCCATTTTTTGGCTAAAAGGTGACTCCTTTGATAACCACAAAGGCAATGAATCATAGATACTTTATTACTTGACTTCCTCTCAATAAGCTAAGAAAACATTACTCAGGACCCCCTGCCCCTACCTCCAGGAATTAGTCAGGGAAAAGTGACTCTCCCAGACCTGGGCTCATCTGAGATGGCCTCTCTTAATTTCTCCTCTGGGTTAATTCCACAAAACTACTAGTCCTTATGGTGCCCCAGCAGAAGGTGCTGTAGGTAGTAAGTGGCCTTCTGTGGCTGGGACCGAGGGCCATCTGCCGATGCCTTGGGATACTCCTTCTGCAGGACTACTTGCATTTCTAATCCTCAGCCCTCGGGGATCTGGGTTTGGTGTTCTACACATCAATCTCTGTCTGAAGTTTATACAGTATAATCCATTATTCTTTTGTTGGGCAAAGGTTTACATAGCAATTAGGGGATATTCTGTCCTACATGTATGTTCAAGTTCGGTCCTCCTGCCATGTTTGGGTGGGCATGGGGTCAGTGAGGAAGGGCTGGAGCAGAGCCCTGCTCTGACGCTCCTCTCTCACAGGGGCAGAATGCATTAGAAACCATCACCCAGTGGCACTGTCCAACAGAAGGCCACTTTAAGAAACTGCCAGGTATAAAAATATCAAACCTAAAAGTCTCATTTGGCAATGCAGTGAGAATCACAGGCCTGGGTCTGACACGGAGTTTTGCCACCAGCCGTGACCTCAAGGTAGCCCTGCCTTTCCTCTCTGGGCCT
Organism: Tonatia bakeri; assembly: GCA_004024845.1. Lineage (NCBI taxonomy): Eukaryota > Metazoa > Chordata > Mammalia > Chiroptera > Phyllostomidae > Tonatia > Tonatia bakeri. The sequence goes on from PVIA01000077.1 coordinate 377,580, forward strand.
CAGTTTTCTGATGTATAAAACAAAACGGGCAAACCTCCAAGAGACGTTCTACAAGCTGCTCTCACCTCTGAAGGTCTCCCATTCATGTCACAAACAGCTCTCCACAGATCTCCATACACCAACTCCTCCACGTGGGGTTATTTCAAACAACCATACAATCGTTAGCTTTCAACTTTTCAGAAACACACTGACGACAGCAAATAATGAAATACCATTTTCCTTCCTTCATTGCTTACTGTCCTCATAGCTCTTCATTCCCATGTGTGTATTAGCCACATTTTAATGCTCTTTGCACTAATAACATCTTAAATAATTGCAGACAATACCAAGTCTCTGGAATCCAAACACCTTTGATGTTTGACTTATAAATTTTTCAGCATCTATAATTTTAAGGTTAAATTATGTATTAAATTTCAAAGGCCAAGTACTTCAGAAGAGAGGAAATTATGTACGCTTTCCACTCACGCCTTCAGTCCAAATAAAATCTGCTCTTTCGACACCAAAGGAGTGCCTATTAACTGGGTAAAATTTGTCAGTTGAAAAACTATGAAATGTTTAAATTCTGTATGAAAAACCCACATAGTAAACTCAATTGAATTCAAGTTCTTTGGATTCTTCTAAAATTTATTAAAACTATGACCAGAAGGCAATTTCTTTGTATTAGACGTGAAGCTACAGCTATATGATCTAAAAAAAAACAAACAAAACAAAAAACTAAAGTACTAGGCAATGCTGATTTATAATATTTTGCACACAAGAAATTAAATATATCCTCTCTTATCTTACAATGTGTTGAAATATGTTCAGAGTTGTAGTTTAAGGAGCTGCATGTTGACGTCATCAAATGTATGATGTACGGAAATCAAGCAGTTAATCGTAACTAACAATAACACCTGTGTGGACACTACTCTGACCATAAAGATCCCCAAGGACCCCATGGGAGGAGGGAGCTGGGAGTAAACACCCCACCCGCTCGGTCCCTCCAACCTCCTGAAGGACATAGGAGCCCACTGAGGCCCACAGGGACACAGAGTAGGGCGCTTCTCCGGCACAAGCACCACTGCGCGCCGTATTTGGACTGAAGAATGTTCAGACATCTGGCCTTCTTCTCCTTCCACAAGAAGAAAAAAATTAAAAAAGCTGTTAATCCAAGTAAATTAAGAAATCTGGGGAACTGGCAGGAGATAAAGAAACATGGATCAGATGGGAAAACTGCCTCTTTAGTTACTATAAAAACTATATTCCTTAAATTTAGGATTTGCTCTTGACTCCCCTCCTTTGCCCCAGGGATTTAAATTCTTACAGCTCAGAACTTTAATCCTAAACCATTCATTTGTTATAGTCTGTAGAAGGCCCCCAGCACATACTAAGGCATATAGGGCCTCATCTCCATTTCCTTCAAAAAAAAAAAAATTAGTCCCGGACAACCTGACTGGCCAACCGAGCCCTAAACTTGCCTTCACTCCATTTAAAATGAGCTTCCCTCAGGCCACCACCCCATCCTTCTGTTGCTGCCCAAGCTCTTCTGAGCACTTTGTTCAAAAAACTAAGTAAGAAAAAACAGTCATTTGTAAGCTTGTCAAATGTTTCAGGCCTCTGGCTTTCTAATCGAACTTGCCTGACTAATGACGCGTCACCACACAATATATCACTGGGTTTGTGTAAAATCGTCCTTTGATTTGAAGTGGAGCAAAAAAAAAAAAAAAAGTACAAAAGGGAACAAAATATACATACTTGAAAATCACAATAAATGTTTTCAGAATAAAACATACTAAAAATAGACTAATCCTGTTTACACTCTATCATTCTCCTCAAAAGATAGGCTTTATTTTAGACAGGATAACAGCATTTTAGGGGTGCAAGGGATCCTCAATATCTACTCCCTAAACTCTTTCTTTCACAGATGAAAAAAGAAGACTTAAAAATGAGTTTTGTCCAAGTGACCAGACTAGGATTAGAACTCAGGTCACCCAAAAGATTCACAATCAAGATCAGCTACATATAACACTGTAATTAAATACTTACCTTGCTAAGTAGAAATCCCAGTTTTTAAAAAATCCACCACAACAAACAAATTCAAAATTGGGAAGGGAACTAGAATAAATATTTCTTCAAACAAGTTTACAGGTGGACAGTACACCCATGAAAAGAGGTTCAACACCATTAGTAATTAAGGAAACCCAAAGCAAAACTGATACCACTTTACATAATAGGTTGATTATTATTTTTTTTAAAAAGAAGAAGGTAACCAGTATTAGTGAAGCTACAGAGACATTAGAACCCTAATACACCGCTGGTAGAAATATAACACAGTACAGCTGCTGCGGAAAACAGTTTGGCAATTCCCGAAAAAGTGAAACAGAATGACCAGTAATTCCACTTCTGGATATAAACCCAAAAGAAACGCAAGCGGGCACTCCAACAGACACTTACCCACCAATGCTCACTGCAGCATGTTTATAGCAGATGGAAGCAACCCAAGCGTCTATCAACAGAACGCATGAACAAAATGTAGCAGCATGCACACAATGGAATATTACTCAGTCTTAAAGAGGGAGAACATTCTGGCATACCCTACAATATGGATGAATCTTGAAAACATTATTCTAAGTGAAAAAAGGGCAGACACACACACAAAAAAAAGACAAAGTCTGTTCGATTTCACTTATGTGAAGTAGGCAGAACAGGCAAATTCAGAAAGACGGAAGGTAGAACAGAGGTCGCCACGGGCCAGAAGGGAGAGGAGAAGGGGGAATTACTGTGTAGCGGGTTTGGGGTTTGTGTGGGATGATGAGGAGTTCTGGAAACAGACAGTGGCCATGCTGTACCTCATCACTGTGCATGTCGTCAATGCCCCCGGAGCATCCACTGAAAAATGGTTAAAATGGTAAAAGTTACATTTTACCACAACTAATAATAAGATAGAATAGAAAAAAAATTACCCACATGAATTATGGGCGTGGGGATCTCATGAAGATAAGCAATAAAATGTATCATCCCTATACTGATAAATTAAGAACACTGCATTTCATTCAAGAAAAAAAAAAAAGAAGAAGAAGAAGAAGAAGAAGCAGCATAAAAGACACACTTGTGAAAATTTCAAGTTTCCCCGGGCAAGATGACCAAAACATCAGCGGGTGGGGGTAGGGACTGCGAGGAGGAGGTTATACGCAAGTGAAGACAATGGCTTTCACTTACTCTCTAGGGCTCCCTCGCAGTCCAAAAGCAAATGCTTGAAAACATAATACGTGTTACTGTCCAGCTAACCTAGAGTACATTAGCCACAAAGAGGTTTTCCTTTTCTCAACAAATAAAATAATGTGTCAGACTTAATGCCTGGGTAGTTTTTCTTTCAAACTTGGCAAAATAGCCCTTCAAAAAGCCTGCGTACAGACGTTTGGGTTAGAAATAACAAACCTGTACTCTCCCAAGGTGCTGTGTTTATTTGATCATGTGACGATGCTATCATTTAAATAAACACACACTGCCCCCCTTCTCTTCCACGGCGGTGGCACAGACGCTTTGCGAACAAGTGTCCCGCGGTAGCAATGGTTAGTGTTGAAAAGCGGTTTGTATTAAACAACCACTTCTGAGATGTGAAAAAAAATGCCTCTTGTACTAAGTGTTTCCCCATTCGTTATTTCTTACTTACAGCTTCCAAAATAGCCCCATAAAAGAGGCCAATGCTGCTCACTTGTTGAGTCATCCTGAGACATCCCAAACCACCCCAATCCTTGCACCTTCTGAAATCCAGCAACATCATCTTGTATAAATGGCCAAAGGCAATCAGGCCTCCAGGAGGCAGGGCCCAGTTTATTAGGCAACAGCCTTAGAAGATGGGCTGAAAGAGCTAGTTATCACTCTGAGCCTCACTCAGCACCACCTCCAAAGGGTTGCACCTGCAACCAAATGCTGGAGGCTTTACCTAGGCAACAATCTTGAGAGTTAAGAGGGACCATTCTTCAGCAACCTGGACAAAATGTCAAAGACCAGGGTCAAGATGTTGTTCAACAGGAAAAACTGGCAATGCTTAGAGCAGGGTTTCTCAACTTGGGCACTGTTGACATGTTGGGCCAAATAATTCTTTGTTCTGGGGCCTGTATGACATTTAGTTGCATTCCTGGCCTCTACCCATTCCGTGCCAGGAGTACCCCCCGTCTGGGCAGCCAAAAGTGTCTCCTGACATGGCTGAAGGTCTCCTCTGGGAGGCCAAAATTCCTCTGGTTGAGAACCATTAGACAAAATCAGCTTTCCATCTTCCCGTCTGCATTATGGGTATGAACCAGGTATTTCAGAGGAGCAGAGGGGACTGAGTGAGCATGCAGCAAAGGATATGCCTGCTAAATGCAGGTGACATAAGAGACAGGGACCAAGACACAGAACCCAGGTGTCAGTAGACCACATCGGAAAGAAGAAGAACCCAGTGGTTGGGGAAGGAAATACAATGGGCTTCCAATGGCACAAGGAAGGGGATTTCAGCTCTGCTAACCCTGCTAATGAAGATACGCTCCCTCTCACTGTCCGTTCATTCAGCTTCTTTTCTGTGCTGGAAGCGCTCTCAAGTGTCTTGTTCACAGGCAATGTTGAAGCACTGGAGGTAGGAAGTTCAGGGTAGAAACCCTGTCTGAATGTTATCAGACAGTTAGGACGAAGGTTACATGGCAGGTTTAGACAACTCAGTATCATTCAAATGCATCTTCTCCTAAAGAGGGTCCTCAGATACCTTCAAAATGCTTTTCATGAATCACGAGCAGGACTTAACTAGAACGAGGATGGATCTGTGCAGGTATACCTCCCCTCCCACTATTCCTGGAATAACAATTCTATGTCCTATTACTGATGGGCCGAGAGTACACACAGTCTGCAAGTGCAGACTGTGGGGTGGAACTTTTGCTAAGAGATTTGGGCAACATCCCAAAGCTGGCGGTGAAAGTCGGTGATGTCATCTCATTTCCTGGGATGCTGGCTGTGCTGCAGAAACCCGCTTGCTGCGCTGGAGCTCAGGCAATGAAAATTCTTTGGAGAGCCTAATATATGTCCCTTGGAAGAGAAGACACAGGTAAAGAGACTTTCTCACTGTCCCCCGGAAAATTCGCAAAGCAAGAGGCAGGCTAGAGCAGGTTGAAACAGTAGGATAAAGAAAGAAGGCAGCCTGAGCCCCAGTGTTTCACGGGGCAAAGAAGGTGTCCTCAGGGGACCCTGCCGAAGAGGCTGCCTGGCAGGGTGAGGAAGCCGAGGCTGTAAGAGGGCTGGGAATTGAGGTGGGGGAGCTGCAAAAAGTTAACATCTTTAGATTGCATAGTTGATTCTCTTCTGGCATTTATAAATCACTTCCTAACACAGTATCAGCCTCATAGAGAAACTCAGTAAGTTCGTATAAATAATTCATGATATACGTTTCTCTGTAAACCATTATTTAGTATGAGTGAATAGTACCTTAAGATCTCTGCTATGCCACGGGTGACCCATGGGCCAGGCATCATCCCATCCCTCAGGAACCTGTTAAAAATGCAGAGTCTCCGGCCCCTCCCCAGACCTACTGAATGAGAATCAACACTTTATCAAGATTCACAGTGATCCCGTGAGCAGTAAACAGTGAGGAGCACCGGCTTAGACCGTGGGATCTGTATCAGAGCTATATACGTGCATAACAATCGCCGGCATCAATTGTTTTCAGGTCACGCACACCTAGAGCACACCTAGAAATTCTGATTCGGGAAGCCTGGGAAGTGGGCTGGACACCTGGACTCCTAGGTGATCCATGGGATATTCTGTCGTACAACCAGGACTGAGAACTGCTGATTCAGGGGGTTGGAGAGGGCAGGCATTCAATGCTGGGTTTTAGCAAGAGCTCCCACCTACCTGCTGCCCTATCTCCCACCACAGACAATTTCGCACAGGTGAATCAACCTCTCTTAGGTCACTGCTGGCCTCTGGCAAAACATACAGTATTGTCTCCATGATTGAGGAGGAATCCCATTTACAATGACCAAGGAGGACAAAAATGTCACAACTAGTGGGGACACATAAAGCAGTGTGGGTTGAAAAGACACTGGAGGCCTCCAACTGGAGCCCTGTCCACGGCTGCCTGGGCCGTGTCAGCTTGGCTGCGCACTGACTTCTCACGAGGGCTTGTTATTTGTGAATGAAGATGAAAGGAACCATTCACCAGCCACCAGCAAATTGTTAGGTTTTCTTGTCTAGATTTGGTCTTGAAGGAAGAAAGAACAGGACCTGATTTAAATCAGACCCTGACTTAGCCACTGTTATTGCTACATACCCGACTGTTCAAACTCAGCCACCACTGGAACAGATCAAATTTCAAATAACCAGCTAAAATAGAGCCCAAACTCTTGAATCCCAACCCGATTTCTAGGATAAACTATTAGACAAATTGGCACTATTAGTCCCTGGTGCAGAATGTTTCTAAGAGTTAATTTCCTTACATGAGATCCCTCAGAATTCTAAAGTATTCAAGTAACTGCCAGGTAAAAAGAAGAAATACTTCCTCTGGCAGAAAATGCTCTATAATATGATGGAGTTTGACAGGAGGGAAATGATAATTACTGCATGAACAGCAGTCAGAAGTCTTTTACCAAATAAGGTTACGATTTCTGCAGTGAGTATATTTCAGTTAAAAGGTATTTTCAGCCTGAAGAGCTTAGCTTCTTTTTCCAAAATGGCATACTACAGAGCAAATTTTCTTTAATACTAATTCATCTATTTACCAAGTATACAACTTTGGCAGGAATGTTATTTTTTCCCTTTTCCATACACCATCATGGTTTTCTGGGTCCATTATGGGGCTCTCAGATGTTTCTAATTACCCTCTGTGTACACCCAATAAAATAGCTGGCTCAAGATGTTATTAATACCACGAGAAGATCCCGAGGGCTTATAAATCAGCCTTGCTTCAGAAAGGGACAATGCAGTGGCAAAAAGTGCCACAGTCTAATCTTGCTAAGACTTTCATTAAGAATGTTCTGGTGCCAAGAATAGGGCAGTGGTCTGCTTTCCCCACTGCAAAAGATGTTAATGTCCATTCTCCCTTTTACCTCTTCTGGGGAAAATCTGATGAGAATCGGGCTGAGCTTTTGTACTAGGAAAGCTTCGAAAGTCCCCATAATCCAGAACAAAACTGTGCTGGCTCTGATGCACACCTGAAGCTTGCTCTCTGAGTGGAAAAAAAAAATCTCTCATTGCTGCTTGAAGGTGTTCCCTTTCTTCCACCACATCTTACCAAAAAAAATAAATAAATAAAAAAGCCTACACTGCAGTCATGCCAGTTTTTCAATAATTATTGCATGAGTGTAAACTAAAGAGAACGGAGTTGAGCCATTCCTTAAGCCCATGCCCTTCACCAAACAGAAAATCAAACTTTAATCCCTGCATCGATGGTCGCTTTCCATTCCATTGGCAAGGGAAGGGCATGTTTCTTCTCGTTGTATATGTGTGTGTGCGTGTGTGCATGTGTGTGTGTGTCTGATGTAACTTGGGGAGCGCATCTCAAACGCCCTCACTAACTCTGTCCTGTCCCATTTGGTAGTTATTTGATTTTCCTGGACTGCAAAGCATGAAGATGGCTGTGTGGCTGCCCTCAAAAACATTCTCGCATCATCTGCGATGTGAGTGCCAAGAGGTTTTTCCAACAGTACACAAATGCATGATTCCTTCTCTGCTTGGAAAAGACATATATACCTCGAGATTAAAAGCTGATACAAATGTTTTACTTTTATACTAAGCTGCCAAAGCCCAGCTCATATGCCAATGAATGCTTCAGGTATATACCATATGCACAAATGAAATTTCAGTATCTACCTTAAGTCCAGCCTTTTTAAATTTACTCTATCCTAGGAGCTCAGAAGTATTTATGCAAATGATGGCAAAGTGAATGGTACAAAGCAGGATCCAATGATACAGACATCAATGGAGATGGCTCCATCTACTCAAGATGATGGCATTTCTTCCAGACCACAGCTTCTGGTCCCAAAAAGTGCTACAATGTTTTAGCCCTCTCCCCGTTGCCAGCAAGGCTGACAACCTGCTAGAGCTTCCTAGGTAAGCAAGTGAACCCCTTAAGGAGGGGCATGGTCCAAGGAAGAGAGGCTACTATGTTGTTGTGCCTGCCATATGACGTCGTATCTGACATTACTCTGGGAGCAAATCTGGCTGTGAGCAAAAGAAGAGCCTACTGTGCTCTTGCAGCAGAGCAGCAAGTGAGGGCATAATGGAAACAGCCTTCTAGGTCTTTCTTGAAGCTACTGTGCTGCCAGGGTCAGTGAATAAAGAAAACCCTGCCGTCGTGGGACACAGGGGCATACCCTACCCAAAGCTCCAGAAGATGTAAGCACACTCTCCCATGTCACAGGAGACAGGGGCTACAAATTAAGAACAGGATGTTTTCTTCGGAAGAGAAGCATCTTCTTCAGATCAACCAAGGAGCCCATGTGCACCTTCAGCTTGCTCCTTCTCATGAGCCTCAGAAGAGCCCTGCAAGAGGCACAGGGCATCCTCCAATTCATCCAACCAGTGTGGAATCAGGGAGGCTGGGTCACCAGCCCAGGGTGCCAGCACCAGTCAGTAGTGCACCTGAGCCAGACCATGGCGTGTCAACTGACATGGTAGTGACTACAGGTGTGAACGGGAAAGAGAAAAACGGTGCAGGCAAAAACACTGGAAACGGACCTTGAGGCTGGGATTTAGACAGACTACAGGAGTGAGAAGCAGCAACTCCATGTACCTGGAACCGCTACAGGTATGAAAACTTAACCGTACAAAGTGCTACAAAGGTGGCCTTTTTCCTGCATCTTACAGTCACCGGAATGTTTCTCTTTTCCTGTGACCCCACCCCCCAAACTCTCACATGATTATGTTACTCCTGTGATTTCAGTCGTCTGAGAATTCTGGATGGAGCCGAGTCAGCGAAAATGTGTGTGTGCCACCACGACACGGGCACTTGCCATGGACAATTAGCTCTGTCATCAAACATGCAGTAAGCATCTCCAGGGCGAGGCACAGTGCCCGCACTAGAGAGGCTGACGTGAGGTAGACAGGTCCGTGTCCCCAAGCAGCGCAGAGTGGAGTGAAAGCAACCGGCGTGAAAACAAAGAAGGGGAGGGAGGCTCTGCAGCAGGAGCAGCGCTCGCCGACTCTTGAAACAGCAGTGGGTCACTGCCAAGGCTGCGTGGGGAAGTGTGCCTGCCAAGCAGGGCGGCAGTGTGAAGACAGAGGCACTGGGGCATTTGGGGATCTTTGGCATTCCTGGAAGCCCAGTTTGGCAGAAGCGAGAGGAAGGGGCACAGCCACAGTGAAGGCCGGGGAGGCAGGCAGCAGCTAATTCTGAGGGCCCCGCATGCCGTGCTAAGCAGTGTGGAGTTTTCCAAAGATCATTCCATATGCTCCAGCTGACAGACTAGGAAAGAATACACACTTTGTGACATGGTGTTACAGACTCCAAGGAATTTTGAAAGGTCATTTATTCTAGGCTAACCTAGCACAACCCATTTAAGGAGTCCCATCTACCCCCATGGTACAGGCCAAGTGTGGCTTGAGCGGGAATATCAATCACACACACCTTTCTCACTGGGCAAGCCAGATGCGGAGCCCTCCTCTACCTAAGGTTAGTTTCTTTGAAGCTTTCCTGACTATAGACATAGCTTCTTACACTAGGGCCGAGACGCCCCTTACTTCCTCATCCCCAAGGATCTTCCTCTTCAGCCAAGTAGGACCTCATTTTTTCCTGATTCTGGCCCTTAGAGTCAAGCCCCTCCTTGGTCCAGCTGACCCTTGGACCACCTTCCCATGCCGCACTCCTTCACTGGGCACTCTCCCCTACACACAGACAGCCCTGCCCCCAGAAGTAGGAACTGATCATATTTCCCTTCCTTAAAAGAAAGCTCCATGCCAAAATCATGTCGGAGAAAGAGGTGACATATGAGGGGGGTCCCCCCCAAAAGAGGAAGTATCCCCTGGACAGCAGACCCCTTGTAGTACAGGCTTCCCCACTAGGTGAATGTTCTAGGAGCCCATCTGTATCAGTGCACCAGCTGGTGTTGCTGTAAGAGGCTGCGTTTGGCCTCAGTGAATTTCATTTGAAGACTCTTCCAATGCATTTGCCCATTTCATGACAGGTGATTTATGAGCGCACCTGCCTACACCATGCTGAGTGTTCTGCAGTTCTTGACCAAAAACAATATGATCCCTGTTCCCCACCAGATCCTTGCCCTGAGCAACTTTTTTTTGCTTCCTCAAATGAAGAAAGGCCTCAAAGGGAAACATTTTACCGATGTGGAAGAGCTGAAACAAAAAACGGCAAAAACACTAAAAGGCATCAAAATCAGTAAGTATAAAAACTTTTTTTTAAGATTTTATTTATTTTTTAGAGAGGGAAGTGAGAGAGAAAGAAAGAGAGAGAAACATCAATGTGCGGCTGCTGGGGGCTGGGGGCTGCAACCCAGGCATGTGCCCTGACTGGGAATCGAACCTGCGATGCTTTGGTTCGCAGCCCACGCTCAATCCACTGAGCTACACCAGCCAGGGCCAATAAGTATAAAAACTTTTGAGCAGTGGGAAAAACATCTCACCAGGTGTATTGCATCAAATGGGGAGTACATCGAAGGTGACTGAAGTTTAAACAAATAAGAATACACAATTTTTTATAAATAAATTCCTAGTTTTTAGGGTCCCTTCTCATAGTATTTTTAGTAATTTATCAAAGTCCCCCAACTTTTTATTCTAAACAAGCAAGATTCCTTCTGCGATGATTCCAGGACCATTTTTTTTTTTTTTAGCTCAATGACTTACCCGTCTCCATCTTCTGTGTATGAGGCTCTTTATGTAGAGATACAACACATGGGATACCCTAATACAATACGATATCAACACCCGGATGGAGCCTAACCCACCAAGACCTCTCAGAGCAGTTTACATAAACTCTCCAGTGCCAGCCCCTGGAGATGTCCCACAGTGTACATAAAACAACAACCACGGCCACGAGCTCGATTACAAAGTTTGTGATGCTCTTCACACCACCAGGTCCCTGTTCACATAGCATCTCACCAGAGAGCCCCCAAACACTGTACTTCCTCATAGCACTGATCACTCCTTGACATTTTATCCTACAGAATGCTTCTCACGGCTTATTTCTGGTAGTGCACATTTCAGTCTTACAAACTATGGTAAAATACATAAGCGTTTCCACGTGTACAGTTCCGTAGTGTTAAGTACATTCAGACTGCTGTGCCTTCATCTCCAGAACTTTTCCATCTTGCAAAACGGAAACTCAGCACCATTTAAACAACTCTGTGTCTCCCCTTGTTCACCAGCCCTGACAACCACCACTCTCTCCCTCTATGATCAGACTGCCCCAGGCACCTCAAACAAGTGGACTCATGGAGTGTTTGTTTTACGTGACTGGCTCATTTCACTGCACGTAATGTCCTCGAGATGCATACATGTTGCACAGCCACATTCTACTTTTGTTAATGTTGTAGGGTGAAAGACTTTGTCTACCTTGTTCATTGCTGTATTCCTAGTGCCGAAACCAATCCCTGGCACAGAGCAGGTGCTCCATGAAAATATGGTAAATGAACTGGTGTTCCCAGACCAGACTTTTATGGGTTCTCCACAGCCTAAATAAAATACAAAAGGAAATGCTTTACATTATGACATCTATTCAGTGTTAGAAAATAAAATAACTTGAGCCCTGGCTGGGTGGCTCAGTTGGTTGGAGTGTCATCCATGTACCAAATGGTTGAGGGTTTGATTCCCTGTCAGGGCACACACCTAGGTTATGGGTTAATTCCCCCGCTCAGGGGGCGTGCAGGAGGGAATGTGTTTCTCTTTCACATCAATGTTTCTCTCTCTACTTCTCTCTCCCCTATTCTCTTTCTCTAAAATCAGTAAAAATATCTTCAGGTGAGAATTAAAATAATAATATTAATAATAATAGTAATAATAATAATAATTTGAAAAGGTTATATGTGGGAATAGCGTCTTTGACAACTTCTTACTCACTCTGGAGTAATAGCTTCTTTGACAACTTCTTACTCACTCTGCCTAAATGAAAAACATGAGACCTGTACCCATGCATTATGGGAAAAATATATGCCTCAGTTAATCAAAAAGTGACATGTTGGTATTGGATTGGTTTCTGTGCTGGATAAACATCAAGGGATCCAAACAATGACAACTGGCAAACGACGAAAGCTTCAGTGTGTGAACTAAGTTGCCAGAAAAATAAAATCTCAGTGCCTGCCCCTCCTTGAGCAGTTCTGTTGGTTTATTTAATGCCTCATTGCGAGAGAATTTTCTTCCCTCCTTCAGAGGAGAGCCTGCACAATGAGCGTAGCAACACGGCCAGCTCCCACTCCCCACCCAAAGGCTGCAGGGCTGAGCTCCGCTGTGAGCTCTGCGGGGAGGTCCCCACGCAGAGCACAGCAAGCCGGCCTCAGAGCAGCACGACACGCCTAGAGGCTGTCGCCATGGCCACGGGCCATTCAGAAGCCTGTTTAGACTATTAAAACACTAGTGTCCTGCCTTAAAAACATAACTTCCCTCTTTTCTTCAAGATGATAAGTATCAATGTCCCCTTTCCAGAGCAGGTCAGTAAGATCTGAAAGAGTGAAGACCTCATTGCTAAGCTTGAAATAAAAGCACTTTATAGCCTTGCCCCAATCTGCTTTCCCAGACTGGTCATCTTTCATTCATTATACATAGAAGGGAAACTACTCCTAATTCCCCGAACCACCTGTGCCTTCTTCTTGTCTCCATGCCTTATTTTGAAGGTTTCCCTCCTCTCTACTTCCATCCACCTTTATTTTGGAACTTGCCAATGTTTCAAATAGAACCACGTTTCAAACAGAACTGTCCCCATCAGTCCCCAATCACGCAACATGCATTTGCTCAGCTCCTACTACGAGCCAACCTGTTCAGCAGCTGGGGGGCAGCCTGGTGAACTACACAGAAAAAGTTACATGCCATTCCTTTTCTCTCAAAGCATCCTTCCTCTACTAGAAATGACAGCTCCTCCTCTGGGCTCCTGCTAAGAGATTTCTACCTTGAATTAGGGTTACTTACATTTGTGCCTCATCTCCTCCTTAAAGTATAAGCTCTCTGAGGGCAGCTTTAGGATTGGCTTCTCTTGGAAAATCTAATTTAGTGTTTTGTACATAATCACCTACAATATGGTTGCAGGAGGCAACATGGGAGGGCAGGAGGTGTTTGGTCTCTGGGATAGGAAAACCAACTTAAAGTCGCCTTTAATCACACCACAAAAGCCGTGGTACGCGCGTCTACAAAATATGATACCACCGTTTACTTTTCTCAGGAGAAATAAGCATCCAATAAAGTAACATGGGAACATTCTTTTTAAATTATCAAATACTTTTTATAATTACTCATTTGGTGCTAATGGAATGTCAGTCCCTTGTAATCTTTTAAAGGAAGCATCATATAAACCCACCGTGTTATTTCAGCAATCGTGACTACTTTCCAATGTCTCTACAAATAACTCATGCCAAGGGACAGAATTATTTTATTTGAAATACTCTAGTTGTGACAACATGAATTCCTCTGCTCTTCTTATTAGAGGAACTCGCGATTCTATAAACAATTTAAAAATACCAGAAGGTCATCTTCATTATATCCCTATGGAATGGAAAGAATCTATTAAAGCAACAACAGTTAACCTGCTGGCCCACCCAACTGGGGGCATGTTTCCATTTCTGAAAAAGGCAAAGGCAGGAAGAGCAAAGAGACAAAGCTCAAAATGCCACCAAAAAAAGTTATTATAATGAAAATATGCTTATATTATAGGAAATGCCACTTAATGTAAATATCCTATTACATCAGACCAATATCACGTTCATAAAAATTAGTTTCTTCTAAAGTCCCAGAGCACTTCCCCTGGGTATCATCTTCATTCGGGCCTCACTTTTAAAGTCACATTAAGTGGACGTTCTAGTTAAGATTTTCCGAACTGACTACTCAAGAGCAGACAGTGTGTGTAACAGGAACAAAAAATGCACCTGCCTCTCCCGCCTGCCGAGCCCAGACTCACCATCACCCCAGACCAGAGAGACCACCACTGAAAAAGCGTGACAGAAGGAGGAGACTAACATCACCCTTGTGCCTGCTACAGAACCCCCCTCTGCATACCTATTATTACCTGCATTGTGCAGACATGTGCCCTGGGCCCCAGCAGACAGACAACCAGCCAGCATGTGCCCGATGGCTGTGATGTAGCCAGTATCTGAACCCAGGGCTGTTGGCCTCTCGGTGGTTGATTTTCTATTGCCTCCTCAAGCCTTCCCACAAACTCAACCCTCCATGAGGTCCTGCACCTTGTCCCTCCCACACAACAGTCACGCCTTGGGGAGTTAGGGAAACAGGGGACATAAGGAGATCTAAGTGTCAATCCTCGCTGACATGCTGTACACCAAGGCAAACACACAGAAGCCACGTGCCTGAGTTTCCTTATCAAAAAAAGTGGTGACCAGAACACCTGTTCCACTTTAAAACAAAAACAAACAAAAACCTGTAAATCACTGTGTAAATGTTTGCTCTCCTGATGATCAAAATGAATTATTTCATTAAGGTGCCTTGACTAGGAAGTCCATATGGACTTCCCTGTATTGTTTTGACTCCTTAGAGCAGGGGTCAGCAAACGACGGCATACAAATCAAATCCAGCCAACTGACCGTTTCTGCAGCACAGCCGCATCCATGCTCGCACATACTGTTTGAGGCTCCTGCCACACCCGGGGCAGAGCTGAGGAGTTGGGATACAGACTATATGGCCTGCAGGGTCTAAAATATTTACCATCTGGCCCTTTATAGAAAAATCTTTCCAGCCCCCATCTTAAGTAACCAAAGATAGCAGCTAACAAGTAATCAGAGGCCACAGAGAATAACTAACTAAAGTGACGGTAAAACTTGGATTTTCCTCACACTGAATTATTTTCCATATACATATCTTATTTGTCAAAAGTTTAACACAGTAAAAACAAGTATAGGGAGGGAAAAGCAATAAATTAGAAAGTGACTTTTTCTAAGCAATTAATAAAGTTCTATCAAAAACCACTAAAGTCTACAAAGATATCTTGTATGTCTGAAAAATGAATTTCTAAAATTTTCTGGTTTTCTGAAGAATCATAATCTATAAATCTTACAAAGTTAGCATTCTTTAAAAAATTAAAACTTGCCCCTCAAGTTATCCAGTGTTTGAATTAAAATGTAAAGAGATGAGAGAAATAGCTCAGAATATAAATGAAATAGTTCACACAGTTTCCAATGTGAAACTGTACTGCTCATTACTATTCTTTCTCTCTTCCTTTCCCCTTCTCTCACTCTCTTTCATTAAAGTACGCTGCCAATCCCTTTGCGGCAGAGTTGAGCTCGGGCTTTGAAGTATTTCTGTAAATAATTTTTCTGCATTTTATATTTCGAATAGAGTACGTGTATTCTGTTCCTCAGCATTTGCTTAAACGCCAGAAAGGAAAGTGTACAGCGTGTTTTAACAAGCACACTTCCTCTGTTTCTCAGTCTTTAAATATTTAGTTTCAAAATGAATACACTGTAAGCCAAAAAATTACCACCCACCCGATTACTTTGTCGTTCCTCCTGTAAGGATTTGTGAAAAATGCAAGGAGGTGGGGAGCAGACATTGCTGGTGATGGAGGAGGGAAAGCAATGAGAGAAAGGAAAACAATCAAGAAAAGTAAAAGAGAAAAAAAGCCATTAAGCCCATAATAACCTGCTTGGAACTGTCTTCCCCCTTCCCCTCCTTGTCTGTAACCTTCTGAAAAAGTCTGAAAATATTACTTATTACTCTTAAAAAGTCATAGATTTTAGAGATGGACTGAATTTTAGAGGTCAGTAAACGTAAGCCACTTGTTTTATGGATGAGAAAAACTGAGGTCCGGAAAGAGGGGCCGTCACACCCTGCGGATGTGCTAGTGGTTAGGGCACCGCAAGGACCGGAGTCCAGCTTCCTGATCATCAGGTCAACGCACTTCCCATTCGACTCGGCTCTCTGCCCTGCTGAGCGTAACGTGCCACTTGGCACCTAACCGCTAAATTCCTTTAGAAATATGCCCCAAGTACCCCGATCGTGGCCAGGAAATTCACAATACCCTTTTAAACAGTATCTATAAGCACAAGTTTTTTCCAAGTACAGGCGAACAAGAATACACCAGGCAGACCTCATACGGATTAGGAATCACAATAAAGGAGAATCATCAAAGAGCAAATAAGGACCTGAAGCTGCCTCCTTATGTTTTTGTCTTGATGGAAATCGGTTTGAAATAGACACCCTCCCTTCTCCTACCCCCCAGACATACACTCCCAAGACTAAACAGCAATATTCCATAAAAAGACCAGATCTAGCCAGTGTTATTATCTGTCTGACATTTGGGCTATTCTTGTGAGCGACTCATAAAGTAACGTGGGTGTCTGTGATTATTTGGGTACACATGGCAAACCATAATTGGTCAAAAAATAATAAAAGACATTTTTCTGTGACAAAAATACTGTATTGAATGACAACCTGGCAGTGTGACAGCACTCTGTGGACCGCAATACTTTCTCCACTTACAAAAAAGAAACAAAAAAAAATTCTAAGTAAAAAGCCTTTTTTTTTGCAGTCAGTAATGACGATAGTTCATATTTAAATTATTTATGAAATATTAAAAGGTTTCCAGTGCTGACAGCAATCCACGAGCCTATATCCCCCTAAATCCATGTCATATATCAACTTATAGTTCCGTCTTCTGAGGCAGAGCAAAAACGTAGCTAAAGATGCAAGTCTGTATCCCTTTCTACAAGCAAAATACAGGACTTGGACAACTTTAAAAATTTCTTTAGAACATAGCTATTTGTGAAGTAAAAATTTAAATTTAATCACCACCTTCCAAATTTTACAGCGTGAGTCAAAGCTAACATAAATTCTATGTATCACTGAGAAGATAAGATTTGATGCTGATCGGCACAAGTTGTGGTTTCTTTATTACTAATGAGATTTAGTCCTCACCTAAAGCTACTCCCTGCCATTCAGCTGACACCTCCCCATCATCACTGCATCAATGATAAGCCAGAAGGGGTAACATCCTAGTTGCCACTTCTCCAAGAAGCCAACAACCCAGCTAAAAGTTATTCTGAAAGCAATTTAAACCATCTCGTGACAAAAGCACATTTACACTCCTAGACAGACACCCATTCAAGCAGAGAGCAGTGTGTGACTGGGCAGGGGAGGGGGGTGGCTCAGTGCTGCGATCCCGTAAGACTATTTGGTAAGGACAGTGAGGGACCGTGGAGGAACTCAACTCACCCACTCGGAAGTTCGTGGCCGTCAGGGTGTCGGCAGCATGACCATTCTCACTAATGAGAGTGGTGGTGTTCCCCTTCTCACAGTTGTTCTGACAGCTGCCCTTGGTGCAGGTCACTTTACAGATACTCGGAGTAAAGACCACCTTGATGCGACCAGTGTGGTTACTCACTAGGAGCGGAGGCAGGGAGAAAAAGAACAACAAACACATCAGCTTAGTATCCATGAACTTGCCTTGGAAGGTTTCTTTTTTAAAAAAAAAAAAAAAAGGGGGGGGTAAAAAAAAAAAAGAAAGGAAAGGAGCAAGGAGAGGGGGAAAAGAGAGAGCCCACAACCCGACAGGTTTAAGGAAAGAGGGAAGCCTTTAGTGCTCGCTGCTCTGTATCCAGTGGTGTCTCTGAAACAGGAGTAGGAAGCTTAGCAAACAGAACTCTGGGATGCACTCCAAAACCACATTTGAAGTCGAGTCACTGGAGTGGGATTACTAACCACAATGCTGCACTTTATTCACGGGCAGACAAAGAGCAGCACCGAGGGCACGACAGATGAAAGAGCCAACCCTGTCAGGCAGATGTAATGCAAAGGGGTTGGCCATGCACCTAGTGGTGAATAAAGTCTTGTGTCCTCGCCTTGCATACTTTCCCTGTTTCTCCACTTATGAAGTCACTGTTGCAGCCCGACCCCTGGAAATGTTTTAGGCATGCGGCATGTCTGAAAACATCTGTCTCAAATCTCCTGGCACTCTCAGCTGAAGTGATCGAATCCTGTGACGCAGCTGTGGGAGCCCATTTCTTTTTCACAACTCGGGGGCATTATTTCTCCGTATAAATGTGTGCTACATATATTTTGTTTTACTGTGAACAGGGTCCAGCTCAGGAAAAGGGAGGCAGCCGGGTCACAGGGCTAAACAGTTGCCTCTATTCAAATGCCATCCTGGAGCCCTCACTGCTGCTGTCCAGAGGCCACCTAAGGCAGGTTATTCTTTCACTCACCTGGCTCTCTCTTAACCAAACGCTATAGCCTGACTGCACAGCACAGGCAGCACAAAACCACAAAATAAGCACCAATCTAAATGTCAGATTTTGACCCTGCCTGAGTGGCTCAGTTGGTTGGAGCATCATTCCATGCACCAAAAGGTTGTGGGTTCACTTCTTGGTCAGGGCACATAGCTAGGTCGCAGGTTCGATCCCTAGTCTGGTAGTGTATGGGAGGCAACTAATTTCTTTCTTTCTTTCTTTCTTTCTTTCTTTCTTTCTTTCTTTCTTTCTTTCTTTCTTTCTTTCTTTCTTTCTTTCTTTTTCTTTCTCTTCCCCCCTTCTCTCTCTGTCTCTCTCTTCCTTCCCTCTCTCTAAAAATCAATAAACATATCCTTGAGGATTAAAAATTTATAAAACAAAAATTACCTGTCAAATTCTGGGTTTTAAGTTTGGCTCAACCATGGTGTGACCTTGGACATGTCACTTCATCTTTTCTCGAAAACGGGAGAGAACTGGAACTGATGTTTTCCAGCTAGTTCTAACTTCCAATGCTTCTATCAGAGGTCCACAAGCCATGGCCCCATGATAAAATCTGGCCCACTGCCTGCTTTTGTAAATAACGCTCAGCTGAAATTCACCCACTCCCATTCATTTATGCATTGTCTATGGCTGCTTCTGTATTATAACTGCAAAGCTGCACGGAGAATGTAGGACCTCACCCAGAACTGCTGTTCACAGTCAAGTCCTAGAATAAACTCTCTGGCAAAGCGCAATAGCGACTTCTCTATGTATGGCAGCCAGTCTTTCCTCTTTACAGGAGCCAGGCAGAGAGCAACAATGGTGGCAGCGGCTGAAGACAGATGGTCCATCTTTCAGGTTTCAGGGCCTGTTGCCACTGTGATGGAGACTGACTCTGAGTCACCATTTCCTCAGCTATCCCCTGCGTGCCAGAGGCAATTCTCCCCCAATACTGCTTTGATTTGACTAAGATTATATTCTCAGAAAATCACCCAAGAGGCCTCTCTATAGGCCCTCGACAAAATAAACTGTGGTCAAAATCTGAGCTTGGAAATAAAGAACCTTAACCAAATACGCCATTAGAATTGCAAGGCTGGAATGGGGTCTCCAAAGTCCTAAGTCACAACCTTTATTTCAACATGTCTAGTGACAGGGGAGCTCATTCTCCACCAAGACAGTGCATAAGGTTATGGGCAGTTTCTAACAAGTGTCTTCCTTCTTGAGCTAAAGTATGTCCTCACAGTTTGCTGCACCCATGAGTCCTAATTCGGCATCTAATGCCTCGCCTGTAGGATGGCCCTTCCAGTGCTCAAAGACGACTGCCACAGAAACAAAGACAGCTGAAGTCGGAGGGGACTTGAAGACATCAGCTTGGGTTGGCCCTCTCACTTAAGAGAAGAAAATGATTCCTCTGGAGCACAGATGCCTTCACAGCTCTTTTCAAATGTTTTTCCGAGACCATTTCTCATTCATTCGCCAGAGGTTCTCACACAGGAGGAGATCAGGACATAGCCTGAGGTGGAGAAATATCCTGGTGGGTGACCAGGACTTCACACCTTTCTATCAAGGGCCAGAACGTAAATACTTCAGGGTTCTAGGCCTAAAGGATTCTGATGCAACTACTCAACTGTGCTGTGGTGACAGGAAAGCAGCCTGTAAAAAACAATAAGTACACAGATGGAGGTAGCTATGTTCCAATAATACTTGATTTAAAGAAACAATTTTTGCCGACCACGGCTTAAAATGCTCCTATGTATTCTAAGACTGTATCTCAGAAATTTTAAAAACTACAACGGATTTCTGATTTCATGATCAGACAAAATTCACCTAGTTTTATTTTTTTACAGTAGCACCAAAAAATAAATAAATCAACCTAGATTCTAAGTTGTCAAACCGTGCTTACGAATACCTTGAGAATCCTTTGTGTAAGTGTGTGAAGACCAAGGGAAAAAAAAGAGACAACATCGTCCTACTTCAAAAGAATATGAACTCATTTTTTTTCTGGCTCTTGGCACAACAGTGAAATTAGAAACAGTGTGCCAACCATGTTGTCTTCTCTGGCATGGACCCGTGAGCACCTGCCCCACAGATGCCCACATCGCCACCTAAACTTTGCTCTCTCCGCAGACCGAGACGTCCGAAGAAAGCAAGCACTTAATCATTATTCCCATCGCCCTCCCAGTTACAGTAGTCACTTTATAGGCACTTGAGATCTCTAAGCCTATTGTTTTTAAAAACTGATTATATTTCTTTGCCAAAAAAAGAAAAAAATATTGGCTTAGAATCATCTGGATGTTCAAAAAGGCACAGACAGTTTCATATGACTTAATTCTGATTTTTACAATGTTCACATCTTCCTGGAAGCAGGAGATACATTTTACATCAAATCTCCCCTGGTGTTTTACAAGAATTCTAGTGTAAAGTAATCTAATTCTAAAACAGACACTTGTGTTCTCAGCAGGTCTGCCTGTGTGCTTCACCAGGCATTCATTTTTTCATTATAGATCACTTCACCCGACCTCAAAATCGGTATTGAAGCACTCACAACTGTTTCACGCCAGATCGTCACTCACAGCTGTCGGAGGATCTCCATAAACATTAAATGAGAAAACATACTTTTCTACTCCCACTCCTTTGAAATCATTTCCAGATATCTAAGGTATCACATAAAGAGTGTAATATTTTTGACAATGCTTTTGGTTTTTTTAATTTTCTAATTGATTTTAGAGAGAAAGCGGGGAAGCGGGGGAGGGGGAGGGAGACCGATGGAGAACACCAGTTTGTTGTTCCACTCATCCACGAAGTCATCGGTCGATTTTTGTATGTGCCTTGACTGGGGATCAAACTCGTGACCTTGACATATGGGGACAACACACCAACCAACTGAGCTACCTGGCCAAAACAGTTTAAGTTTTAAAGTGCCTAAAACTATGTTCACACGGCTCGGAGTTTCCAATTTCTCACACATGACAAGCGGAAGACAACGCCACTCATCTCGGAAGAGTTCAGCGAGACCTGAGTAACGGTGGCTTCTCCTCTGGGGGCCATTTGGTCTCTAAGGGGCACCTTCCTCAGATGCTTGAATGAATTAACACTGGAGGACCGCTGGTTCCATGCACAGAGTAGGTACCTAACAAATACGGAATAAACGAAGTGACCCAAAGGATGACCACCCCACAGAGACCGGATGCTAGAGTGACTGTGGTCCAAGCCTTGCTTCGCCAGCGAAGAAACCAAAGCCCACGGTCCAGCCAGCAGCAGAAGACCCCTCCTGGTAGCATCTGTCGGCTGACTGAGAGTCACAAATCTGAGAAACAGGAGTCAGGCCAGTCAGGAGTTAATCGGGAAAAGTGTGGGCACAGTTTCCACATGCTTGGTCCCTCTGACGAAAAACATGTGATTTTTAGATCTCTGTAAGGTAACTCGGCCCCAGAAATCTCCAGCAAGCACTTTCAGACCTTGGGTTTTAGAGGCTTGGCGAGGAGCGCCGATCGCCTGGAGCCACGCTGCACCTCCACTGGGCCTCCTAGTCAGTCGGTCCGTCAAGACGCTCGAGAGTCAACATCCTGTCTGCAGCTTCTGCCAGCTCCTGTGCGAATTTATACCTCCAAGAAGAGGCGCTGGCACACGGTGTAAAACAAACCACAGATATTCAGAGCGAATGGCGGCAGGGATGGAAGGGAAGCCGATACCCTTTCCATATAAAAAGCTTTCATTGCTGCTTCCCCATCGGTAATGACAGAGAAAAAATATTCAAAAATGTGAAAATGGTTCCTGACAAATGGACTTCAGTCTAGAAAAGAGCACAGTTGCCCTCTTTCAGGCATTAGACGAGGACGTGACCAAAAGCCAAGGCAGCCAAAGAAATAAATAGAACAAGTTCGAGACTCCCCTCGGATGTCAGGAACAAATACCGTCTCCCCTGCATTCACACAGAGTGCTGCGCCTGCACTTTGGCACCATCCAACTCAAACAACTGGGACCAACGCGCAGAGCAGCGGCTGTGTCCTCTGGGAAGGAGCGGCAGCCTCGCTGTGGTTAAAAGCTATCCCCCTGCCCATTCACTGAGGCCAGTTTCAGGAGACTCCGGAGCTGATTCCCTACACTGGTCACGTGGACCAGAAACCGAGCTAGTAGCTAATTCTTCCACTTGCAGTTCCTTGCTTGCCCGAAGGCCAAGAATTCTTTGAAGGACAAATCATAAAAGTATTAAATAATGCTTAGAACAACAGGACTTGATTGTTCAGCTCTCCAGGCTTGCGTAACTCCTCCTGGACTGTTAAAATAATGCCCACAGAATACTCTGTGTTCCTCGGGAAAGGTGCTACATAGAGAGAAATGAATATCCAATCTGTTACTTCATCAGCTTGTGCCAGTCCTGGAAAACCCTCTCAGAGGGAACTCAGATGAGATTTCTAGTTCTGATGTGGGCACTTCTTCAGACAATCTAGGGCTGCATTCCAGCACCATCTTTTGAGTTTCTCCAGGGAGAAGTGACTAAACGAAGAGGCACAGGGATAAATAGTTGCTACACTGGCATGTAAATTAATATGCCCGGGCTTCCTCCTCCTCCTCCTCTCAATTCTCCCTTAATATTTATTCACTGAAGGAACCTACACGTTGGCTACTCATCACTCTCTTACATATACATGCAGGATTTCCTTCCACTTTTACACCATAAGGAGGCAGACCTATAGACAGGCAAAGAAGAGGAGTATGTTAAGTCATTTAATAAGAGAATAAATTTTGGGATATGTTCTGAGTTTCTGAAAGGATTGCTTACTGCTCATCAAAGGGCAGGGATAAAATGTATACCATGTTTAAAAATGTAAATACAGTCCCAAAACTATTCCTTCGGGCAGAAATGCAGATGCCACCTAGTCATGCACAGTCAAGTCTGACTTTGCTTGTTGTTTCACTGAGAAAACAGACTGTAACGACCCAGGCCTGCCCAGCTTCTCCGGATCTGTAGCTGTTCCGCCTGCCTCCACAAAAGGGAGGTGGTCCTTCTGAGGCCAGCCCCTCCACTGAAGCAGTGGGCCCCCTTCCTCTCTTGCCTACTCAAAGACTTTCTTCTCAGTTCATTCCGGTTAATGTGCAAACATGCTGTAATGTACTACTTACCACTGTCCCAGAAGACCCCACCTCTCCTTGTCCCCATTCCACTCTATTGCAGATAATGCTCTATTGAAGAGATTTCTACCAGTGTCTGATTTGTAAAACATGCAATACCTGACTATCCAGCCAGAGGCACTGACCTCTTTTCCCTTAGATTGTCAAATTTTAAAAAATGGTAACAGTCAACACAACAATAGCTGTGCAGTATGAGTAAGTCAAAATTATACCTTTTTCATTTGTCAGATTGGCAAAAATATATATTTTGGTATGCTACAGAATTTCAGTCATTACTCTATGTCAGCTGTGAGATGAAAAAGGTTGTAAATTGCTGCTCTACTTCGCTCCCTGTACAGCTGCCCCACTCACTGCCTCCACTCCCTCCGCTCCCATTCTCTCTGGAGCCTGCTGCAGTCGAGCTTTCCCTGTTAACACTTCACCAAAGCTACCCCCATCTGAAGCATGCCTGTGGCCAAATCCAATGGCAAATTCTCTGGCTCTTTCTCACTCAGACTTTCAGCTTATCTGACAGTAGAACACTGTTATCCCACTCTCTGATGCCTCTCCCTCCCACCTCCCGGGCCACTGAGCTCTGTCTTTATAGCCTTTTCTTTTCTTTCCTAACTCCCTGGATGATGACATCCCAGCCTAGCTCATGGATCTAAGTATCATCTACAGACTTTGATATAGGAAGTGCTTAAGTCTAGCCCAGACCACCTCTCCTTCATGTGTGCATGTGGGTACTGAAGATGTGTTTGTCCAAGAGCCCAACTATCCAACTGCTTATGGAGCTCTACTAGGTAGGAGTCCAGTGTCTCATGCACCCAAATCCAAGCCTATTCTTTTGCAAGCCTTCCCCCATCTCAGAAAATGGCAAGTCTATTCCGGACCATGTGTCACCTGAGACCCAATACAGCAGCAAATCCTGTTAGCCCTATTTCCGAAAGTTATCAATCTCTCAGCACCTGCACAGCAACACTGGTGCAGTCCACCAGTACCTTTTGTCTGGATTATTTTGACACTGTCCTAGCTGGATGTCCTGCTTCCACTTTTGCCTTCCCACCATTTATTCTCCACACAGCACTCACAGCATCCTTTTTAATGCACAGCAATGAGATCATTGCACCCCTCCCTGCGGTGGCTTCCAGTCTCAATCAAAATACAAGCCACTGGCCTCTGAGGCTCTCCACAGCTGTGACGACCTCCCTGACCTCACCCACTACAGCTCTGCCCAGCCCTCTCACTCAGGCTCCCTTGCTAGTCCTCAGACACTGGGCACAGCTGTCTCTGGGGCCTTTGCACTCGCTGTTCCCATTGCCAAGCACACTCTTCTCCAGATATCCATAGCTTCCTCCCTCACCTCCTTCAAGACTTCTCCAGAATGCCACATTATCACGGGCCTTTCCTGACTCTCTGACATAAAACTGCAACACCCCCACACCTTACCCATCCCCATACCCAGCTTTACATTTCCCGTTTTTTATAACAACACTGCAAATATTGAGTGCTTGATCACTGTCATCGGGAAACAAACTCCGTGAGAGTCTGCTCACTGCTGGATACCCAACATGTGTCTCATAGTAAGTGCTCAAGAAATAATTAAATCAATGAAAAATCTTCACAGCCAGGAAGCTGAATAACAAATATTTATGTATGGGGTAACTGTTAGTAGTGTTCTAAAAATCACAGAACATGCCTATGAAACCTTCACCCTCAAAATATACTTGTTATATGCTGTATTTGCCAGAGAGAAATGCTTGGCCATGAAGGTTGCAGTTCAAGGGAAAGCACTGTTGTTAGTCAGGGGACCCTGCAATCATCACAAAACACACATTTCCCAAAATCATTAAAACATTACCCCAAAACGGCCAGTGATACAAAAAAGTAACTTTTCAATTAAACATGCCAATGAGAGAATAAGTGAGTAAACAACAGGAAACAGAAATTTCCCAAACACTTCTCAATAGCAAAATAGACATTATTTGCTCCCGAAAATTTCACAATATGCAAAAAATCAAATTGACAAATGGTGGAAACTTCCTCTTATTTTATAAGTAAAATTTGTGGTGTGTAAGGAGTCAAGTTTATAATAAACATATTTGTGATTTACTGAGTATCCACCCCCTTTGCTAGGCAAAGAACAGCTAGGAAATTGAAAACACTGCTATCCAGATCCTGCCGTCAGATGTGAATTGTCACCAGGCCATAAAAACTACCCAAAAGGAGAACTGCATTACAGTTCCCCACTTGAGAAGATCGGCTGAAGAACTAAGCAGAGCTCTAGCAATAATATAATAGACTTTATCCCAAATTTCCACTTACTTCAGGAGTCAGGTCTAACTTCCTGTTTCACTCATTTAAACTTTGTTTTGCCGTGACTCGAGAGCTAAGAACTAAGATTTTCACCTAGAATCACATTTTCTCACCTTCAGCCTTGCCCTGCATGCAGACATGGCTGCCCCCAGTAGGACTTCAGAACGTATACCCGAAGATGTTGGGACTTTATCTTTTCTTTTTCCCTTGAAGTTTCTCCTCTTTAAATACCAGTCATCGTAAGTTTCCTTCTCTAAAAATATTTTTTTATTTTTTTAAAGATTTTATTCATTTATTTTTAGAGAGGGGAAGAGAAAGAGAGAAACATCAATGTGTGCCTGCCTCTTGTGCACCCCCTACTGGGGACCTGGCCCGCAACCCAGGCATGTGCCCTGACTGGGAATCGAACCAGCAGCACTTCAGTTCGCAGGCTGGTGCTCAATCCTCTGAGTCACACCAGCCAGGTGTGACTTCTCTAAAAATATTTTGTAAAGATCCTATTTTTTCTATTCCTAGAACAAAATCAAATATGTTTGAAGGTATAATATATTTTACAATAAAAAAAAAAACTAACTTTTACCCAACAAATAGTTTACTTAACCAACAGAATGTGACCCGGTGTTTGGGGAAAGAAAATATGGTGGGCAATAAAAGCAGAGAACTAGACAAACCAATAGCTTTTTGGCGTTTTCATTTTCTTGACCTTTCCTCTAAGATATTTTTCTTTAACATCCTAGACCCTCAGGGGAGTCAACAGTCTAGGCTGCTTTAGTTTGTGGATGAGGAACCCACAGGGAAGTTCAAGTCAGGCTCTGGACTGCAGTCTCAGGAAAGGGGAGACAGCCTTGGGAACGGCACCACAACCAGAGGCAGCCATGGGGACAGTCCCGGTGGCCTGAAACTGCACCAGGCTTCCCATAGTACTGTCTTCAGTGCGACTTCAAAACCTCACGCGTCTACAGCATGTCTGGACTCCTCCTCTGCTCCCAATCCTGAACACCAGAGACCCTACTGTTGCCATCCTGTCAGCATGGAACCATGGGGTGTGACGTGCTATACTACAGTCCAAGAAACACACCCCCAAGACGACAGCCTGTAAACCAGTTCATAAGTTAGAAAGAAGCAAAGAAGGAAGTCGGGGAAGGAGAGGGGGCTCACTGGACCTACTTGCTCAGTTCTGAGCTGCCAACGCGATCTTCCGCCTGGAGCGAGAGTGTGGATGCAGGCATGGGAACCATGCTCAGGAGAGGGTTAAATGGGTTTGCCACAGGGTTTTTTTAACCATCACCACTCAAGATGTTACTCTCTGTCAGAGTGTCTCCATTTAAAAGCAATACCATTTAAAAGATGTATTTTTTTATGTGAAAATCTCTACCTCCCTTAAGAAGCTATGCCAGTTCTAACAGCAGCAACAGAGCTTTCAACACCACACCAGAGTCATGGGGGAGAGGCTGAAGTACCACTGACAAGAGGAAGGTGCCACTGTTGCCCCTGAGGGAACAGAACAAGCGTCCAAGCCGTGAACACACACCTCTCTTCCTTCTCTGATACCCCCTCGGTCTGGCTAGTTTGCATGGGCTCCTTACAGGAAAAGTGGGTTAGATGTGCTTCACATGACTGAAATTTTCTGTCCCTTAATTTTGGAACTGAACCAGGATTTATTTATCCCCACATTTGTTGTTTTCCTAAGAGAAGTAAACGGAGGCATTTGTTATCAGCCTATCACTCACCGTCTCCATAAATAACATGTTTGCTTGCAGTGTGGGGAAGCCAGGCTGACTGAGGGACAGAGATCTACTGAGCTATGCGCCTACCCAGGAACGGATCTCATGACATGTTCACAAGCTTGGCTGAGTGGGGGCCACTTCTCATGAGGGTCCCAGCTTATCTCAACCAGGTATTTTGAGAATGAGGATTCCACATAGTCTACATAATTGCTCTGACAAACATTTCTCACCAAATCCAACTCCTTCCAGAAAAAATCAGGACCCCTCGCTATCTAGACCAGATTGTGCCTCCCCTCTGGCAGCCTCCCCCGCGTATGGGCAGGGCACTGGCGGGGCAGAACTTGCCGGCAGTCCTCACTCACGCACCTGCTTCCTTCACACGCAGTTCCTGCTCCCAAAAACGCTTTCCTCCTTTCTCCTCTACCTTTTGCCCTTCTGAGACAACTAGAACTACCTTCTCAGCACCCTCGGCATGACCGAACATGACAACCCTCCATCTGTACCGGGCTCTGCGCAGACTCTCATGTACATGCATCTCTCTGCTGCTCCAGCCTTCCCTTGGCCTCAGTCAAACCGAAGAAAATGGTTTATATGCTTACCCTCCTTGTCTATTCATAACAGACACGCCACCTGCCGAGTCCCCCCTCTTTGGGAAGGGGAAGGGTATGCGGTGAGAGATGAGGGACACAGGGAAGAGTAAGGGGGAGGACATGAAGACAGGTGACCTGAGGCAGTGTGAGCACAAGCTGGGGACACACGGGAATT
Source organism: Tonatia bakeri (assembly GCA_004024845.1). Taxonomy (NCBI): domain Eukaryota; kingdom Metazoa; phylum Chordata; class Mammalia; order Chiroptera; family Phyllostomidae; genus Tonatia; species Tonatia bakeri. Next base: position 405,817 of record PVIA01000077.1, read on the forward strand.
CCACTGTCTAAGGAAAGGGCAGACGAGTGACTCTTCCTCAGACAACTAACACCTGTAAGTCACAAAACTAACAAAGCGAATGCTGTCAAGGGTTCCATTATCTTCATATGGGGACTTGTCCCTCTCACACTAAAGGCAGACGTAAGGAAGAAAACCACCTATCGCACTTTATAAAATTTACATTCTGCTTTAAAGGGAAAAAAGTCAAAAGACGGGGAGAGAAGGAAACGCAAACCTGCTCCCTGTACAAGCATTCTGAGCCATGGGGGCAGCCGGGCCAGGAGTGGGAACCTTGATGTGCTTCCCAGGGAGTCCACTTCCTTCATGTAGGCAACGAGAACCCAGAGCAAACAAAAACATCACCATCTGAACACATCTGATTCTAAGAAGCACTAGGAGGTCGGAGATATGAATGTTTCTGCAACCTGAAAACAACTCTCAGGTCTGATCTGGTGAAGCAGTTAGCTACTTAGAAGAAAGCCGGCATTTGGAAACCTCTGAAGTAGTTTACAACTACAGAAGCAGGGACATCCAAGCTGCGGAACAGAGCTCTGTCACTTCTTCTTCCCCACAGCACAAACGTCTCCCCGGCTCGGGTTGTTAATGACTCCATCAAATGGCCTCAACTTCTCTCCCCAAGGAATTGCTGCCTAATGCAATAGATCTCATCATTAGGAAAGATTTCAGTCTCAAAACCCCTTTTTTCAAAGTCATCATATTGTATCTAGCTATGTTCCAGTAGCATGTGATAAGTAAAATTAAAAAATATTTATTAGCTGGCCAATACGAAATGAATTACTGATATGCAATCACACAGTGTAAGTTTTCCAGCTGTCAGTTCATTCTTTGTAGGTTACTCATTTTCAACTTCCTCTTCTGCTTCTGACTCTCCCCAACATAGCGCCTCTCCTGTTGAATACTATGATGGTTTTCAAAGTTTATCTACAAATTCTTTGATACTTCTTTTTTTCAAGAGGTAAAGTGTAACTGCTCGCCCTTAAGCATGGGCTGGTCTTTAGTGACTCTTGTCTACAGGGACAGATCACAGCTGCAGTGATGGTGTGCAACTTCAGAGAGTCGATCATAAAAGGCACTGTGGCTTCTGTCCCATTCTCTCTCTCTCTGTCTCCTGAGTCACTCTCTCACTCTGGGGACACCCAGCACCCGTGCTGTGAGAACACTAGAGGAGCCAAGAGAGAGGTCCATACGGCGATACACCGGAAGTCTCCTGCCAATGGCCGTGTGAGCGAGCCACCCTGAAAGCAGATCTGCCAGCCCCAGTCAAATCTTCACGACGGCAGCCCTGCGGCTACGCTGATGGCAGCTGAGCCAGAACCATCAGCTAAGGTACTTCTGAATTCCTGAACCATAGATGTTTGCTGTTTTAACCCACTAAGGTTTGGGGCAATGTGTTCTACAGCAATAGATAACTAACACAAACACAAACTCCTCCTTTTCATCTACATTCTGAGAACACAGAAGCAGAATTTTTGGATCTTCCTAAATGTACACAGCACTGCCTACATGATGAATCGACTCAGGAAACCGAGCATACCGAGCGCCCACTAAGGTGCAGAGCTCAAATGCCCACCACAACCAGGTAAGTTACAGTCACGTCCATTTCCCAGACAGGGACGCTGCAGAGCCTTTCATCAGAAGCTTGACCACGCTTGTTTTGTTAGGAAACAGTGGAGCTGGGATTTCGATACAAGCCCTTGCTTTTCTTCCCTCACCACTTCAGTGCCTCTCCTACACTTTCAATGAGCATTACTAGGAAAACTAGCCGTGAACACACACCTCTCTACTTGGGAAGGTTGAACGAGGGAGACAAACACACATAGACTGAGCGAGCACATGCTATGCGTTTGGCTGTTAGTTACCATATCCTACATCTCATTTCGCTCTCTCAACAGTCCTGTGGAATAAGCGTTAAGATTTTTATTTGACAGAAAAACTCATATTCAGAGGTTTAATGAGACTAGACCAGTAAAACTACTCCCAGGACACACACAGAATAATGCCATCCAACCCATCTAACTCACAAGATCGTGGCAGGGACCGTATGAAATAATTTGCAAAGACATAATTCATAAGCTGTTAAATACTATGCAAATACAAGAGGATACTGTTACATGTGGTCAGCTCTTCATGGAGCAACCGAGAAAAACTCAACTAGTAGTGACATTTCCCTCGTGATATATTACATAGAAAAACCCACAAGAGCTTCTAAATAAGGGAAAATTTCACCTCAAGATGTTTGCTTTCGTGATCCTACATATTATTCAAGACTCTGGAAAACAGTGAAATTCTCCTGTGGATGTTGGCTTCTACATGATTTCCACACAAGATCTGATCGCTTGACATCGTTTGAAAGATATCAAAATGGATGTCAAGCAGCAGTCGAAACCCACTCACTAGAAAGGCTAATTTTGCATTTGAATAATTTTTGTTAACTTAAACAATTCTCACCAGAAGCTCTGTATTTGGATAATTTTTAAAATATGTTATTGTCATAAAAGTCCTGCATATAATAAAGTTGGCAAGCTTTTAAAATACAGTCAGATTGTGCTCTGTATTCACCTAAAAGTAACTTATACAGAGCTAACATAGCACTCTTTTCAGTAAATAAGATTTGTTGCGACAATTTTTAACTCATTATATTTTTGATTCCTAACACATTTATATGAATAACATGCAGGGTATATTTTCAATAGTCAAATAATGTGCTGACACTATAATATAACAATGAATTAGCACACAGCAGTCAGTACAGTGGTTGGCACACAGTAAGTGCTCAATAAAGAGGAAAATGGAAGTACGTAGTGTCCCTGATGGGGACAAATGAGCCTATGTCCAAATTTCCTAATTACCCAATCTTCAGAGACAAGAAGATAATTTACAATACCCTTAGAAGTTTTTAAAAATACACATTACATGTTCTTGAGGTATATTAAGGTGTGGTTTGGAAACTGGGATCTCTGACAAGAAACATTACAAATCATATTCTCCACTAAGAGTCTTTTGAAAACTCCTTTAAAAAGAAGCATCCAATTCTGCTATGTTTCCATGTCTGAGACATGGCAGGGGGTGTCTGATACGTATTTACACACACGCCCCCTTGCGGCTGCCCGACGACCCACACCAACAAGGATGATGGATGAACAGGAAGCGCGAGGGGATGCCGGGAGTCTTCTTGAAAAGGTTCCTGTCCGTGCTGCCGAACTGAAACCGGACGGACGTTCTCCGCCCCGTGTAAGCAAGAACCCCTGAGAGCTGAGCATGCTCTGTTCAAAATCTGTCCAAATGGGTACTCAAACTGAATAAATGACGAGGCAGAGCAATTATCTAAGTGTTTGGGTAATGTTGGGAAATGATGGAATCAACCCACCCACCCCCTCTGTCCATCTGCCAACCCACCCTCAGCCTTCTTAGAAGTATAAGGGGTGTGGACTGGGGATAAGAGCTAAAAAAAGGAGTGAAGAAAAGAACGGAAGCAGCTGGGGTTTCCCTAAGAGGCAGTCTTTGGGGCTCTCAGCTATTGGGACATGCAGCTGTTAGAGGGAAGGGCACCAAGAGAACGTGTGTGAGCTGGGGTCCTTGGCCTCCCACACGCTGGGAGGGGTGCGCGTTACCTCAAGGGATGGGATGGTGTCATAAAGCTGTGCGCAGCAATACAGGAGGTAAAAGTCTCAAGAAAACCCAGGAACAACCAGCCATATAAGCCAGACCTCATGAAGACTAGGACATATTTCAGTAAGTGGGAAGATATTATGAATCCAAAGTACTTTTAGCTCCAACACTACATGTTGCCCTATCCCCATCCCCTTACAGAAAATGCTGCGGAAATTCAGTCTTGTACTCAACACTAATGTGCTACAAAGCTTCTCTCTGGCTGTTTCTGCTTCTACCTGGTATTCCACCTCTGATTTAGCTGCTTAGTGTTCAACTGTAACTTGCGAATTCCTTGAGGGAGGCTGATTAATCTGATTTCATCAACATCATCCCACCTTAGAGGCAGCTGGCCAGCTCAGAGAGGTTTTCCTTGGGTCAAGTATCTACCCAGTTTTCAGTCTACTGTGGCAAGAAAGGAAGGTCACCCAGAACAGCATTTTTGCCTGTATGTATCCCGTCTGATTCAAATAGTATCATCTACTCCACCGAAACTAACAACTGATTTCTCCAGATTGCTTTGGAAAGTAAATTCTCTGCCCTGCTGATACAGTAATCTAAGAAAAGCTGTAGGTGTGAAAGGAGTTGGTGAGGCAGCAGACCTGATCCACGCCTTTTCCACCATAGGTGGGAATAATGAAATCAAACAAGTCCTCTTGAAGCTCTCAACTGGCACACTATCATTCCACCCACACTGCAGTAGTCCCATGGCCAAGGTCAAAGTCAAAGGGGTGGAAAAGTCCACTATACCCACAGGGAAGCCATGGCGAGAGGGGGAGAGGAAGAAAATTACACATCAGTAAGATGTGACTGTGTGGGAGGAAGAGCTCTGTTTTCCGCTGGGTCTGAGTCTCGGGGCAGTGCGATCGTGAGGTGCACCTGTAGCCAGGAAGTGGAGTTCTTTAAAGCAACAGCTGCCAGGGCATGTGGTTCCAGACAGCAATCCCACCCAAGAAGCCCGGAGGCCATCAACTGAGGGAACGAGCCTGCCACCTTCTCACCTGCCCCACGGGTGCTCTTCTTTCTCTCACCAAAGCTTTCTAAATCTGTGTCGAGGATACAGGGATTTTCAGATAATGATGAGGTGTTTCACAAAAGCAACCACCGCCTTTTATGTTGTTTTTATTTAGTTAAGAAAAAAGAAAAAGGTGGGACCTTGAAAGAACAAACTTGTGAAGTACAGTTAGAGCTACAAGTATTTTTTCTAATGTGGATAAAAAAGAAGTTCCCAAAAGTGACTGTTTAAATAATACACATATTTATATAGGATCAAATACACACACATGTATGTGCACATACAGATACTTACATTATCCATATAAACTTGTACATCTCATGGTTTCAGGTTTGCCTGTCAGAGAGTGACTCAAATATAGTGATCCTGCAATTAGGACCTCTCAGGAAAGAAAGGTCTTCTCCCCCTCCAGACATGTGTGAGTAAAGGGAACAAGAGCAGCTGGGCTTTGGTTTATTTACATTTCAATTTCACACGGAGCTAATACTAAGTAAGCATTGAAAAATAATGCAGAATTAACATCACAGACAATTGCAACAAAAAGTCTTTTTTAAAGAAATGTTACATAAAAATGTAAGGAAGGTTCTGAGGTCTCTACCTGGGGAAGGGGGGGCACCATCACCCCAAGACTGTCGTTTTCCAAGCTAAGAGGACCTTTCTGCAAGGACACAAACACACAAAAGGACAAGGCATCTTACTCTCCTTCAGAACATCTCAGAGCAGTGTTTTGTGCAGTCTTGTTTATTTTGAATCAGAACTATCATTTCAACTGTAATAGCGATTAATTCCCTAGAAACTATCTTCCCACCCAGAAGTAAAATCAAGTCAAGCCCTCATTTCCTGTCCCTCCCCCAAAAAGCTAAGGCTGAGTAAGTACCATCTCTTTTCTTGTTCAGATGCAAGCTTTCTCCCCCCACCCCTAAATGTTGCTTTGTAGTTAGTATCTTCCAGGAAACCTGCAAATTCACATGTGTTATTTTCCCCTAGAAATAACACATTTTGATCACGGAATGTTTTGGAGCCATTCAGTGTTTATTTCTCAATATCTTGAACTCAGTCTCAACACCCAGAAATATCCTCGGTTTGGTTGGTTTGTTTATTATGAAATCTTGGGCCCTTGGGAATTTAGATTACATAATTCTTCACTCTGGGTTTTCCTCCTTGGTTGTTTCCATAGTGCTGGATAAGCTTCTTGGAAGTGTTTATAATCAATCTGTGTCCACTGTTCCCCAACTATCTTAAACTGTGTGTGACCAATCAGGAGACAGAGAGGGTGTTCATGTTCACGTATCTTCCCTGACTGGGATAGGATCAAACAGCACCTGTGTAAAACATGCCACCCACCTTCGCGCCCCCCCCCCCTCGCTGAGGCACAGTGCTCCTGACCAGACCACACATGGAACTTTCTCTGCAACAGGTAATACTCCATCCTTCAAAGGAATCCGTGTTCCTGAAGCCATCGCTTCAGCAAAGCCCAGTGCTAACCTTTCCCAAATACTTTTTTTCTAAGATTTTGTTTATTTAATTTTAGAGAGAGGGGAAGGGGGTGCTTAGAACCACACTCTTCCTCATCACCATTTTCAAACCGTTTCCTCTGTGAAGAGCTCCCTACTTGCCAAGTTCACCCTGCACATAGGAATTTGTCTCCAACTGTTCTCATCTGTACTTATCACAACTCCGTTTCCCTTTAGCCAGTTGCCACTCCAGAGTTTCTCCCCTCTTTTGCAAAAGGCCAGTAAGCAGAGGATGAATTTGGTCTTCTACACTCTGCAGTCAACTTCTATTCCATGGTGGGGCGGGGCGGGGGGGATGTCTGAATGTGCACAGACAGCTACCCTGTGGAGGGAACTGACCCTGGGGATGCAGAGCCTGTAATCACGGTCCGCCCACCTCCTGGAACAGGCAGGCAGAAGCACAGGGCTGTCCAGGCCAAATACTGCCTCTGTCTGCTAACTTGCAGGTTTGTTTTGCCAAAGCAAGTATCTTGGATGTCTCCTCTAACCCTGTGCAGAACCAATCACTCCTCTCAGCCAGGGCAACCAGGAAGACAGATTGGTAACCTCTCTGTTGTATAATCTGCAACCACAGGGAATCTTCACACCAGACACATGAACTTGGTTTCTTGCAAAGGGAGATACACTATGTCATGAAACCCTGAGATGCTTTCATGTCTTACGCTTCTTCATGTCAGTGTGAACACAGCTGGAAGCTAATGCTAGTACATTTAACCATGGTGTTGCTCAAAGGGTAAAGAGGGGGTCTAGTGCCTAAAGGGTCCACATCTGAAATGATGGACTGTGGTCAGGCCAGACCTGAATGCAGGGACTTGGGCAACAAGCCTCTTGCTCAGACCTGGGACCCGGGAGGCTTCAAATAGCCCCATGACTGGCTGCTGGGCTGACTGGTGTGTTGCAAGGACTGGGAGAGGTCGGCACAAACCACCACATCCAGGGATAAGATGTCCCCTGTGGTCCCAGTGCGGGCAGGACAAGGTTTTCTACTGTCAGAAGTGGCCCAATGCGGGGGGTGGTGTACGTGATTCCTGCATCACTGTGGCTGCTTCCAGAAGCAGAAAGATTATGTCCTATGCTTTAAGTAAAAATAAAACGTGGGCTTGCGCTATCTTCTTTTTGTAATTTAGCAGTGCCACGTGTTTGCAATGCCAGCACTCAATCTCTCTGTCCCTCAGCACAGCAGAAAGTGGGCTGGCAAATTCTTTTAACAGTCGGACTTGAGTTGGTTTAAAAACCTTGAGGAAGGCAGTCTATCAAAGAGGACATCTGCCTTTCCTGAAAGTAGAAATGCTGACTTCGTTAAACTTAAAGAACTAACATTCTGGAAGACAACTTTAAAATATAAATAACCTACTTAAAAGCTAAGTCCATCCTGATAGGAAAACAACTAGAACTGGCGATGAGAAATCGCATTTAGAAAAGTTTAAACCTCTAAATATTCCCAAACACGAAAGTGATAGGACAGAGACAAGCAGGTAAGGAGCTCAGTCAGGGGTTCCCCAATCTCTGAGCTCTAGGACTCAGCATTGCCTGGGAGCCCGCTGTCTGGGGAACCATTCCATTACGTGGGTATTGCTGCCCATCCTCAAGATCTCCTTCATGAGGAACTACACTCTACCTCAGTGAACCCTCCAGTACATTTAACCCTCATGAGACAAATGGCCCTTCCATCGCAGTCCGTAACAGAAATGTAATTTTCTGGTTTTAACATTACCAACAACCCGATGGTGTTTTTACTGCAACAACAGATATTCTGCTGTGGACACTTACGATCCTCAAGGTCTCTTTCTAGAAGGTTGCGCCAAACTAATCTCTTTATGCGTGAGTTATTTGGGGTTGTTCCTGAGCATATGGTATTCTCATAATCTCGACTGACTGTTTTTATGAGATTGCCTTTCAAATGTTATCATGTCATTTCAACTTTTCTTCTTCCTCTGCGTTAAAAAGACTGCTAAACCAAGCATGACAGAATTTGGTTTACATACTCAATTCTTTCCTAGAAGCCACCCAAGAAGATCCTGGACAAAGGAGACCCCTCTAACCCACGCCACCTTTAGGACTTCTAAGAGAGCCAATGAACTCCATTCCTTGAACCTTTTATATCCACCTATTTGGAAACAATGTTGTAGGTATCTTCATGTTATTTCTAACAGAACATGGCTTTTAGGAAATTCACAAGGTTTGTGAAGCCACGATGACCATCTAATTGCGTAACACTTTCATCATCCCAAAAGAAACTCCTTACCCATCAATGATGACTCCCCATGCCCCCTCTCCCCAGGCCCTGGCAACCACTAGTAAATATACTTCCTCCCTGTGTGGACATCCCGGAAAATTTGCCTATTCCAAACATTTCATTCAGGTGGAATCACACTATGGGATCTGGATTCTTTCGTGTCTAGATTCTTTGCGTGTGCTCTGCCTCCAAGGTTCACACACGGTGCAGCATGCACTGGTACTTCATTCCCATTTACGGCTGAACAGCCAGTTACACGATGCACGACTTTCCGTTTATCCCCCATCAGCTGGTGGACATTTTGGCTGTTCTCGCTTTTCGATCATTACAAATAACATTGCTATAGACATTTGAATAAAAGTTTTTGTGTCCATATACATTTCCAAGTCTACTGGGTATATATCTAGGAGTAGAATTCCTCATTCATATAGTAGCTCTACGTGTAACATTTTGAGGAACTCCGGTGACATCTTAATGGAATTCAGTCCCGCTATATGGCAGTTACTGGTTGATCCAGTGAAGATGTTACTTCCATTGATATCAAAAGGCTTTCTGTAAACTTTCCCAACTGCTCTGTGGCCCATCACTCTATCATTAAAGGGAACTAGACTCATCTGCCACCAGGTAAGTCTTATTATTGGTTTTCTCATAGTTCTGGCTACCTTCAAACTAAGTGGGGGTGTATCTGAGAATTTTCACAGTGAGGAGGGTGGGCTGCTGCGACCATGAAGGACAGTTGGGTAGGGTTCAATTGCCATGTTCCAGGTACCAATCAGGTCCAAAACCTAGATATTTTTAGCAGACTGAGAGACTGTGAGTCTCTAGGTCAGCAGCTGGCAAACTGCAGCCCCTGAGCCAAATCCAGCTAGCTGCCTGATTTTCTAAAACCTGCCAACTAAGAATTATTTTTACATTTCTAAATGGTTACATTTTAAATAGTTATATAAGCACCTATATATAGCATCTTCAATTTGAGTCTTGGCTCGTGAAACCTGCAGTAGTTATTATCAAGTCCTTTAAGGAAAAGTTTACAGACCTCCGCTCCAGGTGATACTCCTGCCAATTAAAGTCCGTCAAGACCAGTGAATAAAGCAGCACCCTGTTATTATCACTAGAGAGATGTCCAGTAACCAGAGCCCACCCAACCCGGAAGGTCAAGTTGCCAAGGAAGTGACTCAGAAGGCCAGTGAATACACAGAATCGAAATGGGAAAAGCAGTGGACATGCATGGGACAGGGATGGTGAGTTACGTCACTGAAACTCGGGGAAACTCCACAAACATTTATTCTTCCCAATGGAGAACATCTCACTGGCAGCTCAACAGTTTGTGTCTCCCTGTCTGGTGTGTGTTACCTGCAGTGTTCGAGTTAACACGTGACCACATTTTGCTTCACGGAACCCACCATCCCCATCCTTATCCTCTTCCTGCTCGTTCTCACCAATACTCCTTTGGCCTTCCAAGTGTCAACAGCAAATCCTTATTCACGTGGGCTTGGAGTGTTGCTGCCTCCTCCTATTATAAGCTAATTAAGTTACACAATGCTTACAGCTCAAGGAATACATCATTACGACTGCCCTCGAGGGAATATTACACTTGCCAACTGGTAATTACTGTAGGCCATGTTGTTTTTTCTGTATCCCACTTAAAGAGGGCAAACGCTTGTTTCCTTGCCAAATGAAATGTTTTCTCTAGTCCCCTAGCTTCTCGAAGTAATGACAGTGCATGGTTAGCACACTCCAGGCCCTCAGTTTCACCCCAAGATTCATCACAACACTCCTATTTTTCTAGAGTCAGAATTATCTGCTCCTGTTGTCGGAGTTTCAAGTCCTTCAGGAGAAGGAGTTTTGTCGGTTTGCATTTGCTCTGTTCCATGAAGATGAAAAAGAAGACCGAGTTTCTGCTCTTGCTCGGACTTCCTTTTCTTTCTGTCACATGTCAGGTTTCCATGGGGGCTCCTTTTCATCCCATGCAAAGTTGGATGTGGGGACACTCACCACTTTTCGATCTTTATTATTACGCCTGCCTTCTTTCTAGTTTTAATCTTTCTATTGTTGTTCTTACTCTGTTTTGCTATTTTAGTATCCTAATAATCCTGCCAAACTACCTCTTTTTAAAACTTTCCCATTAGCCCTCCAGCTTTCAGTAGAGGTCTGGTCTCAGCAAAAAATAGCCCCATTTCCTTTCCTGGCCCTCCTATATGCCTGCTTGTTAGTTCCTGGGCCTTTTTTTTTTTTTTTTTAATAACCGCCAACTTTGGTGGGGGGCAGGTAGGGGGGTTGGTGAGCAGAGAAGTCCATCGTTGTGTTCATGTGTTAGTCTGAATTACTTTACCAGCTCCCAACTATGGAGAAACTACACTGAAACACGATGGGTGGGAAATTTATGGACAATACAGATAAGGAACTTATCTACCCATTCTTCTAAAATATAATTTCATCTTTCAGAGGACAGTTCGACCAAAGTTTGAGAGTTTAAAATATATACATACACAGTGGGAATTTTCCTTCCAATAACAAATCATCGGTAAGAAACCAAAACCACAGTCTAGCCTCCAGTCTGAATGCCAGTGATTCTCAGACTGTCTTTTCCCCACACCTTCGCCTACTTAAAATTCTCTTCTCTATCAGCAGAATCATAAGCTTTCCAAAACTCTCTTCCCATCCCACTGTAATTGGGGGACACTTCTAAAAAATATATGATCTATACAAAACCCCAAGGAAATCAGAAGTACCTCTTTTTTATTTTTTAAGTTATATTTATCGATTATGCTATTATAGTTGTCCCAATCTTTCCCCCTTTGTCCCCTCCACCCAGCACCCCTACTCTAGGGCAATCCCCACACTACTGTTCCTGTCCATTGGTCATTTCCTACACCATAGTGTACAGCTATTCCGTAACTGCCTATTCGTACTTCTTAACCCCCTCACTTCCTCACCCATATTACAACTAGAAAAGGTACCACATGCACTGAATAGGGATCTTCACACAGAATAGACTGTGAGTCACTTAAAGGGTCTTTAAAACAAGGTGGACACACCCACCGTTTTGTGCATGATGTGAAGCTGTCTCGCCTGAAGGGTGAGGAGACCAGCTGTGATTTCTCCATCCCTCCTTCTCTGAAGATTGGCAGGGTTTGCTTTCCCTATCATCCTAATAAGCCTCATCAAACTTCTGCTCTGGGGGTCCCGGCCTCAGGTCCCTGAGCAGAATTTTCTCACAAGATGCAAAGTGGGATGCACATGTCTTATATTTGATGCTCTTTTTATCAAGCGACGCATTCTAAGGGAAGAACCCATCACTCTAGAACAGTGACCAGTTCTGGAAGGCGGGGGTGGGCCCAGGGAATCAAGTCCACACAGATAGAGACCTCGGAAGTGCCAAAAGGTAGTGAAAATTCTATCTCAGCTATTCGAATGCATGACTCTTGGTGGTGAAAGACGGTCGTTTCCAAGCTCACAACTGGCATTCTCTTTCATAACTTATGGTGCCGGCAATCCGTCAACGTGAGACCGAGCAGGAAGCTGCTGCAAGGAGCGTGCGTGTCTCGCTCCTGCCTCTGAATGGTCTGCCGCCTCCCTCCAGAACGCTTTCTCCAGATGCTGCCAGGAGACGCTCTGTAATACCTAAACCACAAATCATCACATTCCCCACCCTCGGAGCCAGGGCTTGTCCTTGAGCTCCCCACATAGTGCAATATTAACCGAGCTGGCCACCGATACAATGGCTCTTTACAAACCCAGAGGAAAAGCTGCCCCGCCATCTGTTTGATGCACTCCGAAGCGGACCTCCGAGCAGACACACACCCGCGGGAGGTGTGCTCGGAGAAGAAACGCGGGGCGCTTCAGACACGTCGCCGGGGAGGAATCCTGGCTGGCTCACTGCATATTGTATCAACGTAAACATGTCAGGCGTATAACTGTATCTAAAATTAGCATGAGTACGTCTCAGACGTGGAACCATCTTGCAGAAACAGAACTACAGGCAGGCCACTCACTTCACGTTCTTTTGCAACATCCAAGAAAACTGCCTTTCCTCGGAATAAGGAAACGGTGCTCCTGTCTGGCTGTGTTAAGAACTGATGTGGGGCTTTTTTCAATGATTTTTAAATTTTATCTCCTGTGACACATTCAAGTCATCTAAACCAAAAAAACAGTGTTTTCAGACTATGATACCAACACTTAGAGAGACGACCGGTGGAAGGATACTCACACTGGAAAGGTGCGGAGACTTGGTCCTGCGCATATCTGAAAGGGAAGGAACCTTCCGTGGACTGCTCCCCAGAGAGCACCTTCTGGGCCGCAAAGTACTTGGGCTTGAGCACGTACTCCTGGGTCTGGCCGTGATGAATCATCATGTTCTGTGAGGAAAGGGGTGTCACTCTGGGGAGAAGCAAAGTGAGGATAAAGGAGTAAGTAATGGCCATTTAAAATTCAACTAAGAAAAGAATACGTTAAATTTAGAAAGGAACGAATTCCATGCCAGGCTTAATTTTATTTTCCCCATACTGTAGCTGGACATTTACAACACACAAAGAATTAACAGCATACCCTTGGAAGCCTCCAACGTAACAGGGACTCGCCTGTCTAGTCAAGAAGATTGAGGATAAACGGGCCACCACTGATGGATTCTAACAGAGGAGGTGGAGGACAGCTACCATAAGCCTTTGTGCCAAACACATGGCATTTATGAAATAAAAAGGCATGCACATGAACAGGTACATATATTAAAAGGCATATTTTATGTAAACTGGTAAAGAAGTAGGCAGCATTGAAAATGGCTAGAGAAGAACGGGGAAGTAAAATACAGGAAAGGGATTAGGTCAGAAATCCCAAGAGTGATCAGTTAGGCAAAACTGGACAATGTGGGCCTGCACAGTGCACAGCGGGACCTTCCTACTGCCGCAAGGGAAGGTGGGCAGCCTCTTTGAGCCGCGCTTTCCTGTGCTGTGCCACAGAATCTCTGCCACTCAGAGCTAGGAAGCAAATGCTTGTAAAAGTCACAGCATAAAACTGAAAACCGATTTCAATGATCTTTTACAATATAAATCATGATGGCGACAGGAAAAACAGGCCCTCATTCCATCTTTCATGATGTACCTCCCAATGATGAAAACTGTAGTATTCGGGTTAAATGTTCTATAATTACCAGTTTCTAAGAATAAGAAGAATAAGAAGAATGACTAATCATAATCTCATTACTTCTTTAATAACATGAGTCAAGGTCTCTGGGGACTCCTGAACAGAGTTATTGTGTTTTTGCCTGCTGGCCCAACCCTCCATTTCTCTATGACAGTTCTCTTCTGCTGCGTGTAATGTATACTTTAAAATAATAAGCTTCACCCAGACTTAATCACTCCCTGAGAGACAGAACTGAAATCATTAGCTAAGTAAGACTAATAAATAATGAAGAATATAAAGAAGATATACCAACTAATTCCAGAAATAGGCTGAATTGCTACTAAAAGTATATGGACAGAGCATTTTAGCAGCAGACAGAGCCTTTGGAAGGAGACCTGCTCTCCAGCATAATCTCAAATTTTATTGACTGTGACACATTAAAATCCTCTAAACCGAACAAAATTTTTCCAAACTATATGTACTTTAACTTAGGCGAATGGTTCACGGAGCTATACTCACAGTGATAAGATGCCACAAAACCCCAAAAAGTACCCCAAATGAAAGACACTGCACCAGGTGAGTATGAAATGTGAACTGTCAACCCCCAGAGACACCACAAAGGGTCTCATCAGAAGCAGCAGGAGAGGCCTGAACAAACTCAGTCTGTTCGAGGTATTTCAGCTGGGGCTGGTGAGCGAGCTATTCAGGGAGACAAGGTGTCCATGAGAAACAGAGGAAAAGAAGGAGCTGGGATTAAGGGTGCTTCCCTCTTAACCAGTCAATGATCTAGATCTATCGCTTTACATATATGTTTGGAGGAGGGAATTTCTCTATTCTTCAACATTTTCTAGAGGGACTTCAAATATGAAATCACATCGGTGGTACTCTGTTCAGCTCATAAACATACTTTGGGAGCATTTTCATAAATAAGAAATTTTAAATGCTACTTAAACACCTGTAGTCATTCAAATGGCTTTCAGAATGTCTCCTTCCTGATCTGCTCAGTATTAAGAGACAGTACTATGCCTTTCCTTTGGCTGTGTAGTATGAAATGATTTTCAAATGTCTTTTTTTAATCTTGGAGAATGTTATTTGATTAGTAATATATGTACATCTATATTACAATAAACTAGGTCACAGAATTTTTAATGTTTTAAAGCAAATGTTTAAATTCAACTCCCTAGTATAAGAAAGGAATTTTCTGTTTTCTTTCCTTCCTTTTTTTAACTGATGGGTTTTACTTATATTTTTATCTTTTTTAACTTATATTGAATTTATTGGGGTGACATTGGTTAATAAAATTATATAGGTTTTGGGTGTACAATTCTAAATACATCATCTGCATATTGTATTTTGTGTTCACCAGCCCAAGTCAAGTCTCCTTCCATCACCATTTATCCCCCCTTTACCCTCTTCTGCCTCCCCTCGACCCTCTTTCCCTCTGGTAATCACCATACTGCTGTCTGTGTCTCTGAGTTTTTTCTTTGCTTAATCCCCTTACTTTTTTCTCTGAACCCTGTAACGCCCCTCCCTTTTAAGAGCTGTAAGTCTGTTCTCTATGAGTCTGTTTCTATTTTGTTAGTGTGTCTTATTTATTAGATTCCACATATAAGTGAAATCATATGGTACTTGTCTTTCTCTGACTCGCTAATTTCACTTAGCATAGTGCCCTCCAGGTCTACCCACGCTGTCACAAAAGGTAAGATTTTCTTCTTTTTTATAGCTGAGTAGTATTCCATTGTGTAAATGCACCACAGCCTTTTTTATCCCTTCATCTACTGATGGACACTTGGGCTGCTTCCAAATCTTGGCTACTGTAAATAACACTGCAATAAACATAAGGCTACATATATTCTTTTGAATTAGTGTTTTCGGTCTCTTCAGATATATTCCCAGAAGTGGAATTGCTGGGTTACTAAGCAGTTCCATCTTTAATTTTTTGAGTTAATTCCATACTGTTTCCCCCTGTGGCTGCACCAATCTGCATCCCCATCAACAGTGCAACAGCGTTCCCCATTCTCCACGTCCTCACCAGCAGTTCTGTGTGTCGACTTATGGATGACAGCCATTCTGACAGGTGTGAGATGGCATCTCATTGTGGTTTTAATGTGCATTTCTCTGATTAGTGATGTTGAGCATCTTTTCATATGTCTACTGGCTATCTCTATATCCTCTTTGGAGAAGTATCTATTCGGGTCCTTTGCCCAATGTTTCCCTTTGCTCATTTTTAATTGGATTATACTACTTTTTTAATGTTGAGTTGAAGTTCTTCACAAATTTTGGATATTAACCTTTTATCATGTATATCATTGGTGAATACGTTCTCCCATTCAGTGGGTTGTCTTTTCATTTTGCTGAAGGTTCTCTTTGCTGTGCAAAAACTTTCTAGTTTGATATAGTTTCACTTGTTTGTTGTTTCCTTTGCTCAAGGAGATGTAACAGAAAAAACAGTGCTACAGGAAATGCCTGAGATTTTGCTACCTATGTTTTCTTCTATGAGTTTTATGGTTTTAAATCTAACATTTAAGTCTTTGATCCATTTTCAGTTTATTCTTGGGTATGGTTTAAAAAGGTGGTCTAGTTTCTTTCTTTCTTTCTTTCTTTCTTTCTTTCTTTCTTTCTTTCTTTCTTTCTTTCTTTCTTTCTTTCTTTCTTTCTGTTTTGCATGTATTTGTCCAAAGTTCCCAACACCATGTATTAAATAAACTATCTTTACCCCACTGTATGTTCTTGCCTGTTCTGTCAAATATTAATTGACCCTAAAAGCATGAATTTATTTCTGAGCTCTCTATTCTGTTCCATTGATCCATACATCTATTTTTATGCCAGTAACATGCTGTTTGGATTACTATGGCCTTAAAGTATAGTTTGATATCAGGAAGCATGATTCCTCCAACTTTCTTCTTCTTTCTGAAGATTACTGTGGCTCCTTGGAGTATTTTGTGGTTCTATATAAATTTTTTGGAAATGTGTTCTACTTCTGTGAAATATGCCATTGGTGTTTTAATAGGAATTGTGTTGAATCTACAGATTGCTTTGGGTAGTATGTACTTTTTAATGATGTGAATTCTTCCTATCCATGAACACAATATATGCTTCCACTTATTTGTATCTTCAATTTCTTTCTTCAGTGCCTTATAACTTTCCAAGTACATGTCTTTTACTTCCTTGGTTAAATTTGTTCCTAGGTAATATTTCTGATGCAATTATAAGTGGGATTGTTTTCTTAGTGTCCCTTTCAGATAGTTCATTATTGGTGTATAAAAATAAAAATGCAACCAATTTCTGAATATTTAATTTGTATCTGGTTACTTTACTTAATTCTGTTATCAGTTCTAGTATTTTTCTGGTGGATTTTTTAGAGATCTCTACATACAGTATCATGTCATCTGCAAATAATGACACTTTTACTTCTTTCGTTCCAATTTGGATGCCTTTTATTTCTTCTTTTTGTCGATGCTGTGGTTAGGACTTCCAGGACTATTCTGAATAAGAGTAGCAAAAGCGGGCATCCTTGTCTTGTTCCCGATCATAAGGAAAACACTTGTGCAGTATTTTTGCCCCTTGAGTATGCTGTTGGCTATGGATTTGTCATATATGACCTTTATTATATTGAGGTACATTCCCTCTAAAAAAACTCCCACTTCACTGGGAGTTTTTATCATAAATGGGTGCTGGATTTTGTCAAATGCTTTTCCTGCATCTCTTGATGTGATCATGTGGTCTTTATCTTTTACTTTGTTTATGTGGTGTATCACAATTATTGATTTGTAGATGTTTTAACAATCTTGTATCCCCCGTATTAAATCCCACTTGATCATGATGTACAATCTTTTAAATGTATTGCTGGATCCAGTTTTCTAATATTCTGTTGAGGATTTTAGCATTCATGTTCATCAGAGATATTGGCCTATAACTTTCTTTCTTTGTAGTCTCTTCATCTGGTTTTGGAATTAGGATAATGTTTGCCTCATAAAATGGGCTTGAGAGTCTTCCATCCTCTTGAATTTTTTGGAATAGTTTGAGAAGGAAGAACATTAGTTCTTCCCTGAATGTTTGGGAAAACTTACCCAGGAAGGAATCCAGTCCAGGCCTTTTTTTTTTTTTTGGAAGCTTTTTGATTACTGCTTCAATTTTATCAGTTGTAATCCATCTGTTCAAATCCTCTGATCCTGATTCAGTTTTCGAAGATGTATATTTATAGGAATTTATCCATTTCATCCAGATTGTCTAATTTGCTGGCATATAGCTGTTCATAATATTTTCTTACAATCCTTTGTGTTTGGTGTCAGTTGTTACTTCTTCTCCTTCATTTCAGATTTTATTTATTTGAGTCCTTTCTCTTTTTCTCTTGATGGATGTGGTTAAAGGTCTGTCAATCCTGTTTATCTTTCCAAAGAAGCAGTGCAGGGCCGCCAGGAGTTGGGAGAATGGGGCTAGTGGATCCCCTGGAATCGGAGGGGTGGTGTCAGTCAGACATGAGAGAAGGTGGGAGGCATGGCCTCTGCCCAAGAGCCACACAGAACTCAGTCTGTCCCAGATCCTGCCCAGACCTCAGCAGGGCAAAGCCACCAGGAGTTGGGAGAGCGGTGCTGCTGGGAGCCTGGAGAGTGGGGCTAGTGGATCTCCCATGAGGTGGACGTGCCAGTAAGGTTCTCAAGAGAGTTGAGGGGAACGGCCTCTGCCCCAAAGCCACATACACTTAGTCACTAACATCCCCTGAGTCTGCCTAGACCTGCACACCACAACTTCGGTAGCTGATTCCAGTAACAGGGCAGGAGCTCTGAAGGGCAGGGCAACAGGGAGTCCAAAGGGCAGAGCTATTGCTTTCCTCCAGGCTGGTACCATATGGAGGGGAGTGCTCCACCCAAGGAAGATGGTGTCTGTGGCATGGTATCATGGGGGCTATCTCCTCAGCTCTTTCCCCAGAGTCACAAACCCCAGTCTCTCTTTATACAACTCTAATTCACTCTGCCTTCCCTCTGCTGGGGCCCAGTGTAAGTGGCTGCAAATAAGATTTTATGTGTTAGCCCATTATGAGGGCACCTGTGTGTCTCTAGCAGACTCTCTTCTCTCCCTGGTGGACAGAATGCCCACTGATTTTCACAGCCAGTCATTATGCGGGTGCCTATTCCTGGCTCTCGTGCTCTTGGGCTGGGGAGCCCAGCTTGTAGTTGAGACCCCATACTTTTCAGGGGGAACCCCCTACAGCTGAGATATCCCTCCAGAGGAAAGGCCTGCCCATTTCACACAATCACCCTTCCTACCAGTCTCAATATGGCTTCTTCTGTAAACCCTTGGCTGTAAGACTTCTCTTCAGCTAGTCTTCAGTTGGTGATTCAGGTTGACTGCTCCATATTTTCATTGTAACTCCAGTTTGGTCCTGGGAGGAGGTGAGTGTGACATCCACCTACTCCATCACTATCTTGGATCAAATCCTATAGTCTTAGGAACGCCCAGGAAAATCCATGTTGGGCCTGGATTTTCCCATTCACTACGCCATGGAAGGACACTCCACTTCCTTTGTCACTAGATTGGTGGCTTATATTACTAAAAGCCTAAGGCTTCACATTGTAAACACTTTTCTTTTAATGATGTAATTGTTGTTTTGAACTTTAAGTACGTTTGGTTGGGATGGGGTAGAAAGTGAACCAGCTGGACACATCTGGCGACGTTGATGACAACCGTGGGTCTACTCTGTCAACCTTGGGACAAGAAGCCCTCCTTCTCATCTCAGGGTAAACTCACTCTCCAGCTAGGTTGTCCCCCTGTCACCATGTTGCAGGTACCTGCTGAGAGAAATGCAGGCTTACTCCTGTTCAGAAGAGGACAGCCCTGCACTCCAGGAGACCTTGGGGTTGCTACAACCACTTACTGCTCCAGCCACTGCCAGGTAGGTGAGACTGTGGCGTCTGCCTTCTAGCTGAGGTCCCCACTTCTCTCCCTCTGAATCAAGGAGGCAGCAAGAAATGAGCTGAAAGCATATGTACATGTGGGTCCCTTTTCCCTAAACACAACAGAAAGACAGTAAATAAACAAGACCAAGGTATGCCAGGTCTAGAACTTGAGTAACAACCCTCATCCATCACTAACTTAAGGAAATGAGCAATAAAAATTGACCAGTTTAATGGTACTTAAGTCTTAACTACAGTAAACTATAAGTTACAGCACATTATCAGTATGGAGCTGCAGAGAACTGTGCTTCCCCTTCCTCCATCTCATCTTCCCTTTTCCCCAGCGCAACGTTTTAGACGCACTGGCTCACAGAGACACACAGACACACACAGACTAGAGCCTGACAGCCTCACAGAGAAAGAAGCAAGCCATGCGCAGTGGGCTGGCAGAGGGCAAGTAGAGGGAACTGTCCAATCGTTCATGCCACAAATGCATGTGTTAAGTGTAAGCACCAGCCCACCACGCTCTCTCCCCCACTTCCTCCTTTCATAGTCGGTCTCTACCTTTTCCTCTCATTTCGTCATTCACAGTTACTTCCACTTTGGACCGCCTCTCCGTCTTACAAACATATATCCTTTTAACTCTCCCTCTTTGCCTTCTCTTCTACCCAAGTGTTTCAGAAGAAATCTCTCTCCCTTCATTTCAACTGGGACTTTCTCCTCTTTCTCTCCTGGGGCGGGGGGGGGGCGGGGGGGCACGGGGGGAAGCTTACCTATCACTAGTGAACATCAGATTTGTCATAGTAGAACTAATATTTTAAAAGGGTAAAATAAACTGTTTGAGAGAAAATTAGATCAGAAAATGAAAGCTGTAGGACCTCTGGTTCAAATGGTTGTTTTGGACACCTGTATATCTCCCCTTCCTCCAAAGAAGCCTTTAGAATTATAAATAAAGAATAAAAAAAATATATTAAGCCAGGGTTGACATTTCATAGTTATACAACAGTACAGCCACACTAGTCATTAAAATATCAAAATACTCTATTTTGATAAACAGCTAGTGACCCAAGCTCCTTAGTGCCCTCCCCTCACCCCTCTGTTGGACACCCCAAGACATCCCCTCAATTCATAAATAACCATTAACATTTTGCAGACCTGGAGATCTCTGGGTCTCTGTTCAGCGTCCCTTCTGATCAGTCCATACCTGTGCCACACAGGATATTAAAAATGGCTCAAATTACCCACCCATGAACACATGAGAGAGATTGCAACAAATCTGTAAGGGGTTCAAAGTGGATTGACAAATGTTGACTACTGCAGCAGCAGGGAGGAAGCCATGAACTAAAAAAAAAAATCTTTTTCTAACTTGTTTTACTTCAACC
This sequence comes from Tonatia bakeri, assembly GCA_004024845.1. Lineage (NCBI taxonomy): Eukaryota > Metazoa > Chordata > Mammalia > Chiroptera > Phyllostomidae > Tonatia > Tonatia bakeri. The sequence goes on from PVIA01000077.1 coordinate 426,645, forward strand.
TGCAGAATGAAGCACATTTTGCATGGAGATTCAGTACCCATCTACCTATGTCTGTGACTTGATACAACTATAATGAGTTTTACAAAACAATATTCACCCTTACCATCTGCGGAATTTTCTCCTCTAATCTATTGTTTAAATGACAGTCTTGAGCCATCACACTGATTTCATGACCTCATGACTCCCTGATGAGTTGCAACCAGTAGCTTAAGGGCCCTGGACAAGAATCACTCAAGGGCAAGGGCACAGGCGAGGCACAGAGGAAGCAGTCTTACTAAAGAGCCACAGAGTTGTTCTGGATGCTGAAACCAAGGAAAGCAAAGAGTGATAAGAACTGAGACTGAACTCTGGTGTCTTAACTAAAAAGTCTGCACAGGCAAACCTCTGTGATATTGCAGGTTCAGCTCTAGACCACCGCAAAAAACAAGTGTCACAATACAGTGAGTCACTCACGGTTTTTGGTTTCCCAGTGCTTATAAAAGTTTTATTTACACTATACTGTAGGCTATTAAGTGTGAATAGCACAATGACTAAAAAAAAAAAAAAAAAATGTACCCATTTTAATTAAAGGTACAGTACTGCCAAAAAATGCTAACCATCATCTGAGCCTTCAGCGAGTCATAATCTTTTTGCTGGTGGAGGTCTTGCCTCCATGTTGATGAAAACGCATATTCTGTGAAATGCCATTAAGCAAAGTGCAATAAAACGAGGTTATGTTGTATATGAAGGTAACTGCAGTCCCTACTCTAGCAAACAGAGTATCCAGAAGTCAAGTTTCTACTTCCTTCAGGGGGAAAAAAATGCAAATTTGCCGAAAGAATTTACTATGTGGTTTAAACCACAAAACTTACTTCTTCAGAGTAAGAAAGACCCTCTCATTCTGGCATTTTGGGTTCCCCTAGCATAAAATCTGGTTTCCCACATTTCCCCTAAAAACATGCTTGCCAAGCAGCCAGGAAGACGGAGCTCCAAGAAAAGGATCCCAGGGCAGAAAGGAGAGTCATGAGAATGGAAAACAAAATTGAAATTTTAGAGACACTTGACATGATGGTGAGGAATGCAAGGGATGAAGTGGAAATAGGCAGAATCCATTCAAATCTGGTGCTAGTAACACCCTTCTTCAAGAAGCACAGAGACATTGGCAATGAACCATGTGGAAGGAGAAACCCAAGCACCCCATGCTTGGCCTTGCAGTGAGTGGTACATCCACAGACACCATACTGCGAACGTCACTGTCAGAAACAAGCCACGTTACCGACTTCAGTGATATAAATGCAGAAAATTAGCTGAAGGGGGTGGAAAATTCTGAAAGAGGAAGAGAAGAAGTAGAGAAAAGATTGAGAGGGCCACTGCCCTCATTTCACAAAAGAGAGAGTCATCAGATAACATTCATGACCTTGACCGATGAAGCTGATAGAAGACAGAAGTTTAAATATGTGCTGTTGAGTTTTGCACAGACAGAAACTATGAATGTGAAATAAAGATTTTGAGAAGAAGGATGGGGAGCAATCCCATCTCCTAAGTTTCAGACAACATCTAAAAGGAAGAAATCAAGGAATGGCTGGATGGAGATGACTACCAGAGGGGCTGATCGGATTTGAGCGGAAATGGGAGAGCGGCAGGGGCAAAGAAAAGGGAGTCAGGTGATACGCAGGTTTCGAGCCTGGTGGACTAGGAGGGTATTTTGGTTCAAGGCCAAGGAGAAAAGTAAGAGCAAAGGGGTACACAGAGTTACGGCAGTCAGGAGAAAGACCCAGTCTATGACAAAGATAATTATGTTATTGATACTTCGAGAGACAGAAATGTGGGCTGCACCTTTGGGGAGTCATTAGGAAAAGCCTCCAAATTTAGGAAAAGTGATGTTCTAAGTGGGACCGACATCTCCAAAGGCAAAACTCTTTCAGAAAAAAATACAGAACCACACGGTTTTGGAGGACATTCATTTAATGGTGGGGACATAAAGCAAAAACAGGAGTTGGGGATCAGAAGGGAAGAAAAACAAGAATGAGGTAGGTCCAGATATGGTAAATGGAGGAAAGTTTCTAGGCGTAAAGGAGAGAGGACCACCTGTAAACTGTTACGGAAGAAACACCAAACCAGGGAAGCAAAAAATTAGAAAAGGTCACTGGTACCATCCACAAGGCTGTTTCAGTCATGACAGGAGAAGTGTGACTGCACAGGGTGAAACCCGGGGTAGGTGTCCCACTGGTGACATGTGGAAAAGAGCAATCGAGGAAAGCAGGCCGGAGGTAAGGGGCACAGGGCCCCCCCTGAAGACGAATCTATGTGAACCTCTGTATCTCCGTGAGCAGCACAGAACTTCTTTCCTTCAGAGAAATGATTAGTCACACACTGTTTACGCTGCTGCCTTCAGAGTGGCAATTTGGGGCACAAGCAGGGACTAAAATTTTTCATGTTTCTAAAGTTAAAAGACACATGGATAAAAACTAGGGGGAGGGTGGTAATGGGAGGAAAGTTGGGAGGGGAGAGGGTGGGCTTGATTGGGAGTAAAGGGGAGAAAACTGTACTTGCACAATCATTAAAATAAAAAGAAAATTTTTTCATGTTTCTACTAAATCCATTATTTGACCTGTGGAGTGGAGGGGAAGATTTGGCAAAACATAAGTCCCTTTCCATTTAAGAAAAGGGCTTTGGACCTCTCAGAAGGGAACCTCCAGCAGGCCACGAAAACGTTTCCCACAGAAGGCCAGTCTGGCACAGTCGGCCTGCTCCCCTGTGATCAGCACACTCTGGTTCACAGTCAGGACTAAGAAAAGCCAGTGGTGCAAGAAGAAGCCACAGAAAAGTCACCTCCAGTCTGCTGGGGCCAGTTTCTGTCTATAAAATTCGAATGATCATATGTGCCCTGGATGGTGGCCCTATACTCATGTGGCCCAGCTGGCAATCTGCAAGGGAGGCTAGAATATTACTGAAAATGTAATAACATGGCAAAAAAAAATAAAGCATTTTTACTAGAACTCATCACAGGAAGAATATGGTGCGTAGTTAGAGAGAACTCTTTGATACACTGCTTAGCACTGGGATGAGATGCTGCAAAGACAACACCCCTTCTAAGGGAGGTGAGTCCCATCAGTCTTCGGCTTCCATTATGCCAAGAAGGCCGACGCATATTCAGGGTCAGACATGGACAGTCCGGGACAACAGAGGAAGGCTGGGCGCTGCGCCAACCATCTTCCATGTCCACTCTTCCCTCTCAGTCCGCAACCTCTCCTCTAGAGCAGTGTTTTGGAAGGTGTTAGATAATGTTAGATGTTAGAGTTTTCAAACTCTATTTGAAAACAATCAATAAAAGGAAAGAATTAAGCATGTTATACTTCCACACGATTGTTAATTTTCTGTATCAACTTGGAGGGTGTTTTTGGATAAGGCTAACATGTAAACCAGTGGACGCTGAGTAAGCAGATAGATTCCCTTCCATAACGTGGGTCGGCCTCATCTAATGAGCTGAAAGCCTCAATAGAACAAAAAGACCAGCCTCCTCAACTAAGAGGGAATTCTGCAGCAAACTAACTTTGAACTTCACCTGCACCATTAGTTCTTTTGGGGTCTCTGCCTGCTGGCCCACGCTTCAGATCTGGACTCATCAGCCCCCATAATTGCATGAGCCAATTCTTTGTAATAAATCTTTATACAAATATTGACAGATATCTTTATATACAGATACACACACACACACACATGCTGTTGGTGCTGTTTTTCTCAAGAGCCTAACATACCCTGTGACTTTCCTTATACCAACTAAACTTCAACCACATAACTGAGGAAAGGAAGTTCCTGTTTAGGAGATTTTTCCAGTGGGGGAAAAAAGGAGTGATAGAATTAGAACACCATCATTTGCACCATCATCTGCAACCTTCTCAATGAAATGTAGGCAGTGACCATGGCTGCTAATGTCACAAGAAGACAAGGTGTGGCCCATGGCGGGACAGCACCCCACCACTTGTGATGTAGTCCAATGAACAATCAAATCTGAATCTGACCAAGCCTCTGGATCTGGACGTTATTTACAGGAAATTGTAGGGCAGAGGACATGTTACTAGCACAAGGGTACAGTCAACAAACTCTAGAGTTAGTGGAAAAACTCACAGATTAAGTGAGATTTAAGAGACGTGAATCTGTTACGAAGGATGACTATTTTTTTTTAAATTCTGATTTGAACAAATAAGCTGTTAAAAAACATATGCAACAATTAGGGAAATTTAAATACCTGGAATTTTAATGATATAATGGTTCTGAGACTAGTTGTTAAGAACCCCCCATCTGTTACAGACACATGATGAAGTATTTACAGACTGACTTCAGAATACTCAGCAGGGAGGGAAGTGGTTTGCAGAACAGATGAACACAATGGGTTCTGAGTTCATCGTGAAAGCTGGGAGACAAATACTTTGGGGTTTCTTTATTCTGTTTTCTCTTTTTTTTTATATGTTTTAAGTATTGCATAAGAGTTTACATAATACAAATATATGAGGTTACCCTCTGTAATTTTTTCATGTGTATCAGATGAGATCATGTATTTATTTACCAGCACTTTGAAAAGCAGAAAACATTACACAACAATATTACCCCTCATTCACTAAAAGGAAAAAGGGAAACAAAAAACAAGAGAGAGGACACGAGAAGGAGAGAAAAGACAAATCCCGGTCATGCACATCTTCTCATTTTCTCTGCTTTCAACCGCCAAAGCTCCATGCTCAGGGGCCAAAGCCCTCTCTGCCGAGGACCAGATGACCATTCAAACTCTCTGAAAAGGCGCAGAAGACTAAAATCGTCAAAACCTTCACATGACCAAGTTATTTAGCAAGTAACCATGGAAGGAAACAATGTTAATAATGAAAGTCCTTAGCGTTGTCACCAATGAGCAGCTACATTTGGTGACTTGGGACAGTGTCCCTGAACACAAATTAAAAAGGAATTGCAGCCATCTCCTGTTTATCTAAACTAAGAGGGGCCAGAGAAAAATCTAAATACAATCCAGGAAAACTCCAAATGTAAGCAATAATTACAGCTTCTACCCTATTGGGAAAGTGCCAATTTCAAGGCTCCTGAACCCAATTCTCAGAACCAAATCCTCGCCCTGCATTTGTAGGAAGGAAGGGAAGAGCAGGCTCAATGTCCTCATCACAATAGAAGAGTGATGACACCTACCTCACAAAGTCAATGCGAAGACAAACAGAAAAATGTGACTTTGAAAATGCAAGAGGATATTTAACATGCTATCTGATGCACCCAGGGGCTGTCAGGCTGTCTCGCTCCTCCAGCAGTCCGGGGAGACCCAAGAACAGAATCCCACCCTTCTGCTAAGGTTAGAGTTCACACTCAGAGACTGTCCAAATGTAGAGATAAAAGCAAAACGTGTTTCGAAGCTTTTTATTTTTTAACAAAAATCTGAAGTTATCTGTAAACAATGAGCTGCATTCAGCAGCCCTAGGGGCGGCTGTCTTGCCGTTACCCCCACGGGGAAGGCCCCCCGTGAGGCTGCCGTGGAGTCCAGGAAGCCCCCGAACCTCAGCGCTGCAGACCAGAGTCTGGCAGTTCCTCAGAACAGAGTTACTGCACGACCCGGCAACTCTGCACCCCAGCGTAAACCCAAACGAACTGAAAACAGGGACTCAAACAGACACTTGGACACCAATGCTCACTGCAGCATCATTCGTAACAGCCAAAAAGTAGAAAGAATCCAAGTTGTTTCCTTCAACAGATGAATGGGTAAAAAAAGAAAAAAGTGGCTTTATATGTACATAGATAGGTAGACAGCTAGAAAGAGACAGAGAGATAAAGAGAGATAGTCATTGTTAATATAACAGGAATGGTTTGTGTGACATCAATGTAACCTGGCAGCCAAGGCGAGTGGACTGGAATGCACATGTGTGAACAATGATGACTTCACTGTACTAGTCAGTGGGGACGGTAGATGCCATTGAGGGAGCATATGCACTGTGTGGCTGTCACATTCAAAATTACTGAGCAAGTAGAGCAACGAATCTGCATCAGATTTTGCGTTAACCTTGAACTTTCCTCCGTGGAAACTATTCAGGTGATTCAGAAGGCCACAGCTACAGGCAACTGGTGATTGGCAGCTTCATCACTACAATGTCCCTGCTCATACATCATGCTTCGTGCAGAGTTTGTTGGTGAGACATTAAATCACCCAGGACACCCAGCCCCCCTACACCCCAGATTTGGTGCCCTACAACTTTTGGCTTTTCCCAAAACTAAAATCACCTTTGAAAGGGAAGAGATTTCAGACTATTGATAATATTCAGGAAAGTAAGACAGGGCAGCTGATGGTGACTGGGAGAACTGTGTGAGGTCCCAAGGTGACTACTTTGAAACGGACTGAAACGTCATTGTCTTACGTACAATGTTTCTTGTATCTTGTACCTTCTTCAGTAAATGTCTCTATTTATCACATTACATGGCTGGAAACCTTCTGGACAGATAGATATGTATATTATATGTGTAACATATATATTATGTAACATATAATATATATATGAATGATAGAACATTATTCAACTGTAAAAAGGAATAAAGTTCTGATACATGCTATAGCATGGATGAGCCTTGAAAACATGGTGCAAAGTGAAATAAGCCAAAAGAGAAAAGGGCAAATTTTATATGATTCCACTTATAGGAGGTACGGAGAACAGGCAAATTTAGGGAGAAAGTAAAGCAGAGGTTACCAGAGAAGGGGGGAGGGAAGGGATGGGGAGTTATTATTTAATAGGGGCAGAGTTTCTGTTTGGGGTGCTGAAGAGGTTTTGGAAACAGATAGTGGTGATGTTTGTACAACCGTGTAAATGGAATCAATGCCAATGTATGGTTAAGATGGCAAAGTCTGTTATATATGTTTTACCACAATTTTAAAAACCCACATGAAAAAGACCCCAGATTCCTTGGTCGGGGGTGGGGGGCAGCACTGCAGTGTAAGAAAGAGGAAAAAAGCACGTTTTTATCCCCTCCCCCCACCCCCACTCCTGGTCATTCAGGAGTTTTGGATGCTACAGTGTGAGATTTGTTCATCTCAGCCAGTTCCAAATATTGTTGTCGCCTTTTAGACAGTTGTTCAAGACACCAGTTCTGCAGTAATAATCACGCATGTGCTTCTGTCCGCCATATCATCATTTCAATGACTTTTCTTCCTGCTTTCTAACACTCCCTGTGACCACTGCTCCTTGAACCACTTTACAAGATTGCAGCCTCGGCAGGCTCAGCACATGCTGCTCTCCAAGGACCTGTGCGGAAGCCTGGGAAGGAATTAACCACGGCTTGCAGACAGGGGAAGTGACCTCTATCCACGTGCCTAGGAAGCCTTCCATACGTAACTTTGCTCATTCTCCAAACTCTTCATTGTTGTACCTACTGTGTTTACATGAATTTTTCCATCAGCTCTCCATCACGGACCCTTCATGGCAGCAGGAAGAGACATCTGTGGTTTTGATTTTGGATGCTAACTTTACACACGCCGTCTCATTAACTGTAAACCTGGAAGCGTGGAAAAGCTAGCGGGAGCATGTCAGACAACATGTTCTCCACAACTTTCCCTCCTCCTAGCCCGCACCTTCCTCCCCATGAGCTCTGTGGAGGGGACCCACAGAGACCCAGGGATGCAGACGACAGGCACAACCATTCGAGTGCCCACTCTCCAGGACCCGGTGGCTGCAGAGCTCAAGGGGGCAGAAGGCTATCAGCGCTGAGTCGGTTTGGGGAAATTCACACCACACTTAAGCCTGCACCACTGAGTCTCTGAGCACCATGGATCCAAAGTCCAAGTCCTCTAAGTCTCAGCTTCTTCCTTTACAAAGTGTAGGGCTCTATGATGTGACCTCCCAAGTCCCCAGCCTCTGAAATTCAGTGACATGACCAGTAGCTTCCAAAGTGTTCTTAGTCACAGCAAAAAAATATTCCATATAAGAAAGTACGTTTTAAATGTAGTAAGCATGTAGACATCCGTTCAGAGTAGAAAGAGAGTCTCTCAGGGTTTTATTTTCCCATGTTTAAGCTAAATAAAATTAATAAGGGAAAATTCTTAAAATTTTTACAAATTCGTACAACTGAATGCAATAAAGTCTGTTTTTCACGAATGGTCTTTTTTTTCCTACTGCACTTGCTACTAAACTAGGTCACCTAAGTAATAAATATTGAAAGCATTTAACCAAATTCAAACATCTGTTCCAATCCTCTCCTAGGGCTTGATCCAGCGGAAACAAAATACCCTCTGCCCTACAGGCCCTGAACCGTCCATGCTGCGGGAAATGTGGGGAGTTTTCTAAAGCCAACGTACCTGGTGGGAGAAATATGGCTTTTCTCAATATGTCTGAAGGAAAATAAGAAGCAGTTTTAAAAACTCTAAAAACTACAAGAGTAAATGTTACAGATTTCACTACGCTTGATATCGCTGTAGGACTTATAAAAGTGGTACCTTTTTTTTCCTTTTTATTTATTGCGGTGGCACTGGTTAACAAAATCACACAGGTTTCAGGGGCTAGTTCTACACACATCCTCTGTTCACCGTACTGTACAGTCACCACCCCAAGTCAAGTCTCCGTCCGCCACCATTTATCCCCCGAATTCTCTTCTCCACCTGCTTCCTCCTCCCAGCAGCCGCCACACTGCTGTCCATGTCCATGAGCTGTTTCTTTTTTTTTTTCTGTTCTGCTCAATCCCTCCACTGCCCCACCCAGTCCGACCCTGACAGCTGTCATCCTGCTCTCCGTCTATGAGTCTGTGACTATTTTGCTTGTTAGTTCAGTTTGTTCATTAGATTCCAACATGAGTGAACTCATATGGTATTTGTCCTTCACTTAGCACAATGCTCTCCAGGTCCATCCATGCTGTCACAAAAGGTAAGAGTGCCTTCTTTTTTTACAGCTGAGTAGTATTCCATTGTGCAAATGTATCACAGCTTTTTTATTCACTCATTACTGATGGACACTTGGGCTGCTTCCATATCTTGGCTACTGTAAATAACACTGCAATGAACATAGGGGGGCACATATTCTTCTGAACTAGTGCTTTGGGTTTTATATATTACATCTTTATGTGTTAAGAACTCCACACTACATTACACTGAGTTCCCATCTGGTATCACTTCCTATGAGCCTGAAGAACTGCCTTCGGAATTTCTTATTGTGCAAATCTTCTACTTTCATTTTTCGGAAAATAGTTTATTTCACCTTCATTTTTGAAGGACTTCTTTTTGGACCTATAATCTCAGTACAATACATAACTCATTTCTTTAACTACCTTTTACAAAAGTTTACAGACTAGTTTCTTTACACTTTAAAAATGTTCCACAGCCTGACTGGTGTGGCTCAGTGGGGTGAGCATTGTCCTGCAAACTGAGAGGTCACTGGTTCAATTCCCAGGCAGGGTTGTGAGCCAGGTCCCCAGCATGTGAGAGGCAACCAATCTATGTTTTTCTCTCAGCTGTTTCCCTCTCTGTCTCCCTCCTTTTCTCCTCTCCAAAAATAAATAAATAAAATCTTTTTAAAGATGTTCCACCATTCTATAAGCACCTTTGCTCCCGATGAGAAATGGCCCATCATTTCTATCATTGCTCCACTGTACATAATGTATCTTTTCCCTCTGGCTGCTTTCACAATCTTCTCTTTATCCTTGATTTTTAGCTGCTTTACTATGAAATGCTGAGGTGTGGTCTTTGTATTCATGTCACTTAAGGTTTGCTGAGCATCTTTCATCAGTGAGTTGACCTGACCTGAGAAACTGTCACCTGACCTGAGAAACTGTCAGCCATCATCTCTTCAAACAAGCTCTCCTGCCACATTATCTTCTCGCCCTCTGAGACTACAACTACAGATATATCAAATTACTTGATATTAAGTTCTTGATAAAGCACCAAGACTTTGTCCATTGTATCACCTTTCTCTTCTTTCTCCATAGGGGATACTTTCTACCGACCTAGCTTCTAGTTTACTTACCCTGCCTTTTCTACTTCTGTGTTCGCTACGTTTCTATTAAAATTCCCCATCTGTTGCTTCATTGTGACTGTTTTCTTTTAAATCCAGCATGTTTATAACAGCTCTTTTTAAAGTCCTTGTGCAGTAATTCTAACAACTCGGCCCCCCTGGAGTTGTCTGTTGTCTATCGACGGCTTCTTCTCTTGACTGTGAGTCATATTTCCTCTCCTTCTCCTGATTGTTATTACAGAAAGGACAGTATGAATATTGTTTTGTAGAGAGTCTGTATCTTCTTCTGAAGAATGTTGTTTTGCTCCAGCGGACAGTTACTTGGCTAGATTCACACTCCAGCTCTGCTTCCCTTACGGTGTGCTGTGGCTGGAGCGCTCAGTTCTCCCAGCCTCTGGCTGCTGCTTCTCCCTGGGACCTTCAAGTCTCCCCGTGGGTCCACCAAGAATTTGGGCAGAGTTTCCATTCAGATGGAGGGGCTCCCCCTTTTCCTGAACCAGTCTCCCCTTCACCTTCCAGCCACAAATGTCATTCCTGTCCTAACTCCTCAAGCCAGGAACAGCACTTTGATGCTCTGGGTCTGGCCCACGTATTTAGCACAGACTGGGGGATGCCATCAGGCACAAACAGGGGAGAATACATAAATGCTAACTTTACCCCGTGCAACTCACTTCTTTCAGAATCAGCTCCCCTCCAATCGCTACCTGCTTTCAGTTGTCATCTGGAGCCTTCAAAGAGCTGATGTATGTTTTGTCCAGAGTTAATAACTGCTATCTGCAGGATGATTAATCTAATAAAGGTTTACTACTATCAACGTTGCCAGCATGAAAACCTTCCCCATGCATATTTAAAAAAAGAGGTTTTTTAATTCAAGATCACTATTTTTATACATTGATATTTATATGTATGATGGTTTTTGTAAAGCATGCAATAGAAATACATATTCCTTGTCAATTTTTAAGTGATCAGACTACCTGAGGAATAGTAAGGACCCTAATGTTCAGTTTCTCGGCAGCTATCTGCTTACACTAATATAAAAAGCACAGGGTACAAACTTGGAAATGGTCACATATTATGTCTATTTACATTTGGTAACAGAACTATTTTTAAAGTGGGGGAAATATGTCCCCTTTAGAGAAACGAGTAGGGGTTTTTTTTCCCACTTGAAAGATAGCATTACCTCATATGTTGTTCAGGAAACCTTGGGGTTCACCAGTGTGTGCAATGTAACTTATGGGGGAGGTCTGTTTGCCAAGGCTGGCAGGAGTCACCATATTTCTGGCCCCTGGGGAACCTGTAAGATCCGACTCATGGACCAATCAAAGAGCATCATTATGTGGAAACTCACTGAGCACTGCAAGCCAAGGAGAGTAAATGGCTGTGTGGAATTGCCAAGGTTATATCTGCAATTTGTGTGATGATGGTCTGGGATTCTGCATTCAGCAGGAGGGCAGTTGTAACTTCATGGATGAAAAGCAGTGTTCAGACAGCTGGAAGACTTGAACACGAGCTAGTCCATTCACCGCATTCTGCCGATGGGGAGACTGAGGGCCGAGGAACAACTGACTCAAAGACCAACAATGTAAGCAAATGTCCAGGATGACAAACACATCTAGAGCCAACTCTTTGTTCCAGTATCTTACACGAATTCTCCTAGATTCAGGGGGAAGGAAAGTTAATTATAAAGACTCTATCAGAGATAGAATTATTAAGAAAAGAAGGAAACAAAACTCCTTAAACTTTTACTCTCTCACTGCTTGGCAAGACTGGGCATTGTACCTCTTTATGTGTTTAAAAAGTAGAGACAGCAAAATAAACTTTTCCCCCAAAAGTGTCTTGCAGAACAACTAATACAAATAGTTGCAAATAGTTCACAAATATGAAGAACTACAAAAGCTCCATTGGAAGTTATATACCATCAACTTGCATTACTAAACTGCCACCTCCTCTTGCCAGAACCCATCTATCCTGTCAAAATCTCTTTTCACATCTTTCAGTTTCACATTAAACTACCCACATGGGACCCAGGAGATGCTAAGTTCTAAGCCCTAATTTGTTGAAATGTTGAAAAGAAAATAAAAAGGACTGGTGATTTCCTCATTTCTATGAGATTTTCCACGAAGGCCACAGCAGGTCCTATGAGTTCATCATCATGATTATTACTTTGGATTACTGTAATAGCTCTCTTCCATGGAATTCAATTAGTTGGCTTCTGATAACTGTAGTTTCACAATCATTATTTCTCTTCAACAGGAACGATTGCATTTTCAAAACCAAAGGAACAAGAGTAATCTTTGTGTGTGCGTGTAGACGTATAGACACACACACATAACAGTTGTCTGCGTTCTTAAGAATGAAACCAAGAGAATAATTTGGAAACATTTATACTGGCAAACACAGAGCCCACGAAGGTAGAACATTAAAAAAATATATTTTGAGCAGGTCCATCTTAGCTGCCAAAAAAAAAAAAAAAACCCTGCCAAGAAACCATTTCAAAATGCTTGGATTGTTCTAACTGCATTTACCCACCCTTGCCCCCCAACTGTTCCACCAGGCAGTAAATAAAATCCCATCAGTTGCACTGAATGGGAGGGCCAGCAGGAGCAGAAGGCTATAGCAAGAAAAAGGGGAACGCCAAACCCCTTTGCATTTAACCATCTCAACTGCTGTAAACCAAATGTTTGATTTTGCTCACTAACTCCCCTTTGAAAATACATGGAAGTGAAACAAAGTTTTGATTGAAATATATGAGGGGCTGATTAGAATATCATAAATAAAGTGCTAGTTCGCTGAAAGCTATGTTCCCCTCTGGAGAATGCCTGCGAGAGTGAGCGTGGGTGCCACATGGTCTTGATACACTGGATGACCTCTGGGGTTGTCTCTCACTCTTACCCCTGAGGTTTCTTGCTTTCCACCTATGACCAGAATGAAAGAACACACATGGGATTCGAAGGGGCTGACACCTTCCCTGTAAAAGGAAGTGAGGAGCCCAGCAGGGATATGCGGGACATGTACAACCAAGAACAGCATGTGCGGGCAGCCAACAGGTCCACCAAGGGCGAGGGCCGTGAGAAGGGTTTCAGAGAGTTGGGAGTCCTGGGAAGGGGGACTCTCTGGGGGTGGCTGCTGTTTGCAGAAATCACCGAGGAGAGGGGGAGAGTTTCAAGTTTCGCTGTGGGACCCAGGAGGTCCTCAAATATTTCATTCCTTAAGTATTTCAATAAAAACTGAAATTAATTACTAATGTTTGCTCTGAGGCTAAAACTCCACCTGTGAACCATCTCTCCACTACTTACCCCTGCAAGGAAACACCTTCACCCCATTGTTTGTACACAGCAGAGATGATGGGAACACGGAGTAAGAAGAAGTCAGAAGGAGCGGTCCAAGGGTCTCACGGTCTGAAGGTGTCGGCACCTGTTTGACAGGGGCTTACCCCAGCATCCTAAGTCCACTTTCCTGCTTCAAAGCTCAGGTTGAAAGCTTTGTGAATTTTCCAAGGTCTAATACAAGACTACCTTTACAATAATTTTTCTAATTAAAAAATGGTATTACGGCACGCCATACACCGTTATAACTGGAGATAACCCAATGACGAATGGACCCTTTACACAGGGGAATTGATGGGCTTTGTGTGAGAGGAGTCTCCAAGTCCCACAGAAATGTGCAACAGATAGTGTTGTGTGTGTGCTGTGTGTTTTTAGCCAATTCTTAAAGAGGTTGGTAGCTATTTTTTTAAAACGATGAAAACAGATTACCTGCCAGTGCAAGTCCCCCACATTACAGATGAGAAACTTAGATATGCAGAAAGGCGGACCCCTCTCCAGCCCCACAGCTGGAAGCACCCCATGCCTGGCTGCTGTGGCTCCAGGGAGCTGGGGGTGGGTGAGCACTCCATCCCAGGGCAACAGGGGTGCCACAACCAGACAGCATCAGGAAGAAAAATCACACCGGAAAGCAAAGTCCGGCACCGAGGAACATTTAGAGAGCTCTCCCTGGAAGGGCTCCAGAAGCCAACTCAGAGGCTGGACCAGAGACCAGGAGCAAGGGGCTTCCTGTCTGACGGTGGGTCTGTAATACCTGAGGCTCTTGTCACTATTGGGGGGGAAGGGGGAGGGTTTTCAGAAACGTGTATAAAGGATACATACACAAAACCAAAGGGGGGTAGGATCACAGGTGGGAAGTGGAGATGGCTGGGGTGGGAGACAGTGGTGGGGGTAAAATGGAGACAACTGTACTTGAACCACAACAAAAAAAGTGAAAGATAAAATATTAAAAGAAAAAAACTGCAACTCTACATTACATTCAGGTAAAAGCAACGCTTAGCTTCTCTATACAAGTGTGTGCAGGCATCATTCATTCGTTCAGCTAACATCTATTAACTCCCAGGTGCCAGAGACGCAAAGATACAAGACGAAAGAAAAGAAGAAAAAGCAGCGACAAGGGCACAGATGCTGACATCTGACCGTCCCGTGTGGGAATCCCAGCTCCTCCATACTCCAGCTTTCACCTTAGGCGGCTGCTGATCTGATTCTCAGTTCCTCATCGACACCAAAACAGCCTCTGTTACTGCTAACATGGACCAGGGAGAACTAGGAAGATTCAACCAGTCCCAGTCCCGCAGGACCCGAGTTCTACCAGGCATACACCACGTGCCCCTGGGAGGAATCACACCTCCCCCAGCACTGCTGACCGGGGTCACGCATACGCGCGCGCGCGCGCGCACACACACACACACACAGTGCAAACCTCGGTTCACACAGTCCACGACCAGGATGCTGCGCAAAGGCGCTTTTCCCCATCAGTGCAGCTCTCCTAGACGGCTGTCGGCGGAATGAGAGCACCGTACAGCAGGCGGGGTTCCATCAGGACGAAGAAGCCAACTCTGCCTCGAGCAGCTTCTCCTAAGGTCACGTGTGTCCCTCCAGGTCTCCACTTCCACAGTCTGCCCAACTGCTGGCAAAAGGGGTGCGGGCACTGACTCCACGAGGTAATCCTTTCAAACCCCATTTCTCCCAGGAAGTGCCTTCTCTGTCGTTGCAGAGCCACCAGCAACGCTGCTGAGCTAGACCTCACTGGTGTCTCATTATGGCCGGGCTTTAGAGGTAAGGTCAGATATCCCTGTCAATGCCTTATCCCACGTGAAGGACTGCCACCGCCACCATGACACCTCCTGGAAGACAGCAGAGATCTTCAGCAGAGTAACTGGACCTCTCCTGGCCCTACTCTCCACACGCAACCTTGCTTCTCAGTCCTCGTCTCTCTAACAGGGGCATCGTTACAGCAGCTACCTCCCGGCACGGTGCTGAGGATAAAATGGAAAACTCGTGAAGATCGTTTAGCTCATTGCCCGAGGCCAACAATACCCCAGACAGCACCCAGGAATCAAGCACAATGTCTCAAGCATGAAAACAGACAGGGCACACATCAGAACCCCTCTGGGGAAACATCAGACCACTAGGGCGAATCTGGTCTCCTGCCGAGTGAGTAGCTGATGCATCACGAAATGCCCAGGAAACAGGGTCAACTTTCAAGCCAATAACAATAAACACAAAGAATGCCTTCAAAGTCTTTTCCTTTTCATACAATTATTCAAACATAATGCATTGTGCAATTTCTGGATGAACAAGCAAATGAAACAATGGAATTACCCAAATTTCCCAACTTTCTTCTCCTCAGAAATCCACAAGACTTTTTCACAGGAAATAGAAATCTTAGTTTAATATAAAAAAGTTATCAAATTTAGAACGCAGGCTGTTAAGTGTATAGGAGGCAGAGGACAAGTTTCATGTCTATCAAGATTGACAAGATGATCAAATGCATTTTGACCAAACTAGTCATAAGTTACTAGTTACCATCCAGTCTTTGCGGTGATTGTAATCACACTGAGTAACAGTGTCTGCTGAGCTCAGGTGTATGCTTACTCTGGTGTTTGGAAGGCGAATAACTTGTCAAGATATATAAACGTATTGATGAAAGGAATCCCTGATATTGACAGAAACTAAGAAAACTAAATGAGGCCGGGAGCCAAAGTATCAAAACTTGAAAAAAAAATTTGCTTGCTACATATTAACAGACTTGACCCACAAGTATTAGAATACTATGTTGCTCCATTGAAGATATAGTGACACACACTTTGTATTTTGCTCACTGTTTTGACGTTACACTTTCATGACTGACTAGGACAGGGTTCCTCAACCTCGGCCTGACTGCTGCTCTGTGCAGGTTAATTCTTTGCCATGGGGCTTGTCCTATGCAGTGGAGGATGTTTAGCACCATCCCTGGCCTCTGTCCACAGATGCCAGTAACACCCACCCAGCTTCTGACAATCAATCATGTTTCTAGACATTGCCAAAAGTCCTTTGAGAGACAATGTCACCCTGGTTGAGAACCCCAACTGAAGGCATAACTGTTTCCCTGTTTGTTTTACCTGAAAAACACTAAGGAGAACAGGAAGTAATGGCTCTAGGCTGCTCTTAAATAAAGGAGATGGTGTTGGGTGTTCTCCATACGCCATCTCCAGTTGCACTACCGTAGCTTGTCCCCATTAAAGATGCAGCCAGAGCCGTCTCTCTAGCTCTGACGTCCAAGCGTTGCCCGTCTCAGCATGCCTTTACAGTGCATTTTAAGTGATGTAGTATTTTCATTGACTTATTCATATCTGAGAAGCATAGAAGTCCCCTCTTATTTAGAGTTTTACTTAATCTGTCACAAATAAAGACTTACCCTTATTGCTAGCCACTTTTATATACTCATTCATTAACTTACTCAACAAACACATTAAGTTTCTACCCTGCACTGTTCTGGGATAAGGGATTCAGCAATGAATAAAACTAATGCATGGAGTTTACAATCATTTTTCCTTTTTTAATTTTTCAGTTATAGTTGCCATTCAGTATTATATTAATTTCAGGTGTAAGTGGTTAGACATTTATATAACTCACAAAGTAACCCTCCCAACAAGTTTAGTACCCATCTGACACTATGCAAAGTTATTACAGTATTTTTGACTATATTTCCTATGCTGTAGTTTATATCCCCATGACTATTTTGTAACTACCAATTTGTGCTTCTTAATCCCCTCACCTCTTCACCCAGCCCCTGAAACGCCGCCCAGCTGCCAACCATCAAGTTGTTCTCCGTCATCCTTGAGTTTATTTCTGTTTTATTTGTTTATTTTAGTTAGTTAGTTTTTTTTTTTCAGATTCCACACATAAGTCTTAGTGAGCTGCTTCCAAACAAAATGCAACACATGAAGGCATCAGCACTGAAGAGTCTTCCTTAGTATTTTCCACTTCCAAACTGATCTCCAGCCCTGGCCAGATGGCTCAGTTGGTTAGAGCATCACCCCACACACAAAAGATTGCTGTTTCAAACCCCAGTCAGGGCACAAATGTAGGTTGCAGGTTCAGTCCCCGATGAGGGCACATATGGGAGGCAACCAATCCATGTTTCTCTCTCACATGGATGCTTTTCTCTCCTTTCTTCTCTCTCTAAAATCAATAAACATATCCTTGGGCAAGGATTTTTTTTTTAAGTTAAAAAAAAAGATCTCCAGGAATGCACTTTTAATATTAAACAAGAAACTTCTAGTGTATTATTCCTTACACTGAAGGTAACCACTGCAAGTGCCTGACTTGTAAGAACTTTTATACTTTATCTACTTCATACTATCCAGGAATTTTACCAAAGCGAGTGCCTAAAGAATGAAGTTTACTCTTTTAGCACCAAAAAAATTCTAATTCATTGTAACTACATATAATAGCATTTTCTGTGCACCAGACAAATCTGTACCCCTTCACAATACATTCTGCCCACAAGTCACACCTCATTTTTGACCTTCTCTTATTTCTTAAAATAGTAATCAGAACATTTTGGTAATACTTATAAACTAATTTCAATTTCTGCCAAAAGAGCAAAGAGATATAAATAATTAAGGCAAAATAAATTGTTTGGATAAACTCCATTGGCATTTTGTAAACAGAATGACCTCTATTTGTAGCCACTTTCTGGAAGACGGTTGGAGACACTGCCATCAATCACATCCTCCTTCCTCCCGGGCTTGAGGTTGGGGGCAGGGCCCAGGGTGAGGGTGGTAAATGATCTACAGGGAGAGAATCAGAGATTTCTATACATTACCTCTATGCCCTTACCTTACAACAGAAGACGTAACCTATTCTTTAAGACCATCTGGATAGAGGAGCAAATGAAACCATCATTTTAGAAGGACTTTTGAAAATGTTAGGAGTGAAACAGCAGGTAAAGGCAAACAGAGAGGGCATAAGGGAGACTGTCCAGTAGCCCGTATGTCCAGAACCCAGTCAGACAGCAAAGTCAGAGACACCAAAGGAGCCTCTGAGACGCGAGTCGGTGATGAAGTGCCAAGCCAGCCCATGCCTGTGCACACCTACAGCCTCGAAAACACGACACGAACACCCGCCAGACGGGGGCGTTCCCTCTCTTTCTCTCTCTCTCTCCCTCTCCCTCTCCCTCTCTCTCTCTCTCTCTCACACACACACAGTCTGAGAAAAAAAGAAAAGGAAAAGGAAAAGCAACCACCACATTACTCCATTTTCCTTTGCCAAAAGGTAACCACAGATGGGATGGGGCCTAACAAGACAAGGAAATAAAAACGATTCTGGCTGCTCAGTCCACACACGGCCCTCAACGCTTCTAATAAATTTAATGACACCAATAAAGGCTGTGCAGATAACTTACTAGAGATAGCAATCAACCGAATGATTACACCATTCAGTTTACAGAAAGCCTGCTGTGTTGTACTGCCCACAAGTTTCACCACTGAACCTTCTATCCCTTAGTTACAATGAAGAGAGAAATGAGAACAAGCCACACCGATATCAAGGTCACCTTCAAGAGCAGTTCAGGCCCACGGCATGTACTGTAACCATTAGGACCAGGCTCGACCCACTTCCCACCATCAGCAGGGCTGCACTCCCTCCGAAGGCCCCAGGGGGGATCCTTCCTTGCTTCCTCCAGCTTCTAGGCGCCCCCAGCATTTCCTGGCTCCAGGTTGCCTCGCTCCAATCTCCGCCTGTCTCCATAGGGCCTTCTCTTCCTCTCCCTGTGTCTTGTCCTATTCCATCTTTTTTTTTTTTTTTCAGAGACCACGAACAAAGCCTTGCTGGAGCACAGCCACACACATTCCTGCGTGTTCACACCACACACAGACGGCCGAGTTCAATAGCTGTCACGGAAACACGCAGCCTGCGAAGCTGAAAATATCTACTGTCTGGCACTTTACAGAAAAAGTCTGCCGGCCCCTGTTTCACAGCATCCATCTTATTCATGGATTCAGTGCAAAAACTAAGGTATGTAAAGCATTTGTATAGTAACTCAAACACGGCTTTGCAGAACGATGAATCACACACTCGTTTATAAGAGTGGCATCTACTTGTGAGATGGAGCAGACCCGACTCCGAGGAAGCGCTGGAGCCAGGGCTTCCTCTGGAGGGTCCGCCTCCGAGCCCCCAGGGCGTCATCCTTTCTCCTTGGAGAAAAAGTTGGAGCTGTCCTGCCCGGCTCTCTCCTCTTCAAAACACACCCCGTTCGAGGTGAAGAAGGGGAGCCAGAGGACAGATACGACGCTGCTGGTGAGAGAGGAGGCAGTTTTTAGAGATAAGACCCAAAAAGGGCAGGAGGAGAGTCGGGAGAACACAGGCAGAAGAAGATGTAGGACGGGGGTTTGAGGACGAGGAGGCAGAGCCGCTGCCCTGGGAAGGGACCCGCGAGACAGCTCTTCTGTCATCAGGGCCCTTGTGGCTGGATTTAGAATCCACATGGAAAACCCAGGATACTCTGGTCCGAAGATCCTTAAACTCATTACAACTGCAAAGACTTTCCAACTAAGGTCACATTCATAGGTTGCAGGGATTAGGACGTGAACCTATCTTCTGGGGGGCCACTATTCAACCCACCAGAAGCTGGAAACCAGGGACAGTTGAGGTGTTTTCACAGAGGCCTGGCGGAACAAATGCTGGGACACCGGCAGCTGTGGGCGGGGCTGAAGGGGCTGATCTGTGGAACGGGGCACCGGAGGGTGCCACTGGCAAAGGTGAGCAGTAGGGTCACATGTGTTGGGTGGTACCACTTGGATGAGAAAAGAGAAAATTCATGTGTCTTAAAAATAAGAGTGCCTCTTTGGGCAAAGATGTTTTACAGGAATAAACAGGACGCTCTCATCCATGGAGGCCTCCAGAGAGTAGGACGCAGTAAGGAGTTAGGCTTCCAGCAGTGGGGACCCTTACATTTTATGTGATGCCCTTCTGAACAATTTTGGTTTTTATTTGCCTTGCCTGTAGGCTATCCAACAGAGTTTCCTAAAGCCAGATCGGACTCTGACCCAGATCCGCCAGCAGCCCGGGCACAGAACTGCTACAGAGACCATGGGGATGCAGACAGAAGCCTCCACCATGCCTGCTGGCCGCACCTTCCCAGCTCACTACAACTTCAAAGCCTTTCCTCCCTGCCTTCCCCTGCAGAGGCCTATCCGAGCAACTTGGGTAATTGAACTCAGCTGCAAATTCAGATGCATAAATACCTATCTGGGCCTACAGAAAAAAATCTGATACATGTATGTGTCACAAATACAGGGTCATCAAGTTTCACCCAGAAAATGTTCCTGTTTCTTTGTCCTCTGAAAGCCTCCTTTGTCTGTTTTCTGAAGAGTCACAAAGACAGCCTTGGAGATCTGCAGCTCGCCCTTTGAATGGAATGAGAAAGCCTTTCCAGACCTCAGATTCTTCCACCTGTAATGCAAATTTAATTAACACTCAGCAAAGTCTACTCAAGGTAATGAACTGTTACCTATCAGGGGGGGGCTTCCTCTGGAAGGGGATCGAATATCCTCTCAGGCCAACGAACCATTAGGAATTTCAGCCTCCTCCATTTTACAGTGCATCAGGAGGTCATGGAAAAAAAAGACAATTTCCTCCATAAATGACCTTTTTGAACTTCCTTTTTCAGTGACTGATTGTTTCTTGACTCTAAAGTTTCCCCATTTAAATGGTTTTACAATACGACCAGTCCGGCCTTAAGGTCACATAAAGATAAGAGTTAGTTAATACAACTTTTTCAGCGTTCTTACCACTGCGGCCTTGGGTGAGGCCCACAGGACCCCGGCCGTGTTTCACATCAGGAGGGCACACGGGGCACCAGGAGATCACCAAGCACCATGTGCACCTGCAGAGACCCCGACGCACCTCCCTGAGCCCAGGCCCTTCCCTCTGCCACGCTTCCCACTGCTGTCAGGTGAACCATCCCCAAGCACAGCCCTGCTCCTGTGTCACTCCAGGCTCCCCACTACCTCCCCTGTGGAGTCTAGACCGCTCAAGTTGCTACCTAAACCTGTTTTCAATTAAGACCCACTGGACTGGGGACGGAGGAAGTGTGGAGGGCACATAATATTTTGAAACATGAACCAACATTTTTTCTCCTGGTATACCCCTCTTCCTTCCTCCCCATTCAAGCTAGAACCTTATGTTCCTTGTCTTGCCAAACTAGCCTGGAAGCGTGGCGGGTGTTTATGTTCCAAAGCTTGCGCCCACAGCTGGACTTTTGCCATTATATACCATGAGATTTCCTACCCGAGTGCATGTGGGCGTAGTATGCCTTCCACGTCGCATGCTCTTCCCACACGTTTACCCTCCTACCCTGCAATCCTAGCTCGGTATCTCTGTATGCGTATGCATGCATGAAGTGTGTGATGCATGTGTGTGTGAATACCCACATGTAAGCTTTATCCTGGGACAAAATCTTTATGCACAGAGCATATATTTTTCAGCCAAGATATCAGTACTCATATAGGGTGCCTCAGTAACTATCACTGAAGGAAGAAAAGAAAAGAATAAATTAGTAAAAAGAACTGATTGCTCTCAAGGGTTAAGTTCTATTTCAGTTATTTGCTACAAAACAGTGTTTTTATAGAAAGTGTGTGTGTGTGTGTATATGTATACATATATATAAAAAACACAATATGAGATCATATAAATGTATGCTTTTAAGAGAGTTTATATAAAAACAACAGAAGTGAGTTAGAGTCTTTATCTTGAACACAGAAGTCATAAGAAGAAGAGCTCTGATTTAAGTAAATGATGGACAATGATAGAGACATGGTGAATTGAAAGAGAACTTCTGGAATTTTTCAAGGGCTTAAACAAATGAGGACATCAGTTCTACTTCAAAACATGGTCTGCCTTCTCAACACAGCAAAGCACGTATTACTGTTATCATCACTAGTCATGACTAAGGGCTTTTTGGGTCAACACTGGCAATACAGAAAGAAAGGGTAGCAGGTCAGAAAGAGAACAGTAGTATAAGAAGAACCATCTGGGAAAAAAGGGCAATCTGCTGGGGAATAACTGCATTGCAAGTATTTAAACAAAAGAAAAACAGAGAAGCTTTCTAAGGAGCAAGAAAAGTGGTGACAGGGAGGAGGTTGCAGGTGGCACTGTCTGTCCTTGTGACAGGCTCTAGGGGGCGCCATGGGTCCAGCATAGCCTGGCTGCCTTTTAGAGGAAGCCAGGACAAGAACTGGGAGGGAAATGCGGCTGGAAGACAGAGTGCAATTGATTAGTTCAAAAAATGGATCTCTCATCTACAAGTCAGTGTTCATACTACGACATATTTCTAGTCCTCTCACAAGTTTCACTCTCAAGGTCCAGATTTTATCACCTGGGGAAAGATGGGACTGCTACTGGATGGCCACCAAGAATCTCACACACTGCCTTTCCATTACTGTTGTAGTTCCTGATCACATCAACTCCGCATTAATTCTCCAAACTGCCCGATTTAAGATACAGGATCAGTGTGATTAGATGAGTCACCATCTGCCTGCCTGTTGGTTTTGTTGTGTGGGCACAACAGGACTGGAACCACGCAGAAAGCTGCCTCCCCTGCATCTGTGCTCTCACGCTGACCGGGAGCATCACCATCACAGTACCTGCCCCACTGTCCTGAGAGTCCAGTCTGCCCATCTGTATTCTCTGCTGGAATGTTCCACCCTTGAGGACAAATGCCCTCACTTACTCATCTATGTATCTCCTACTACTGACACAAAGTAGGTGCTCAGTTAATGTTGCTGAATAAATACATAATGTTAAATAACATTAGTCAGAATATGCAAATGACAAAAGAGGAGACAAAATTAACAGGTGAAATGAAAACATGGTTATCTTATCTCAATACTAGGAGGGCAAAAATACTAGCCTGGCTGAACGGACTATTTACATGTAGTCCAGTGTAGTGACTGACTAGTCTTAAATTTCTTTCAAAAATAAATATACCTTAAGAATTTCATTAAAATTAACTCAAACTCCACTTTGGTTAAATTGTGACTATAAAATCAGATTAGATTATAAATGACCCTATTGTGTTATTCCACTTTGAATTTAAAATAATCATCCATCGGTGGCACTGGCCAGGTGGCTCAGTTGGCTGGAGTGTCGCCCCATGAACCAAAAGGTTGCCGTTTCAACCCCAGCCCAGGCACACACCGAGGTTGAGGGTTTGATCCCCAGTTGGGGCTCGTAAGAGAGGCAACCAATCAATGTGTCTGCTTCTCTCTCTCTCAAACTAATAAACATATCCTCAGATAAGTAAATAAACAAACAAATAAATATTTGTCCAAATAAAAGAGTATTTATTGTTCCCCAATTTTGTTTCAAATCACTATTCCCACAATTATGGGTCTCACAGTAAAGTCACAAGTAACCAAAATGAGCTTGGCTCTCACACCGCATTCTGTCACGAGACTGGTATCATTTATCCGTCTCTCTCACAGCATGGTTAATTTTAGGCAAGGTCTAATTGCTTCAAGATTTCAGTCTGCAGGCCAGTGGGGAAGTGGACGCCTGCCTCGCTCAAATTCTGTTGGCGCTGCCCTGCACAAGACTGAGAGGTTAACGCAGCCTTTTCCATTTCCTGAAGAGAAAACGTGTTCCCGGCACTTACTATCACTTAATAATAGTATTTATGTGATTAACACCAAGTGTGTGGTGTTACAACAGTGTTATCACACTTCATTACGAGTGAGCAGCCGGAATCACCTCAAGGACTCGGTTCCCTATAAACTCCTCTAACATACTTGCATCTAGATGCGATGTCCTTCCACGCTCCACATATTCACAACTGCATCCTGGGCATCTCCACCCAGAGGAACATCCCGCAAGCAACTCGAGCTCAAACCGTGCAATGAAGAATTCGCAGCTTCACCTCCTGCCAAGTTCCCTTTGCTAAGAACTGGTACCCAACTGCCTCACTGCCCACATCCACCAAAAAGTCATCGAGTTCAAGAAAGAACATGATTTACCTGTTATTACCTAGTTATAATTTCAACAGGATTTTTAAGCAATATTATCTTTGAGAGTTTCTGTTTTTAGATAAGAATAATGCCTTCCCAAAAGCAAATAAGCACATGGAAGGAGCTTTGAATCACCCTTAGTTAAGCTTTGGCTTACCAGCAAAGCTGAGCTCAAGTTGAGAACTTCAGCAATGCAGCTGCTTTCCAAGTGGGTAGAACTGCGGCCTGGCTGCGGGTTGGGGAGCTCATGCGGGCCGTCCGCCTTCGCCTTGTGATCGTTACCCAGTTGCGGCTGACCGAGTCCGTTTTTGA
Source organism: Tonatia bakeri (assembly GCA_004024845.1). Taxonomy (NCBI): domain Eukaryota; kingdom Metazoa; phylum Chordata; class Mammalia; order Chiroptera; family Phyllostomidae; genus Tonatia; species Tonatia bakeri. The sequence goes on from PVIA01000077.1 coordinate 451,224, forward strand.
AATTCACAGCTTGCCCTTCCTGGGTGGCAGAGAGCAGTATCACCTGCTTAATCCCGTCGGTTTATCTCCACTGGCAGAGGAGCAGAGACACAAATCTCTCCCAGCAACTCACTGTCAAAATGTACACAACCACAACCTCTGCCTTCCCATTCTGCTTTTTAACTGGTGCACACTGGCATAGAGAACCACTACTCACTTCAACAACCCAGAGAGGTTTAATTTATCACCAGGAAATCGGAAAGCCGCGGTTGCCTAACTATGCTTGCCATCAATGCAAACACTGAACAACACATAGGATAACCTGAAAAAAAGGCCCAATGCCTAGAAAAGTAAGCATGCGCACATCAACCAGGAAAAACGACCCTTAGAAAGATTTGCCTGCTAAAGCATTTCACTTTAAAGCACCTAGAAATGACTTTTATCAGATTACCATCATAATCTAAGAAGTATGAATTATATCATTTGCTCGGAGTATTAAATTTAATCACCCACACTGAAAAAAACACAACACCCAGTAAAACAGGTACAATGGTTAACAGCCGGCTGGCTAACTTCAGAGTCAGAAGTTGGTTCAAACACATACAAAGCCATCTGAATGGTATGATTTTACAGCCCATATTCTTGCATCTTGCCAAGAAGATGTGAAGGAATTTTTCAGAAACATAAATCCCACAGAACTCATAGCTAAATACTTTCAAATTCCTTGATAGGACCAACAAACAAGTGGTTTTTTGTTTGTTTGTTTGTTTCAGATATCTCAGGACAATTATTTTAAATCATACTAAAAACTTTACTACATTTCAAATTTTGAAGTTTAAAAATCACAATGCCAAATTAAGTAGTGAGAAACCAAAATGTACGCTTAATACGTATTTCTTTTTGGAAAGATTTGTTCCCCAAATATTTTTGTAATCATTCACATTTATCAAATCTCAATTAGCCACAGGTCACTGCAAACCTGTAATGTGGGAATAAGTCACAGTATTTGAAACAAGGCTAATGTTTCCTTGACATGCTAAGCCGTTCTGTGTGAGGTCAGCTTCCGAAGAAGATTGAATTGCAGGTGTCAAGGAGATTTCACGGTTGCTCAGAAGTCAGCTCTCTCCAGCCCCCACCTGTTACTGAAATTCTGCTACCAGGACACCATTCCTTTTCATCTGAGTCAGAAGTGCCAGGGTTGCTGGGTCTCCGCCTAGAGAAGGGCCTACAGGAAGCAACTGAACCAGCTGAAGCTTCTGGAGGAAGAAGTGCCACGAAAAGAAACGGGAGACTCATGAGAACAAAGTGGTGGCCCCAAATTTTTTTAAACCCCTGTTGCCCTTGAGCAAATCAGACCTGGTTTCCAGCCCTGCCTATTCTCTGCCAATCCTTAGCTGTTAATGAAGTACCAACTCATCTAAATATTTAGTTAAAGACAACATATGTAATGTTAAATCTACTTTCCCAAATTCCACGAAGTCAAACACAACTGATCTCTATCTCTCAATTACCCGGTTCAGGTCATCTGCACCTGGACTTCAGACCATTACTAGCTCACAACAGGAATGAAACATGCCCTGTGCTACTTCTCGGCCACCAAAAATGAACGGAAGACGTGACAACACAACGTATCTGTATGTTACTTTACAGTTTACCAAGTACTTTCACATATCCTGCCGAGAAACTGACTAAACTCGGCAAAAAAAAAAATGGAAAGCTGATGCTTCAGAGCTAATTTGGAGACTGAATCAGATTTAATTACTTCCAAACTTCAAAAAAAGTTACTAAGAAGGTGACGTTTTAAAAAATGTAAAATAAGTTTCTTCAAAAAGCAAGGTGGCTCTCCTCAGACCCTGACTTTGTTTGGCACAACAGGAACCCTATCAAAAAGAAGGGTTCCTTGCTTGAAGTCAACACGGAACAGGCACACAGAATGAGGCCCACTCCTGGTGGTCACGTCTGAGGTGATCATCAAAGCATGAGGAAGAAGCTATTGGCCAGTATCTGATGCACAGTGAAAAAATCCCGCCCTGACACCAGTCAATGATTCAATAACAAAGAATGAGGAAAGACTAGTGAGCAGAGCTTCCTTCCTGCCAGATAAAGCAATTTCTACAATTCCTTCCTCCCAGCTCTCTCCTCTTCCTCATCTTCGATTCATGCCCCAGCCCACTGCAGTCAGGATCTCCTTTCCGTCCCCACAACCACTGCTTCGGCCATGACCAACACGGACCACATCATTGCCGATCCCAACATGATGTCCTGGAGTCAGGTTGCCCTCTTTGCGGAGGGTGGTGCCACTGGCTACTGCCCCTGGGGTTCTCATTGGTGCTGATCACCAAATGTCTCAGAATGGCCACTCTCTGACCACATAACAGGACCACAGTCCTTTGCGGGGAGGCAGGCCATATGACATTATTTCGGCAATGAAACGTGACAGGAAGCAACACCAGCAAAAGTTCTGAGATCTAAGGCGTGGTCCCCCATAACTTTTCCCTCTGCCGTGGCAATGAGCTATGTTTCAGAGAGTGAACATTTCACACACTGTCAGCTTAGATACCCCCAGTAAAAATGACATGAAGAATCCCTACATGACCTTGATAGACATGTCCCAGGAGTGATTATGTTGCAGATGTCCCAAAGCAACCTGCAATGGATAGCTGCATGAGCAAAAACAAATCCATGTTATTTTTAAGCCCCTGAGATTATGAGTTTGTTACCATATCCTGTACTTGAATTCTTTCCTCTTTCCATTAGCTGGTGGAATCATACCCTTCTGATTCTTCACAAGATCCATTCAACAGCTCACCTCTTAGATGCTATGTTAGGCAACCTCTAAGATGGCCCCCCATGATCCTCACCTCTTTATGGTTTGGATTTTTTTTTTTATTCTAACCTGAGAACATTTTTTCATTGCTTTTTAGAGAGAGAGGGAGGGAGAGAGGAAGACAGAGAAACATTGAAGTGAGAGAGAAGCATCAATTGGCTGCCTGCCACACACACCCAACCAGGGTCTGTACACATTCAGATCACAGACCAAACCAGCAGCCTACCATGTATGTGCCCTGACCAGGAGTCGAACCTACAACCCTTCAGTTACAGGACAGTGCTCTGACAAACTGAGCCACACAGGCCAGGACCAGATCTTATGTAATCAATCCCTGCCACTTGAGTATGAGGCAGAACGAGTAATTCATTTCTAGTGAATATCACAAAATAGCATGCCACTCTGATTGCAAGGTTAGGTTAGAAAGAGACTGCCTTCTATCTTGCCCAAGCTCTTGCACATTCCGAAAGGAATCAGCTACCTACCAGGCTGTGAGATGCGACATGAAGAGGTTCAGGTAATGAGGTACTGAGATGAGTGAGGCCTTCAGCCAACAGCCAGCGAGGAAACAAGACCTTGGGGAGAGGAGGTGGGGGGAAGGTAGAAGAGGGTATGGAGGGATAAATGGTGACGGAAGGAGACTTGACTCGGGGTGGTGAACACACACCACCATATACAGATGATGTACCATAGAACTGCACATCTGAAACCTCTATCATTTTGTTAATCAATGTCACCCCAATAAATTCAATGAAAGAAGAAAAGAAATAAAAACAAGACCTACCCAAAACCAGTTGAATGACCTTGGAAGTAGATCCTCCCTCCTACCCCCATTGGTCCTGCAGATGGGACCACACTCCCAACCAACAGCTGGACTCCAGCCCTACAAGATCTTCAAAGAGGCACCCAGATCAGCTGCATGGGGAATCTTGACCAAGAAAACTGAGATAATATGAGCTTTTGTTTTAAGTCACTAGACAATGGCTGCGTCACTCGGGATTAACTTTGTTACATTACACAGCAATAGATAACTAACGCAGATTCCGTGTTTCTCTTTTCACCCCACTCTCTACATGTACGACAATTTACTGTTTTCAGCACTATTAGCTTTGCATCAATAACTCCTGAATTTCTACCTCGAGCACTGACCCCTCTCCAGAAGTAATCAAATGCCTACAAATTAATTTTGCCTGAAGGTCCACACAACTCTTCAACCTCCACAACCAATACCTCCTCTACAAAAGGTTGTACTCCTGTAATTCATACATCAAATGCTGTCAAAAGCTTCCACTTATCATCCAAGCCAGACATCTAACATTTGCCCTTTACCCTTCCTCTCCCCGTCTCTCTACATTCTGTGACCAGTCTTTACCAGTGACTTGAGCGGGCCACTGCCTTAGTTCAAGACCACAGGATCTCTTTCCCAGATATACCTCTCTCTGTATCTAAACCCTGACCTCTCGCATTATAGTCCCCTCAGTCACTGTGACCTCTCTAAACAGCAGATCTGACTACGCCTCTCTCCTGCTTAAAACATTGCAAAGGTAAGGACTGCTGATTCACAGAATCTCCAAGTCAGTGAGAAATTAGATGATGAGGGCATGCCCGGAGAAATGAGTGGTCTGGGCCAAGATCTTACAGCTACGGGCCAGCCTGCGGTTCCGACCACTACACAGCTGTGATTCCCCCACCCCCACTGCCTTCTGCACTGGGGTCTGCTCTGAGCCAAACACTATGGAGAAACACAGGAGGAAGGCAACAGCCCTGCCTTCAAGAAACGCTCGTACAGATCTATAAATCACGAGTGAAGGAGGTCGTTAGAACATGCCCCTTCCACAAGATGGATGAAGAAACCGAAGAATGAAATAAAGTCTCTGCTTCTGGTAAATCAAGTGTGGTCCTCAGGCTTTGGGCAAGTTCCCAGTGTGGGCTGGGAAGTTCCCAGGGTGGGCTAGCAAGTTGAGGCATTCTCTTGGCACAAAACCAATGAACAGTAAAGATGCAATCACTTAGGTGAGTAACTGGGCAGGCATCACGTAAAGGACATCTTCAAGTAAATCCCAGTCACACTTAAAGTGAGGGCCTGTGGCCACCGGCCATGGCTTGCCAGCCTCCACCTCACACCAGCTAAGGGATTTTACCTTCCCCGACAGGCACGCTGCCCCAGTTTATTTTACCCTTCATTAGGCCCACAGTCACCTTGCCACGGGCCTAGGCAAACTGCCCTTGGCAGGACAGCAACAAACAACTCCAGACGGGGAAATGACAAACTCTTCCAACACGCTTTTCAAAGAAAAAAAAAAAACCAAGCAGGTATTTCTGAGTTTGTTTTCTGTGGGCAGCTGAGAAAAAAATTAAGTCTACCAAACACCTCTCCGAATGGTTTCTTGCTGGGACCATGACAAATGATGCTGAGTATGCAGGTCTCCACCAGAGAGAACATGACACACCCCTGAGTCACAGGCAGGCCCGCCTGGCTGCAAGTCTTCGTCAGAACTGGGGTATGCTCTCCCCGTAAGAAGTTTAAAATAGGGGCAATGGTGAAGTCACATCAATGAGTCACTTCCCACATGCTATGCTCAGTTCTCAACACGATCAATAGACCAAGTTCTCAGAGATTGTCCTTTGGAATGTGAGCTGTTTCTAGCATTTTGGAGAGTAGTGTCTGACAGGCTAAGTCAGAAGCTCTCTATCAGAGGACCCAGAGAAGTTCAGACTGCACAAAATATTAACAGCAGCAGTCATCTGTGGACAGGAAAGGGGGGAAGAGAGGCAAACATTGAAGCTGTACTGTGTCATTCTTCCTCTCTATACCTGTTTGCTTTATGAGCTGAACCCTGGTCTGTAAGCACGTGTCTGGGCTACGGGTGCCCCAAGCTGTGAGGCTTGAGAATAATCCTGACCCAGGCCGTCCAGACTGTACGCATGTGCCTATGTGCACACACACTCTCTCTCACCACGGGTTTCAGGGGCAGCGGGGTTCCTGCCGCCTCTCTTCCCTCTCCTCCCAGGGAAACGTCAGGAAACAGCGAGAATTCTGGGACAGGCAGCTCTGACTTTCCTCTGCCTTCCTGGGAGACCACACTATCTTCCAGACCAAAAGGGACTGTCCAGAGAGAAAGGCAAGAATAGGGGCTTATCCATAGAAGTTGGAACCTCAGGGGTTGAAGATGCTGCCATGAATAGGAGGAGGAAGAGGTACAGGCAGGGGTGGAGCTGGAGGGAGGTATCAGGGCAGAGAACCAGCAGTGTCCTCCCCGTCCTTGGTCCAAGCTCTCAGAAGCCAGGCCCTGAGTGGGGCCAACCTCTCAGGGCAGTAGGGGCACCTAGCAAGTACAGGGAGAGGGGTCGCCTGTCTTGTTTTGTGCTCGGCCCTCTTCTAGACAGCTTAACACAATTTAAGAACAAAAGTAAACGTTAGGTGACTGTAACTTCTAGAGCAAAATAACCTCAGCCACAAACAATTTCCTTCACCACTACTGGTTTTTCAGATAGACCTTTACTAGGACACAAAAGCTTTCATTCCCTGAATATGGAGACTTACAATAAGTAGGCACTGATGTAAGTCAGAGGTTAGCAAACATTTTCAGTTAAGGACCACAGACTAAGTATTGTAGGCCAAGAAGTCATATCAAGGATATTTACATAGGTACTCAAAGAACAAATGAAAACTTCCCATGAAACTAACAAAATTCTAAGCATAATAATGATACAATTACCTGTAACACAAGCTTCCAATGTGAAGAATGACATTCTGGGGGGGGGGGCAGGCGGGGGGGAGCATGTGACAATTTTCTTAACTGGGGTTCAAAAGTTAATATTCCCTATATCAAAGTCAATTGCAAATGTTAATCTGTTAAGGCTGATCTGTAATGCAATTTCACATTAGTTCATTTATGAAATGCCTTTTCACACAAATAGGTACTAATACCAAATACTGATATCCATGAGCATGATTTTAATTAAGCACATCCATTACTTAAATAGCACTTAAAAAATTCTGTTCAAAGCTTCTCTTGATATTCTTTTAGCATGTTATTATATTGAAGATTCTCCCCTTCCAACTAAAATTAGGTAGACACTCCTCATTTGCACAGCTATGGATTTTGAAACATAGACATTTCCATGGAAATGTATACTTGCATTAAGGTCTAAGAAACACTAGTAGTACTTAGCTTAAGCTAAGAAATTATATTCTGCTATAAATTGGTTTAGGAACAGAGATCTCATTTCTTGTCTTAACTTTTGATAGCATAGGAAGTATGCAAGGTAGCTTGACATTACTAGTCACTCAAACAGTATTAGTTATTATCTAAGTGACTACTTCAGTATTAAGTCTTAATGTTGAATTCATTTTCAAGTCTACAGCAAAGGCTACTGTACAAAGCCATTCAGTGTTCAGTAATAGTAGCTAAAGGCAGTTCATCTTGACCCTGGCCTTAAAAAAAATTTTTTTTTGCAAATAAAAACAGAACAAAACCACTTTTGCCACTGCTAGGCCATCAAACTGCTGTGCGATAAGGCAGATCAGGATATTAGCTTCCGTTTCTGACAAAGGTTCATAGAACTACAGTAAGCCTAGGAGAACTAAATGAATCACCACTGGCATCATTTGTTCAACAGCCCAAGACAAACTCAAACTACCTGGTGATAAAAACAACAGTCATTGGCTTTAAACACCTTACATTTTCACAAGCTTTGTACATTCACCGAACTAAGTCTTTTTCTGCTCTACACGTATGTTATCATCAGTCATAAAGCATCTCAGGAAATTCCACTTCAGATCATCCTGACCCCAGGTTTTCCTAGCTTCTTTGCAAATATTCTCACCTGTCGCTATTCTCTGCAGGCTACTGATGGAGGCTAACTTTTCTGCCACTCACATTCCACATTCACCCGCAAGAAGACAACTGAGCAGCATTAGTAATATTTGCCAGCTCATCAAGAGCCCAGGAAAACCACTCAAAACCATGCGCCTTGGTAATGAAGTACTGACACCGAGTGCCCAACTCCTCGAGCAACTGCTCCCTCCTCAAGGCTCACAGTCCAAACAGTTTTGTTTTCTCTGAACACAGTTCTTCGGCTGCTGCAGTCAAACAGGATCTCATTAACTCACCATCAATAAATGGCCTTTCTGGCTTAGCAAATAAACAGGCCACTTGGAACTGTGCATTGGTCACACCTCATTTCCATTTTTTTTGTTTTGTTTTGGGAAGGAGCTCTGCTGTAGTGAGATATTTGGCTTTACATTTTCTCAGTACTAACGAACGACTGCTTCCCCGGGAACCTGGCACCTGGCAGTGAGTCCTCACTCCTCTGATGGGGACAAGCAGGTTCTTCTAGCACAGCCGCGGGGTCACCGCATAACACAATGCCTTGCCTCCTCAATGGTAACAAAGCAGCCCACACCCCACTGTGCCCGAACAGCCTAATGTTCAGCGTCAACTTTTCTCTTCTTCCCTGGTTTTCACATCAAGGATAGGTACCGGTTAAACACATAAATAAAATGTTGCTGTCGGCTGGTGCTCATAGCCCTCAAAACACTGCGGAGCTGCACCCACGTCACCGTGGTTTGCGACGCATCAGCAGCAGGGAGCAGTGCGAGGGAGCGCCCGCGGCCTCCGCACGACTTGGCGGTTGTAGCTCGGAAGCAGCTACGGACAACCGGCGAACACGTGAGCGGGTGCACAGCTGCATTCCACTAAAACGTTGCTTTTGGCAAAGTTCGTGAAAAAATGAGTTCTATCCATTTTCACATGACATGTCACAAAATATTCTGCTTTTGATTTTGTGTCAGTCATTTTAAAATATAAAACACATTCTTACTCACAGGCTGTGCAAAACCAGGCAGCCGGCCACCGTTTGCCGGCCCCTGATGGGCACCAGGTTTGCATTGTAAGCACGGCTGGGTCATTATTGGACTTCCACCATTTCCTGTGAGGGAGGCGGACAGAAGCTGAATGTCACTGGGTCTCGAGGAGGAGGACAGGAGATGGCAATAGAGAATGAAGACAGGGATTAGAGATGCCACAGGTAAACCTTGCGCATTTCAGAGTTTTGCCCAGGTCTAGCCCATCTGCCTTTGGAGAAATGTCAGATGATAAATTTCCTGACATGTGATTGATTACAGGTCTGGTTACTATGGTAACCACCACCATCTATGGACTGACTACTAATGACCCAAGCAATGACCTTGAAGCTTTACGTTTAATCCTCTCTATACCTTTTAACAAGGGTGGTATTTTTCCCCTGATAAGAAAACTCAAGTTCAGGCAGGTTACATGATTTCCCATCAGTCCTCGTACAGCAGGAATCTGAACTCAGGTCTGTCTGACCTTAGCCAGTGCTCTAGAAGGTCCAGGGTAAAGCACCTGGGCCACCATGGAAGTGAACTCTAGAAAACAGCAGACATGGCCAGGAAAAATGGGTCCTTTAGCAAAGAATGGCCCTTCTACCTAAGGAGGTCATCCTCTTTGACCAAGGCTGAGGTTTAGTTCGGGAAAACGTGGTTCAGAAAAAGGAAGAACTGGACTCTCATCAAGCCAGCCACACCCTGACAGCGCAGTACAGAACAGCACAGCCTTCTCCTTCAGGTAAAATGGCAAGTGGCTGGACCCCACACAGAGACACCTAGCTTTGGATGAGCACTATTCCCAGGCTTCCCGTGGGCCTGCGCAGGGTGCTGGGTAGGAGTTGGAAGGGGAGGGGAAAGCGTTTGTCTAACTCCACTGTTCCGCCAGCCCATTGCTGGCCCCTTCCACCTTCCTGAACAGGCTGGCCTGAGAGGCTGCCAGTAAGCCAAGGTCTGAGAGCACCAAAATCTACCCCGCCCTCCACGGGATGGAGGAAGGAAGCCCTGACGAGAACACTGGAACTTACTGAGGAGCATGTCATAAGCTGTTACCATAGCTTAACGTTAGTTTTCTAGGCTTTCACTCCAATTTCTGTTTGTCCCGGCATTTAGCGAGGGGAAAGAATAATGGTTGTTGGGAGAGTGAACAGGTCAGGGGATTATATAAGAGAGGTGGGATTTGATTGACCTGTGCTTTGAAAAAGAGGTAGGTAGAGCTTGGAGAGGCAGAAGGGACACACAGGGCAACACGCCAGGGAAGAGAACTTCCCTAAGACAAGTCCAGGTGATGCTGAGGATCAGGATCACCGGTGGAAAACATGAGAAATGATGCTGGCTACAGAGAGTGGGCCAAAGGCACTCAGAGTAATGTAATTTAAGACCACAGGAAGTAGTCAAGAGAAACACTGTTTCTTGCATTTCTGTGTGTCTTTTATCAGTTTCTGTTCTAGATCATCTTTTCAAGGATGTTTGGATAGCCTTGGAAGACAGGGATAGAGTCGTTCTCTGGGGCAAAGGGCACATTTCTTTGCTGTCCGGGAAAATCAAAAGAACATCTTCCTCTGGGACAAACGTTAGACAGCGTTTGCGAGCAGCCCCTTGCAGAGAATGGAAGGAATTCCCCAAGCTCAGGGTACCTGCCTGTGATGCAAATCCACTAAGTCAGCAGCATCCGCCTGGGCACTTCCCCACAGGACCCAGGGGCTTTGGGGGACCAATGAGGACATGAAGGTCATGCCGCCTGCTATGCATAAGTAACAGAGTCCTTCGTCTCTGACTCAGGATTCTTGTGTCTTCTGACAGCATCCATGAAACCGGGAGGCTAATTTGGTGGCTTGCACTCAGGATAAAATAGCAAACTCTTCACAGCTCCTGACCAACCGCTACGAGACTGATGTCTGAGCTCATCAAATTTGCAGGATACCAGGTCAGCAAACACAAATCACGTGTACTTCTAGACATTACAGCAAATCGTCAGAAAATTCTACTAAAAACTATTCCATTTCCATATACAGTACTTAGGCGCACACTCAACAAAAGATATTTTTAAATGTCTACACTGAAAATACAGAGACACACCACAGTCATGGACTAGAAGAATGAATATTGTTAAGGTTTCAATTGTTCCAAATCGATCTGCTGTACCAGCTTCCAAACTCTGTTCTTAGGACTTCAGGACACTTAAAAAACTTAAGACCCCAAAATGCTTTGAGTTATGCGGGTTTTATCTACCAAATTTTACGACAAGAAATTTAAAATGAAAAAAAATGATTTCACCTTAATTTAAAAAAAAATTCATTAAATGCTAATGTAAATTTTCATGAAAATCAATTATAATTGATTTTAAAAAATTACCTAGAATAACTGGGTATCAGCAGGAAAAAATGTAATGAAAACAATAAAATGTGATGAAAACATTTGCATTGTTTTATATTTCTGCAAACATTTTTAATGTCTAGCATAACAGACAACCGGATTTTCCTATCTACTTCCGCATCTAATCTATCACAGTATCACACATCACGTGACCTCTGGGAAAGGCCACTGTACACTCCCTGAGACAGTGAGAGTGTGCAATCAAGTAAGCCTTAGCATAACTGTGCAAACGGCTTTGACCTGGCGAACCCCAGGCTTTCCAGATTCAAGGCAATGCAACTCGTAATCCCAAAACCCTCTAAAAAGGAAAGAAAACATAATGAGCTGACTCTGTAATTCACGTGGACACCTAAAGGGCCTACAAATAACAAAGAGCAGTTCTGAAAAATGAACAAAAGTAGACGGCTTCACAACTTGAAGACTTCCTTTGGAGACACTATATTAAAAACAGTGTGGTTAACAGTATGATAAGAATCAACAAATAGATCAATAGAAAAGGCTAGAACTACCAAACAGACTCACACAGATAGAACTAACCGATTTTTGACAAAAGGAGCCACAGCACTCGAAGGCGGGGAAAAAACTTTTCAAAAAATTACCTGGAACAACTGGGTATCAGCAAGAAAAACAATGAGTCTGAAACCTTATTTCATGCTGCACACAACTAACTCCAAGTAAATCATAAACCTAAATGTAAAAGTTAAAGCCATAAAGTGTCTAGAAGAAATCACAGGAAAATATCTTTATAATTTGGTGACAGGGAAAGATTTCTTAAATAGCACACAGAAATCAATCGTACAAAAAAGGATAAATTAGACTTCAACAAAATTGAGAACTCTTGCTCATTAAAGACATGGTGAAGAAAATTAGCCCTGGCTGCTGTGGCTCAGTGGACTGAGCGTCAGCCTGTGAACCAAAGGGTCGCTAGTCTGATTCCCCATCGGGGCACATGTTTCGGTTGTGGGCCAGGTCCCCTGTGGGGGATGCACAAGAGGCAACCACACACTGATGTTTCTCTCTCTTTCTCCCTCCCTTCCCCTCTCTAAAAATAAATAAATAAAATTTTTTAAAAAAGACATGGTGAAGAAAATTAATAGATTAGCCACAGATTGGAAGAAAAAATGCAATGTGGGTACATGTGACAAAAGATTGATGCTCAGGATATATAAAGAATTACAACTCAATTAGAAGTAAAACAATTAATAAATGGGCAAAAGATTGAGTAGACATCCCATGAAGGAAAATACAGAGATGGCCAATGTGTACATTAAAACCATTCACCATCAAGGAAATGCAGATTAAAACACAGTGAGACACTGCCCTGGCAGGTGTGGCTCAGTGGATTGAGTGCCGGCCTATGAGCTAGAAGGTTGCTGGTTCAATTCCCAGTCAGGGCATATGCCTAGGTTGCAGGCCAGGTCCCCAGGTGGGGACATGCAATCTCTCACACAGTAATGTTTCTCTCCCTCTTTTTCTCCCTCCCTTCCCCTCTCTCTAAAAATAAATAAATAAAATCTTTAAAAAACACACAGTGAGATACCTCTATACACTTAGAAGGGAGATTAACATAAGCAAACTAACCACACCATATGTTGGGGCACATATAGAGCAACCAGAACTCTCATCCACAATTAGAGACAGTAAAACAGTAAAACCTCTTTGGAAACAGTCTGACAGCTTCTTATAAAACAGACTATGTGCTCACCTCACGACAATACCGCTTCTCAGTATTTATTCAATAGAAATGAAAGTATACCTTCACATAGAGACTTCTACATTATGCTCATAGCAGCTTTATTCATAATAGCCCAACCAGAAACAACCCAGGTATTCAGCAGCAGATAAACTGATGTGTTCATAGAATGGAATACCACTCAATAATGAACAGGAATGAACTACTTGTTCAGATGACAGTATGAATAAATTTCAAAAACAGAATGGTGCATAAAAGAAGACTTACACTGTGTGATTCCATTTATATAAAGTTCTAGACTAGGGAGAACTAATCCATGAGGGTGGCTGTCTATAGGGCAGAGGGTTGGACCGACAGAGAAAAGGCATGAAAGGACTCTTAGGTAACCAACCTACGTCTGCATTTCTCAAAACTCAAAGGATGCATGTAAGAACTGCACATTTCAGGGCATGGAAATTTCACACACAAGCAGGGACTGAGCTCCAGGCAATGATGTGAGTGCGGAAGTGTTTACGGGTGAAATGTGCTGGTCATGTTTGCATCTTGCTCTGAAATGCATCAAAAAAAACACCAGACTGGATTGATGGAAGAACACTGTTGTTCCAAGGTATAAAGTATAAAATAAAAATTAAAAAAACCATGAGTTGTTTACTTAGGAAAATTAAGTCTTTCATAACTACAGACTGAAGTATACTCCATAACCGCCTTCATCACCTTCTCCCTAATTATGCCCCAAAGTGAAAAGAACACGCCCACCAACACTGGAAGTTCCTTGTCTGGGGACCAGGCAAACACCCTTGTCACTGTCCTGTGAGGTGACACGAGCAAGTCAAGCACGTGGCCACATTCAGATTTCACTTGTCATTTCCTCAACTGTCTACCAAACCTAATTCGGAAAAGATTTTATGAAATGCAATTTTTAATTTTAAAAAACCTGCCTAACAAGGAAATTCCAACAGCTATAAACATGAGTTTAAAAAATGTAAACAGTGTACTTTTTAAAACTTGAAAGCCAGAATCCTTTCTGGCCTCCTAATTTCCTTTGACTGGAAGAATAATCTTCTTTCCCTGATTTTTTTGCTATTAAAGACCACAAATACTTTAATTTTGGCCGTCAGAAATGCATTTATTTTCACACACGCACACACAAAACAAATTTTAAGTTCAGAGCAACCAATGGCATTTAAAAGTTCCTTCCCCGCCTCCTCCTACATATATCACACACACACCCTCAACATGATTTAGCACAACCCCCTCAAGATAATTAGCATGGCCCAAATTAAAATATAAACCTTAATGGCAAAATAATTGTGCCATTATACTTTGGGTTTAAATTATTTCCAATAATAATCCAAAGCAACACGTTACTACACTCTAAGGAAACCTACCCTGAATGCAAATAATTCCGACACATATTAGAATTAAACACTGTGTGTGTTCTAGGACTCCAGCAAGTTTTAAAAGGGGAAAAATTAAAAGGAAAGAAATCCACATGACCGTGGTCACTTAGCCCTTCCCCATGTATTTCCTCTCACCCCACTCCTAAGTCAGTTTCGGAATCACCAACTCGCATTCCATCATGTGCCAGCGGCACGTAAACTAACCGAAATAATCCCGGGTTTTAGCACTGGAACAGAAGAAGGGTAAAGTATGTGGAAGTGAGATGGAGTCTGCAGTTTAAAAATAGGCCTATGTGCAAGTTCAAAGTCAGCTTGCTAGCAAGGAGCTATGAAGAATTTCTGACATGGCCTGAACCAACAACACCTAGAAGAACTTTGATCTCTCGTTCCAACCTTCTCTTGCCATTTTCTTTCTTCATTTGAGAACTGAGTGAACGGCCAGCCTGCCTACCAGAAGTCTAGGAATAGCCCATCACTGTATTTGCTTTAGTCGTATCTCCCATCTAGAAGGCATTTCTCCATTTGTTACAGATATGTCTGACTTACTCTCAGAAATTCACACCACTTCCCTTTGTCTTGGTGAAAAAGCTTTTATGCTCAATGCTATCGCCCCAGCGTCAGTTTCAGAAGCCCAGTAAAATTGGAGACTGGATGGAAAACATGCTCTCTCGCACGATCATCTTCTGACTTCCACAGGTAACACATTGCTACAGGAACGCTTGCAGACCCGTACCTGAACATACCCTGTGCATTTCCACCCCTTTGGGTCCAGGCCTCCTAGCCACAGCTTCTCAAATCTGAACACTAAAAGTGAAGCGGCTGCTGACTCATCAGCTTTAGTCCTGGAGAGAGGTTCCCTGCCTTAGATCTAGGTTTTTCAGTTTGGCCATCACACTGGGTGGGCACCGTGATCCCAGCGAGTCTGAACCAAAAAAGGTGGTCCCTTTAAGGTGTCTGAAATTAGATCCCCAGGCCCACTTGAAGTTTCCATGTTCATTCTTTTGATGTATGGGTCTCATTACTGGGGAAATAGCTCTCCTCTTGCTCTCCGCCTGTGGCTTCCAAGTACTGCACGCTTGGATACCCGCATACATTAAAACTGATTTAAACCATTATATTAAACACCAGTGTGCTCAACAAACCAAAAAATGACCCTGGAATACAAAATACATAGTCACTTTTATACCTAGTTGGATACAAGGTAGCAAATTGATCAATATAATGGTGCAGCTTTTTATGAACGCAGGGAAAACAATTCTCAAATGTTGTACTACTTAATGCCACCGTTTAAAGATAAAACTCACATCGTCCTTGTACTCCCGAAAAACAAACTAGATTTCATGATGATCACTTGTGAGGATAACGCTGAGTGGCAGTGAATGTGTGTGGCTGGGAAAATAAGATAAACGCCTACGTTTGTATAAGCCACAGGTAAAATTAACAAATTGGCACCACACGTTTTCCAGCTTGTCCCTGTCATCTCGAGGCAGGCATGTCATGCCACTTGGAGCTTGAAAGGAAATGTTTTTTCTCCTGTTACATTTATCCTAAGCTGACATTCTCAAAGTGAAATAATAGGAGCAATTAAATTAGTACCAATTAAACAGAAATTCTGTAATCAAAAATATGACCAAAACACTTACGACATTGTTTCTCTGTGCTGAAAGCCATACCAAAAGATAAAATTGGATAAAAATTATGTATTAGTTTTCTATTGACACAAACTATCAACTTGAAAGGCAAATATAAGACAATATGCAAAACTGAACTTTTTGCCTACGTATCATTGCATAGCAACCATGATTCCATATCTGGAAAATATCTCAGAATATTGACTTTTGAAAAAGAATAGAGAAAAAGGAAAAAAAACGTACAAAAACAAAGGAAAACTAGACCAACTGCTAGATTCAATAGCAGGAACTAGGCGTGGATGGCAGGAGATCTGAGTTTTAGCCCTGGCTTTCCTTAGGTAAATCACTGCAACTTAAGAGGGTTAGCTTCTCATCTAGAAAGTAAAGGAGAAAAAATAGTTGACATCTAACTTCCTCTATGGTCTTTTTCAGGAATTCATCTCCTGGAAATAGTTTTTAAGGCTAAATATAATTCCACTACTAAATGCTTATTACTTTCATAAATACTGGCAAATTTCTGTATCATTGGGCCAGAAGAACTTTAGAAAGAACAGAACGTGTTTTTCGCTTAACAGGCACCACTTTGAAGAAGTGGAGAAGTCCCAATTTACCCAGAAATTAAAACCAAAAGTACAAAACTTTTTAGGTTTCTTACTTTTCACCCAGGAGTCCACTTGAAAGAGCTCCCAATGACCAAAGGTGGGATAATCTAAACAAAAAAAATGGTCATATAACTCAAAGAATAAGATCAATAAGGCTAATGTAATGTAAATAAGTGATCGAATCAATAAGTGGGAAGAAGGGACAAACCCTTCCAGAAGAATTCTCAATAACGTATGAAAATGTGTCCCCCTCCCCTTCCAGAGGTAGAGTGCAACTCCTCTCCCCTTGAATGTGGACGGTACCGAGCAACTTGCGTCAAAGAATGGAGCGCGGGACGGGGAGACAGTCACTGTACCGTGGAGAAGTCCGGCAGACGCCACCTTCACCGAGTGCCAAGGCCCATATCATCAGTGATAAATCACGGTCCCATCCCATGCCCTCTCATATAAAGTGATGAGAAAGGCACTTCACCTCTGTAGTATTTTCCCAAAACCATAACCCCCATCGAATCATAAGAAAAAAATCGATAAATCCAAACTGAGACATCCTATGAAATACCTTCAAGAGTGTCAAGGGAAGATGGGAAAACTGTCAGATTATAGGAGATTAAGGAGACACGATGAAAACTAAGTGTCAAGTGATACCCTGGTTCAGATCCTGGAGCAGAGGAAACAGAAAACATTACCGGGAAACAGGTGAAGGCAGCATGAAGCCTCTGTGGCTTACAGCACCGGACCGATGTCAGTGTCTTAGTTTGTTTTTCTTTAAAGATTTTATTTATTTATCTCTAGAGAGGGAAGGGAGGGAGAAAGAGAGAGAAACATCAATGTCTGGTTGCTGGGGGCCATGGCCTGCCACCCAGGCATGTGCCCTGACTGGGAATCGAACCTGCGATACTTTGGTTCGCAGCCCGCGCTCAATCCACTGAGCTACGCCAGCCAGGACCTTCAATGTCTTGGTTTTGATGAAGGTGCCATAGATACATCAGATGTGGACGTTAGGAGAAACGGGGTGAAAGGTACGGAAACTCCTGTGTTATCCTTGCCAGTTTTCTTAATATCTAAAGTTATTCCAGATAAAGTCTATTAATATAATAATAAATCAGAATGTTTATTTTAAATATTGGGAGTCAAAGGTATTACTCACTGAATTAAAGTATGCCAATAATACAAGGAATGTTGAAATAGTTTGAATCAAATAAACATTTTAGCGCCTGGCAGATGTCCCAAAAGAAACTTGTAAGACAGACACTGATCATTTTGAAGCACTGTTTCATAGTAATTCACAATTTTGTGGGATTATAAAATAAGAAAATCCTCCTCGTTTCCATAAAAGAAAACTCTCGGCAGTGCAAGCGATATGT
Organism: Tonatia bakeri; assembly: GCA_004024845.1. Lineage (NCBI taxonomy): Eukaryota > Metazoa > Chordata > Mammalia > Chiroptera > Phyllostomidae > Tonatia > Tonatia bakeri. The sequence goes on from PVIA01000077.1 coordinate 468,947, forward strand.
ACTAGGTACTTGGACTTCCTGACCTGTAACTCCAGGCCCAACCATAACGGAGGAGACCGAGAAAGGAACACAGAAGAAAACAGTCAGGTCAGTGATCCTGTGGGAAACTCTATCTTCCTCCAAGTCGAGCATGGGAGAACACTCCAGCTGAAGCTCCTGAAGAATCTGGGATTTCCCACGACCCTAGAAGACAGGCCTTGGATCCCCAGTGAGACGCCTCCTTAGGCAGTACACTGAGTGATCTGTGCCCCACCCTGCCTGTCTTCACAGGGGAGAAGGAAAGGGGGGTAACCTGGCAGAATGGAGGTGGAAGCTGTGAAGGGAACAGCCTGCACTGCTGTCAACTGTAGAGCAAAGACAAGTGGCCCTCCGCGAGTGGAGTGCACATCGGAGAAAACGAGTGGGGCACTGACGACGTCCTGTGTTGCCAAAGGGTTTTTTCCTTTCCCACCGGGGGACTCCATTTCCCAGCCTTTGCTGACTTAGATGTTAACTTAGAAGTTTGAAACTAAGTTCTCCCTGATGGAAACATGAGTGGGAGTCACTTTCCATTTCTAGTAACAGCCAAGCAAAAGAGGGTATGAGACAGCTCTGTGAATACCTTAAAACCTTGGGAGGGAGGGAGGGAGGGGGGGTGGGAGGGCTTGATTGGGAGTAAAGGGGAGAAAACTGTACTTGAACATTCATTTAAATAAACAAAAAATAAAATAAATAAATAAATAAATAAATAAAAATACACTAAAACCAATGAATTGCGTACTTTAAATGGGTGAATTGCATACCATGTTAGTTGTATCTCAGAAAAGCTGCTACACAAATAAATAAATAAAAATACACTAAAACCAATGAATTGCGTACTTTAAATGGGTGAATTGCATACCATGTTAGTTGTATCTCAGAAAAGCTGCTACACATACAAAAAAAAGAGGGGCTATAAGCCTCCAAGAGCCTCTCTCCTGTTGGAAGTAAAGAACTTTAAGATGAGGGGCTGCAAAAGTGAACCAGTTGGGACTTTGGCTCACTGATGGAGGAGGGATGGCTTGGGGAGTCGCATGCACCACACTGGCCGTGATGCAAATGTGTTAAGCTGTTCAGATCCGTGTTATCGCAGCATAACTTGGTCTATGCTAATTAATATAAACATAGCTTAAGCTTTCTGGGTAGTATTCTGCCAAAGGTGGTTCCCTGCAAATAGCACCTGTGTCTTACCCTTCCCTCTCCCTGCCCCAACCCCATAAGACTGAAAGGAGGCCATGCACCCCTTCCTCCTTCCTCTACCTCGGCTCCCCCTCTCACCAGGCAGAGTATGAAAGGGAAAGGGACATTTTTAATTCAGTATGAGATTAAAATTTCAAAATTGGAAGCGACCCAAAAATCACGGCATCTTACCAAAATATCAAAATGTAACAAAGTGTGACTCTAAAAAGGCAATTAGTAAAAAAGAAAAAACCATTCATTATTACTGACGTCTCCTCAGTAAGCTAATGGCCATTAGCTACCATCCCAGTCTCTGCTTTGCTTTGTCCTGTCACGGGACTCTGCGCGTCTTTCTTTTAGATGACGTGAGTTTATGGTCAACAAAAAACATGGTTGGCAAATAGTAAATCAGGTGCGTAGACATTTACACTTAGTACTAGGTATTATCTGCTCAGCTTTTTTTAAAATCCATTCTCAAGATTTTCATAAAAGGGTTTTTGTTTGTTTTGTCCAATATTTTCTTATTTGTCCTGGAACAGACGACGTTTAAATATGTGTAAAGAATCTAATTCGATCTTAGCTAGATAGGAACACTAGCAGACAGCCCTTTTGAGGCATCAGTGCGTCACTAAAATCCCACCTAACACTTTCCCAATACGGCACGTGTGTGTATTTGGCATAAGTGTTGGAATTTGAGAGCTCATGGGTATGTCCACAGCAGTGGTCCTACGACATGGCACCCCACCCAGAAAGCTGCTCTGGTCGTAGCTAAGTTTCATGGCTATGGACAGGAAAGCACCCGAAGTCCTCACCAGTTTGTCCCACCTGAGGCACAGGCATGAAACCAGGCTGCACACCTAGAAGCCAACAAATGTAAAACTGGACAGAGATGTGCCAAGCTGACTCCCACCTTCACACACACATCTGTTCAAAATTCAAACAGCTTTTGTGGAAACCATAGAGCGGTATTCAAATAAAATGTGAAACAGTTATGTTCATTTCAAAAGGAAATGAAAATACATGTCTATGTATATGGGTTCTACGTTTCCTGGGAGAGTTGACAGGCCTGCTGTGACTGAGATGGTTGTAAGCCTAACAGACTGAGCAAGACACAGGAGCAGAAATCAACTGGCTTCGCTGGAGTGGCCAGCCATCTCTGGGCCCGCCTGCCACACACCACTCGGTAGGCCGAGGCTGCAAACCCACAGCAGCTTTGCACCTGTCACACCTTGGCGACACCAGTTTCGGGAACCCAAGAGCAACCTGGAGGACAGCTGAGCCATCACAAACAGATGGAGCCCTGAACAGTGCTCCAAGGCAATGCCAGCATTTCACAGGCACATCCAGAGGATTCTCAATCAGTGAGGGCAGGGCCACCACAGTCGGGATGAAGGAAGCCACCTAAGTACTTCTGTTCTCAGTGAATCCTCACTCGGCAACACCGCAGGGGGTTTTGCAGTTTTTACAGCACTCCCCCTGCCTTAACTCACTAAACTTCACAATGAGGCCGTGAAGAATGATCATAAAGCCAGGATGAAGCAAAATACAAACCTGCACCCAGGTGTTCACCCAAGTCCAGGGTGAACACCAAACAAAGCTCCTACACACCACCATTAGCACATTTGGGTGCCAGTACAGGTTCAGAGACACCTACATGATGCATATGTCAAGTAACCTCTCTATTTTTTGAGTGGCTGTCAAAAAGTAAAATGTAGCATCTCAGGCTTCCTCCATCTGGAAAAAAATTAAGAGATTCCAAAAAAGTGCACAAGTCACCGGTATGTAGCTATGTGTGCAACTATGATGGACTCTTTAAATATACATAGAATGCCAACTTCATAAAAACAGGTGAAGAGGATCCCTAAGCCAGCCAGGCGACCAGCCCACAAGTTAAAGGACCTGCAGGTCTGTCCCGCTCTGCTGTCACAGTTTTGATGCAGTGGATGCTCTAAAGTTGCACTAACACCGGTGACTGGAACTGTGCTCGTCCAAACTGAGGTGTGTCGTGAGCATAAACTACACGTTGGTTTTAAAGGCTTAGCATGGACCAACCAATGTAAAATATCTCACCAATATTTTATCTTGATTACATGACGAAACAATGTTCTAGATATAATATATAGGGTTAAAATATTATTTAGCAATTTCATCTATTTCTTTTCTACTTTTTTATATATTTTACTTATTTATTTTTAGAGAGAGGGGAAAAGCGGGAGAAAGAGCGGGAGAGAAACACCGATGTGTGAGAGAAACATCAATCAGTTGCCTCTTGTATGTGTCCGGACCAGGGACTGGTCCCACTGCCCAGGCATGTGACCTGACCAGGAATCAGACCGGCAACCCTTCGCTTTGCGATGACACTCAACCACCTGAGCCATGTGGGTCAGGGCCCATTTTACTCTTTTTATATGGCTACTTAGAAAATTTAAGCACATGTGTGACTGGCACTCTACAATGACTGACATGCTGTTCTAAACACAGAAATCATGATCAACGCCGCTGCTCCCAGAGATGGAAACCGTGACAGGCCGGGCAGAACCTCTGCAAGGCGCTCCCTCCCGTCCTCCAGGCTGCCAGACTCCGGCCAGCAGGGCACAGTCCTATCTCCTCCAGCAAAACCCACCCAGCCCAGCCAGTGCCCCCGCAGCTGTCAGACAAGCAGGGCCCCCACTCCCTCTACAGGCACTACTGCCCCCCTTCTGCTTCCTGTCCCCCTCCTCCCTCTCCTCCTCTTCCCCCTCCTCTATCACCGTGGCCGCCGCTCCAGTGCTGAAAAGATGGGGAAGTCCCGAAACATCCCCCAATCCCTCAGAAACTCAGATGACTTTGCAAAAAAAGGTCCAATGGCCTCCCAACTCTTATGATCATGTACCGTGTCAGAAAAACAAAACAAACCCAATATATGTATATTTATCAATGATATACGTGCTCTTCTACATTAATCTGCATGTTATAAAAACACACTCAAACAATAGAAACTTAGAAGACTGAGATAAAGACAAAACTAAGAACTTAAAAAAATAATTTTGACCCTTGCTAGTATGGCTCAGCAGATTGAGGGGCAGCCTGCGAATCAAAGGGTCGCTGGTTCAATTCCTAGTCAAGGAACATGTCCGGGTGGCAGGCCAGGTCCCCAGTGGGGGGCATGCAGGAAGCAACCACATATTGATGTTTTTCTCTCTCTCTTTCTCCCTCCCTTCCCTTCTCTCTAAAAATAAATAAAACCTTTTTTAAAATTATATAAAAAATAATAATTTTGTTTTGCTTGTTAATCCTTTTTATTCTCACTAGAAACATTTTTCAGTGACTGCACCCTATTGAAGGCACAGAGATCCAAATGGAAGAAACGGACTTACAAAGTCGCCATATTCACATTTCAGTCTCATATACTAATTACTCAAAGGCTTTTGTTTACTAAAATTAATAACTTACCATCTACCCTGTCAGTCAGTTGGTCTGACAAACTAATTGGAAAGTACTACATTCTGACAAAATTTTGTATTGGATTTGAAACCCTGTATTTGGAAGATTCCAGTTTGTTCTGGATTTTTTAAGTATGCAGATATGAGTTTTCATAGATAACACACTAAGATCACTTTCAGCAATGAACATCACATATCAATTGAAGTAGTTCCATAAACTTATTTTACAAATGCTCTCTATAACACAAGACTATTATTAAAAGAAAAAAGTTACTTTCTTACTCATAAAGATATCACCTCTACCCTGTATATTATTTTTTTTAATATCTGCAGGGCCACAATACCGCAGCCACATATGATGTAAAAGATCAGCAATCTTGAAATGCTATCTTTGGAAAAAAATCCTAATCCACATTCAACGACTCACCTTTAAGTAATTTGCTCCAGTGAGCACGTGTGGTAAAATTCTTTGGCTATTAAAGGCAATACGGTCTGTCAACCCATTAAATTGGACAGCGTTAAACCCCCACCACCAGAGGCAGCCCCCCTTGGGAGCGGAATGCACACTCTTCTCTCGAAATGCCTGGGGCTGCCACCCTGCTGACTCTGGCCTTGGGACCACATGAAGGGTCAGTCTGGGCATTAACTATGAGTAAAACTGAACCCCTATTTTTGGACAGAAGGTACATATAAGGACAATGTCTATCTTTCTTCCTTGCATCCCCGTGGGATGTCTCCCACAGGTCTGGGGTGTGAGCGGCTGACTTTGGAAAGTGCTGCCATAGACATGGATGTGCCAGGTCAACATTGTGACTGTCACAACCACTACTGACCCAGTCACTTGTTTCCTTTTACTAACGGAAGACAACAACATTGTTCTGTCCAGGAGAGACTGGGGAGAACCTGTGCGGCACTCCCAGAACGCTCTCATGGTTCTGGTTCTGTCTTCCCTGTCAGTACCCGGCTGCATTGTAAGGAGTGAGTTCAATTACAGTCATACCCCTCCCTGCACTAAATAAATGCAGCTCATCTCTTTCTACCAGACCACCTGCTACTGAAATCCTCAGCTGCTTCTGCATTCCTGCTTGGTTCTTGGTCCTCTTTACAACAGGCCCCAGAATCCACCACTCCAAAATGGTGCCAGGTAACACTGCTATGGCTTATTCAGGGTCCAAGCACTTCTCCTTTTGAACACTGAAAAGGTCTTCTAAACCATGGAGCAGTAACCTATGAGTTACTAGAACCGCCTGCCCTCGCCCCCTTCCTTCTCTCCACCACCAGGTTTTCCAAGGTGTCACCTCACCTGCGTTGCACTCCAAGCTCACTCGCATCCATCTACCTAACAGGAATACTGCATGAGACGCATGCTCAGCCCAATTTCTCCCTACACATCCTCCCCCCAAGCAATCGCTTACAGATTTCCTCCCAGATAAAATGTCATTTCCCCTCCTTTTAGCCTATCAAGCCCTACACATTTGTCCAGAGTGAACTGCTCTCAAGCCTTCTCAGGCTTCAGGCTTGTCTCGGAGGGCCTGCGCCCTCTCCGAAGGACCAATGGAGAGCAGGTGCCAGTACGTAAATGCGGCTCACCCTGTATGTGGGGATAATTTTTTTTATTAGATACAATGTGGATTGTCTAATAATTATAGCTACATAATCAAGAACACACATTATCTGGGTACCTCTCTTAATACATTAAAAAAGAAAAGCTTTTTTTCTCAGCCAATGGTTAATCATGTCAGAAATCAAAGCTGCATGCACAAGGGCTGAAAAGACTCCGGGCTCCATCCCACCACTGTAACATGCCCCTAATTTCATCTGACGCAGAACTTCCTGCCATAATGTTTTCAAGCTGAGACACGGCCCATTTGCTGTGCCGTCACTACAGTCAATTTGCCAATCACACCCTCCAGAGCAGAGGTGCACAGCCATTTGGGGACCACAGGCTCCTTTGAGGCTGATGAGAGCTTATGACCATTCCCCATGAAAATACTTATGTACCCAAAAATGTGTACACGATGCCAGGGGTGGTGGCTGGAGCCCCAAAGGCCTTGAACCCTGGTTGCTTTTTCCAATGTCACAGGGCCTACAAGTCAAGTGGCGGGAAGGGAGTATTACAGCCTTACAGAGAGCCCTTCCCAGAAGTTTTCACAGACTAAACCAAATATTTTTTTTAAATAAACACTAATTTATGAGCATATCTAGACAGATGTTGAAAATACAGACTGCCACTAGCCAGGCACAAGTTAAGGTGCCCTTACCTTCCCTAGAAGTGTTGGTTATCTGCTTGGATGACTCCAGGGTCACAGAACAACTCGACCTCAGTGCCCAGAGGGAGGAGCCACCCACCGGCCGTGCCTCATCCAACTCCGGGCTCGAAAGGATGGACCTTGAACAGCCTCCGTGCTGTTGTGCAATTGCTTTTCTCATCAGAGTAAACCATCCCTTTGCCATTTCCAGCCCTTCCAGCTTCCACTGGCAACCGAACAAATCCTTCTTTTCTCTTTTAGACTGAAGATCAAAGTTCCTCCCGTGCTTTTTGGCTCTTCTCTCTCTCTCTCCCTCTCTCTCTTTTCTCTGTCCTCCTGTTTCAAAACCACATTGAGGAAAAGCACATCCTCACCACTCCTGCCCCAGTCGGAATCAAAGTCCACTTTAGTTTTCCTTGGCAACCACTCTAGAGCATCTTCTTTGAAGCACTTTATAAACTGTTTAGATCAAATGCACTGAAAACCTTAACAAATCCCCAAAAAAGAAGGTCTGTTAAAAATCAATCATATCAACAAGAAAGCAAAAGGCCCAATTAAACCCACGGGCAAAAGACCTAAACAGACACTTCAAAGAAAATACATGGATGGCAAGCAAGCCTATGAAAAAATGCTCCATATCTTTGATCTTGAGGAAAATTCACATTAAAACCACAGCGAGTTACTTGCGACTACACACCTATTGGAAAAGCACAAAGGAAAACCGACACCACCGAGTGCTGGTGAGGACTCGGAGCTCCTGGAACGCTCACGCTGCTGGAGAAAATACCACGGCGAAGAGATAACGATGTACAAGTTGCCAGTCATAATGACAGCCACAGAGATGCAGAAGACAGCATAGGAAATAATAATAACACTGTAACAACTACACATGGCACCAGACGGGTGCTAGAATGAGTGGGGTGATCTCTTTGTAAATTTCTGTTCAACTACACTGCACGCTTGAAACTAAATGATATTGTACGTCAACTGCAATTGAGAAATAATTTTTTTAAAGGAAGGGAATTCTGACTCATACTACAACATGGATAAACCTCGAGGACATGAAGCTCAGGGAAATAAGACAAAGGGCATACGATTCCACTCGTACGAGGTCCTTGGCACAGTTGAACTCACAGAGGCAAAGTAGAATGATGGCTGCCAGAAACTGGGAGGAGGGGAGGAAACGGAGAGTTATTGTTTCATGGATACAGTTTCTGTTTTGCAAGCCATATTCTGCTCCTAGATGGTGACGATGGTTGCACAACAACATAAATACCACTGACTGTTGTTCTTAAAAAGTGATTAAGATGCTAATTTTTATGTTATGTATATTTCACCACAATAAAAAAATATTTAAAGAATACAAAATGGCATCAGCACTGTGGAAAACAGTTTGGAAGCTTCTTACAAAGCTAAACATACACTTACCAAATGACCCCCAGTCAGGTGACCTCGTCAAATAGACACAAACAGACGTACCTGGTATGAATTCTATCATAATATTTATCACACCGCACAGCAAGTACATGTGTGTGCATCTGCCAGTAAACTGTGAGTTCTTTAAGGGTAACTCTGTCTTATTTATCTGTTTATCCCCCTACCTATCCTTTAACACAAAGCTTGGCACACAGGTGTTCAAGTGTTTGCAGAATAAATAAAAGAATAATATTTAACTGTGTGCTCCACTCCAGCTTACACACTGGGAATAAGCACTCCCAGTCTGCAGAGAACTGTCTAGCTAGAGACACAGGCTTGACCCAGAGAAAACGGTGAACATGAGAGTGAATGCCTAACTCCTAGCTGTGTGAAGTGATGTGGTGGGAAAAGGCTCATAATCATTCTTTGGGGTCAGACAGGCTTGGGTTCAAGGTCCGACTCTTGCTTACTAGCTGTTCCTCTGGAAGGTTACTTGCCATTTCTGAAACTAATTTTCCTGCTCTATAAAGAGAGGATGGGACTGTTGGAAAGCAGCCTGACAGTCAGCTGGCAGGTACCAGTACGATGTCATCATCGTAAAACTACTGAACTATCACAGAGCAGTTGGGGACTGAAAAAATCAGCGGCAGCACCTTGTGTAGCATATGATTGATGGACCACTATGCTGTACTTCTGAAACTAATACAGAATAATAGTGAATGTAAGCTGCAATTGGAAAAGACACTCTTTAAAAAAGAAATTCTTACCTAGCAGATAGCAAAGAGATACTGTCCTAAGACTCCCAAAGGCCACCACCCCAGAGCCTCCCCCAGACCTCCTTCAATCCAGCACTGCAGGAACCACCTCCAGGGCCACAGGGACCCGGACCCACCCTGCGCTGGCACCGTTGGCATGGCTCTGTGCCTCTGCTCTGCAGTGGGCGACATTCTGAACACCGCCGTTACCAGATCATCTGTGTGAACACCGGACATGCGACAAACACTGGTATGTTCTCAATAAACGGTGGCCATTGTGGACATTCGGGGAGGCTCTGGGAAACTGAACTGTGTCCCACCATTTGTGGGAGGAGGTGACAGGTGGAGCTGAACAGAATACAAAGTGTGGAGTTTAGAAAAGACCGGGCCCGTGGTACGAAGCGCATTAAAACGAGTTTAGGTTTGATGAAGAAGAAAGTGGTAAGTCAGTCCTCTTTTGACTCCCAGGACAGCTGCTGTAAAACCCTTCCTGTTACCTTCATCACGTGAAACACTATTCTGTGTGTGCATGGGTGCCTTGCCCTGAACTGGGAGTGCCTCCACGACACGGGAAGGACCGTACTGATCATGAGTTGCGGGGAGGAAGCTCTCTCTGGAGGTGGAGTCCTGGTACCTGCTGCTCCAAACACCTGGGTTCATCCCATCCTCGGGTCCCTGGTGAACTCCCTCCGACATGCTCCCTCCTCACTAACCACTGATGATCACCTCCTACAATCAATACTCACGATGGCAAACCCGAAGCTTACCCTTCAAGTAAAAATCGCTTATTTTCTGCTATGCCAGGGGATGAGACCTCTACAGGTCTCTGTCTTTTGCACCTGCACAGTCCCAGGCTCTACCTGGACCTTACCAATCTCTCCCAGACTCTAAAACGTGTCTCGTTAGATTGCTCACCTGATCTCAGATACTCTAGGATTCTCACCTAGTCCCCCTCCCCTTCCTGCTTTCATTCCCAACACGCATCATACACAAAACCAACCTTTCCTCTTGAAAACCTTCACTTTCAGCAACCATCACCAGCCTTGCCTTGCCTTCGGACCTGCCTTTCCAAACCCACTATCACCCCAGGTTCGAAAACGACACACGAAACTGATAGTTATCAGATTCCAACTCAGATTTCTGAGAAAGAAACCATAAGGGGCCAACAAAAATGAAACTTCCTTCACTCCCTCAATTTCAATTTAATTGCCTGTGATTATATTATTATAGCCCCCCACAAACACAACATGTAATTTCTCAGTGACTTAGACAAGTCTGTGATTAGAACTGGTCAGCTGAAAATACACTTTATTTCAATTTTGGTTAGAAAAGACATTTTACTTGGTGTCCTGATGTATGTGGCCATACGGGCTGCCAAGCTGCAGGTGGTCATTGCAAGGGATGAGTCAAAATCAGCCTTAAAAGTTATAAATTTAGGACCAAGATGAAGCACACGCAAAACAGATATAACAGCATTACTATTTATAGCTATGCTAATTCAAGAGTATCCTTGGTTTTAAAAACACGCCCTGGTGGGGTTTGGGCTCTCTCCTAATGGCAGTTCCGTTTCTTCCCATCAGATGCCACTGGAATGGGGGCAACGACATGTCTGCCCTTTCCCTGCCCCCAAATGACTAGCCCTCGCCTCCTCCCTGTGTAACAACAAACACTGCTTTGCTCTTCTTTCACATCCTCAAAGAGCAGAGTGATAATGACACACAGAGGCAGTTTAACCTCCGAAGACCCTGACCGGGACTCTAACAGTGCAAGTCTGTGAGGGCTGAAGAATGTCCGAGCGAAACACCTGGGGAAAATGGAGCAACAGGAGACAAGGTTTAACTACGAGGCTGGGGACAAAAAAGACAAAGGACAGGAAATGGAGGCATGGCCAAGAGCACAGGTGTGCCGGTCAAGGTGCCAAGGGGCGGACAAGGGGACACGCTGCCAAGGGCCCGGCAGATCCCTCAGGCTCCCTGGCCACTCGGTTGGATGAGCGAATGCCTGAACCTCTCCAAGGACCCAGAGGGTAGTTATTCAACTGTGATGGGAGCTCCCGTAGAACAAGGAACTCCATGGTTTATTCTCCAAACACTAGGTTTCTAATTTCTCTGAACAAAAACCCTTTAATGTGAATTAACTCGGATCGAGACTTCTGGCAAAGTAGAAGGTTAGATGGCCAGAGAACATTTGCTAGTATCAAACAACGAAAATTACTGGAAAGAATATTGAACTCCAGTTCAGCTGGCAAGAGAGTAGAAGAAACTCTCAAAGGCCAGAAACAACCAGAGAACATGAATGCAGGGAAATGAGTTGGCACCAGAATGGGAACTTGCCCTCGAGGGGCATCTGCCGTTTCTGGATGCCTGGATTACAGGGCACAGAGCACGGGATAGAGCCTGGTAACTGTACGAGATAAAGGAGCCCCCAGAAGGCCAAAGCGCAGTGTGTTCAACAGGCGAACCAAAGAAAACCAGCCTGCAAGTGAGTGAACTCGAGGATATACGCCCGTCTCGGCTCAGGTTCTGGTAAACATGAAAAGTTTTGGTAACGACAACAAAAGTCATCCCAGGTGAGAATTCCTAACTATTCATCCTGCTCTGCACAGGTTTGACAGCCAAATAAAAAATACCTTAATGACCAGAACAACAGCAACTCCAAACTTTAGTTAAAAGTGGGCCTGGATGGGTAGTGCCCCCGAGAACTTGTTAAAAGCACATGCAAACACCCTCTGTAGGAACATACCTTACAACTGGACCGTAAGGAATTCTAGAGATAAAATTCCAGCGAATGTTTGAAGTCACAAAAGGTGCAAGGAAACGAGCTGGAATTTGACAAAACCTAAATAGCAGCGTTGGTTCAATGACAAGCACAGGTGAGACTGGAAGTGAAAGCTACAGAATGTAAGAGCATTTACTATATACATAAAGATGCTGAGATTCTGACTGAGTGATGAAAGGCTATTCATATAGACTAGATATGAAAAATAGCTGTTCAATATAAAAAATAAATAACATCTGAGATGGGTAACCCAGAGGATGACAGCTGGTACAGCAGAGCTCAGTAGGGAAATGAACTGGAAGGAACCGACCCGTATGCAGTGCCGAGACCAGGGAGAATACAGGAGAACTGAAGGATACAGAGAACAGAATGAAAAGGTGTAGTAGTTGTCTGCTCACACTTGTAAGATGAGAGAACTGGGGAGAGGTAACAACAGTCGGAGAGGGGGAAAATGACTAATTTGCCCGAAGTGGAAAACATGAATTCTCACATCATGATCCCAATAAATCCCAAGTAAGATCAATAAAATCTAAATGGAAAAAAAAAGATTACGTATCAAGGAACAAGAATCAGACTGATTATTCACAGATTTGATCATCAGCTGATTTAATAAATAACAAGGGAAGCCAGAAGCCCATGGAAACTGGCTTCCAAATGCTTACACAGAGTACTGCCAAGCTCCAAGAGCACACCCAGTAAAATCCGCTGAAATAAGAAGACCCTCACCACAGGATTTTCCGAAGGAGGCACTTTAAGGAAAACTGTCCCAGAGAGAATTCTAAAATGCAAGGAGGAGTGGTGAACCAAGAAAATGGTAAATGTGTGAAAGATCTAAATAAGCATTAACAATACAAAGCAGCAATATATAACATCTCATTTGTAGGTTTAAGATCATTTCACTGAAATGTTGAAAAATAACACCACAAACCTTTGGAGGGAATGGTCGAAGTTGAAATGTATTAAGGCCTTCTGTTGTTTGATAAAAAGGTAAAAATACTGAGTATCTCTTGCCTTTGTGAATTTAAATATATATATGTGGGGTAAACATCTGGAATAATCACTAAGAGAACAGAAATAGAGTACATATAATCCAAAGTAGTTCATGAGGAGGGAAGAAAGAATGAGGAGAGGGAAAAAGAGAACTGACCAGTCCAATGGGAAAACCAAAAAAAAAAAAAATTAAAGAAAAAAATGTAAGCACAAAATGACAATAAAAATTAGATCATACTCATGGAAACCATCCCAATAGTTTTATAAGCGAGTTCTACCAAATATCCAGTCTTATACAAAATTTCCTCAAAAATGTACCAAGAAAGAGCACTCCCCAGCTCATTTTATTATGCTAACATCACCTTAATACCAGAGTCACACGGAGGCAGTGCGAGAAAGCACGACTGCAGGCCAGCACGCTCGTGGATGCAGATGTAAACTGAAAGCGCCGAAAGATTTTTTTTGAAAAGACACCACAGCCAAGTGAAGTTTATTCTATGAATGCAAGGTTGTTCCAACATTAGCAAACCTCTTAATATAATTCCCCACATTAAAGATAAAAGGAATCCATATGATCAAACCAGCAGATCAAATGATCAAATTCCACATCTGTTGATACTCTTGGCAACCCGGCCACACAAGGGCCCTCCTGCACCTGAGAAAGGGCACCTGCGAAAGCCCTGCAGCAAACGTGGCTCTCAGCGACGAAAGGGCAACCAAACTCACTTTAAGGAAGAACCATGCCCACTATCACTACTTCTGTTTCACAACGAACTGGAGGCCCCAGCCAGTTCAATAAGGCAGAAAAATCACAGATATAAAGAATAGGGAAAAAAACCTCTCATCATTATGATAGAATTTTCTTTTTTTTAACATTTTTTATTGTTGTTCAAGTACTGTTTTCTACCTTTCCCCCACCCCTCCCCACCACTCCAGCCCTCCCAATCTCCCTCCCCAATTTTCTATAGAAATTCCAAAAGAATCAGACAATACACCATAATTAATGAATTTAGCAAAATTTCAGTGTACAAAAAAAATGCAACTTATTTCTACATAAAGCATGTTTGAAAATGAAATTTTAGGAAAAAATTCCATTACAACAGTAACGAGGAATATCATATGGATAGATCTTTCAAATGTGGTACAAGGTCTTCATGAAGAAAATTATGAAACTGTATTCAAAAATATTAAAGATCTAAACAGAGAGAGGGCCATATTTACACATAGGTAGAGTCAGTATCAGAAATATGTATATTTATCTCAAAATTATATACTCATTCAATGCAAAAATCAAAATTCCAGGCAGGTTTAAAAATATATATATATATATATATGACAAGCTGATTTTATAATTACGTGGACATGCAGCAGAACAGCGGAGGGGGAATCTGCCTCCTGAGACCTGTTATACAATAGAGGCATTGGCTCGAGGACAGAGGCCAATGTGACAGGACAGGGGATTCAGAAACTGACTTACCCAGATTCACAGACTGGCACGTGACAAATACAGCACCACAGTTTGGTGGGGAGGGGAAATCAGTCAACACACAGTCCCAAGACAATAACTTATCCGTATGGCAGAAAAAACCCACACCATCCTTACTCAAAGTCAATTCTAGGCACATCACACAAATGTGAAAGGAAAATCTTAAAATACAGAAAAATATCTGAGAGCAATTAGGGAAGAATTTCTTAAATGAGGTAACACAATTGATAAAGGAAAACACCGATCAATTTAACTACCCTGGATGAGTAGCTTTCAGCTTTGACAAGAGCTCACTATAAAACAGGCATTTCTCAAAGCAGAGTGTGTTTCTAAAGCAAAAATTTCACGATACAAAATTTATCCTTGATACAAAGTGAAACACTTTTTTTTTATTCCATTCTGTGAAAACTCTTAAAAATATGTAACAGAAGACAAAAAACTCAACACAACACTGTTGGAACAACAAAACACTGGGAACAACCCAAATGCCCATCATCAGGAAGACGAAGATATAGATTGTGGTATATTCATATAATGGGATACTACAAAAAGGAAACAAAGCATCAGGGTAATCAACAGTTCTCAAACTGTGGTCCTGAGACCAACACCTCAACATCACCTGCAAGTGTTAACCACACAAACTCTTCATCCCACAATTACTGGGTTGGAAACGGAGGTGGGGGACCCAGCAAGTGGAGCACTGGAAGGCCACGGGGTGAATCTGATAGACTCAAGTTTGAGAGCCGCTCTTCTGGGTGAATGCCAACACCTGGACAAGAAAAGCCAGTCTCGGAAGAATACAAAAATATTATACTTACTTCAAAGTCAAAAACTGGCTAAGTGAAAACTACAGCGGAGCTCTAAAGAAAAACAGGGAATGGCTAATACACATCCTTTGTGGGAGAAAGAAGATAAGGTTTGGGGAAAGGCCACAGAGAGAGCTAAGGTGATGGTGTTTCACTTCGTCTGTGCATACAAGAATTTTGGCTTCCATTATTATCCTTTAAACTATGTATGTGTTGTAAGTTATGTCTTTTTGTAAGTGATATATTTTCTAACAACAAAAAAACTAAAATGCAGAGCTGGAATTTAAAAAGAACATATAAAATTGTGAGCATACAATAGTACAGCCCGTATAAAGTCGTTTCTAACACAAGGTCTCACAAAAAGATACGAATATTTGTAGACGATGAAACATTCGCCATGAATCATGTGTTTTTCACTGTTTTCCCACGTGTTTCATGATGCATAAAATAACTGTCTGAGAAGAAACCTTCTCCTATAGAAATTACGAACAAATGAACAATGTATAAAATACTTCAGTGCCCACCGGGAAGCTTAGTCCTCCTTCCTGGACTTGAAACCCTAACCCTGACAAAGCACAGATTATTGTCCCAGGGAAGATAGTAGCTTTCAATTCTGGTCTCAAATGTATTTTTCCCCTCTAATTTTCCAAAAAACACTTTCATGGAACTCTACTCCATTTTAATTATAGGCACACCTCGGAGATGCCGTGGGTTCGGTTCCAGACCACCGTAATAAAGCAAGTATCGCAATAAAGCAAATTGTAATCTTTTTTTTTTTTTTGCTGGTGGAGGGTCTTGCTTTCAATTTGTAAAAAACACAACACCTGTGAAGCACAATAAGCTAGGCACAGTAAAATGAGCTATACCTATACTACTCTCACCGCGATAGCAAGGTATCTCACCAGTTAGAAGCAATTGTTTTTTAAAGCAGAAGCAAAAAAAACAAAAAAAGTTATGTATATAAGTTTAATATTAAGACTATACAAAAAACCTCTTATAGAACCATACAAGAACTGCCTTAAGAATCTCATTTGTTTCTGATTTACGTTCTCCGTTAGCAATGTGTTGTTAAATCACAAGAGAATAAGTGTTGCTCACATGAATTAACTCCTATCCATTTGCACCAAGGGGAACCGAAAGGTCGGCTTCGGCGTCCAAAGAAAGGCAATTATGCACAATGAGCAGAGGAGTGGTTCGAGGCTGCTCTGCCAAGAAATGACATATTCCAGCGGAGTCAAACCACCCTCTTCAAACTCTGGCGTTCTGCAGTACAAAAATAAAACCAGAGTTCACTGAAAAGCGAAGCTTGCCACCTGCTGCCCGATGGCATAATCGTGAAAGTTCAAGTTGTGTCCACGTTTTGTACTTAAATCCTTTTACGACTGGTATGGATGTTT
The DNA here is from genome assembly GCA_004024845.1 of Tonatia bakeri. Lineage (NCBI taxonomy): Eukaryota > Metazoa > Chordata > Mammalia > Chiroptera > Phyllostomidae > Tonatia > Tonatia bakeri. The sequence goes on from PVIA01000077.1 coordinate 485,443, forward strand.
GCGTTTTCTGTACTTTTTCATTAGTTCTCACTTGGTTGGTTTTTTTCTTTTTTTTAAAGAGAGACTGTCAGCCCCAAAGTTTTTTAACCGGAGGCTGTTTCAAACCTTTTACAGAATTGGCTCTAAGAAGTGAGCTGAAAAGAAAAATAAAAACACAAAGAAAAAAAACCCTTCCAGACTACTACACACATTGTGTGTATAACAAACGGACCTATGTGCCGTTGTGTGTGTTGCAGTGTCCAGGCCAGGGGAGAATTCCTTTGAAAACGTGCCAGCACTGTCCTGGCCTCCGCAGGCTGTCATCATTCTAGATGATGCGAAATGCTGAATGCACGTTCTGGTCCACACAGACTTCAAAGCGCAAACTCTAATAGTTCAACCGTAGTGTATACACGTTTACGTGACAAAATTTTAACTAGCAGCCCGGCTAACCAACAAGGGAAAAAAACTCACTGGCAAGATTTCACCATTGCTTTATCAGCTCTCAATGTGTCGACTTTTAAATGATCTTAATTGTGTTATATTAACGAGTGTTTTCACAGGTTACGTAAAAATATTATTTTTTCCATTTGAACACATTCTCAGAAACCCTGGGAGGTAAAAGCATTGCATCCATTTTTTTCTTAAAGAAAACAATACACCTCCAAGTTTGGCCTCATTCTTGTAACTCTGTAGATCTGTGTATCCATACTATCTTCCCCTCAAAAAGAAACAGAAAACACTCCTAGGAAGAAAGTGAAACTCTGAATTTAGGGGGAAAATACAGAGAGAGAGGTCCTGAAACCCATCACAAGGCAATCCAGGTGCAATGGCCCCTCCGTATGGTCTCTTTTAGCTCAGGAGATTTCGCAGGTGTGAAATTCCTAGAAGCTTTTAGGGAAAGGAACTCAACCCACCACTTTGAGGCCCCTCTGAAATAAAGCTTTAAAGGCTTTCCCTGGCGGAACTTGTCCATATGCAAAACAGCACCCATGTGAGTTCAAGTTTTTTAGTTGTCTGGGAAGTACTATGAAGCAGACAATAAAAAATAATTCATTTTCAAGACAGATGGCACCATAAGGTTGCACTATTTTCTAGTGCGTGTTCTTTCCAAAGCACTTAGAGGCAGTGTCTCTGTAAATACAAAGGGAGGCGTGCTCAGCTGCACCCAGCGAGCTCCGGATCCTGCCACTCCTGGGAAACAAAGCATACACAGATGCCCTCTTTGGCTGTGACTGGTGTACCTTGTTCTTCAAAAACGCTCCAGAAGCTATGGATTCATGCATGACTGTTGCTCGCCACTTCCAGTCCGGCAAAAAGCATTGGAAAGTATTTCTGACTCTGTGAGCGAAAACCCTGCTCTAACTATCGAGCAGCACGTTACTGGATTGATTACAAAGCAAATCACAAAAACTCCCCTGGCACCCTTTGGCGCCACAGCTAAATTAAACAACAAATAGAAGCAAAATCTGAAATAAAATCACATTATTTATTATTTAACGCCACCCACTAAATAATGCAATTTTTGTTACAGATTTTAATTATGGCTAATTCTTTTGGTTAAATTATGTTATGTATTTATTATTATGTATATTATTATGTATATAATAGCTAATAAGAATACATACCATCCAACTAGAAGCTACAAAATGCAGTCCAACCAGGAGGATACTCAGAGCCCAGGAACACACAGATGGTTACACTCTATCCAAGGCTCATTTCTAGCTCATCAGTAAAGACGTGAAAGACGTGGGATTCCGGGACAGCATGAAAACCAGAGAGAGGCAGCGCAGAGATCTGTGTTCAAGGAGCGGCAAGCGCATGAAACGGTTACAGTGAAAGCTACAGAGCCAACAGAGGTGAAGAGAGAAAAATCGGAGTCTGGTGAACGCCTGAAGAAGAAACCGATACCTTGATTTTTTCTACCGACATGATGAACGGTCACAAAATATGTTTTCAGAAGTGTTAGTTTGATCAACACGGAAGCATCCGGTTCTGATTATGGATGTGGAGAATTTAAATCCAGGGATAGAGTGGAATAAGGAAAAGGAAGCATTCAAAGGCAGTCCCCACTTTCCCCCACTCCCAAAGTAAAGGACATTACGTACTGTTTCATTTCACGCACGTGCAAGGGAGAGAGAGAATCATGAGACTACACATAATTCCTCAGCTGGCATCCAAGGGAACCAACTTCTTGACTGGTAGATAGTCTGCATTCCTTCAGTTTTAAAGAAAATCAGCTTTCCTGTCAGGAGTTACTGTGAGAGGCAGGCAGGCCTCCTTCGGCAGCCCTTCCTCTAACCTATCGACCACATGACCTAGTTCCACAGGTAAGTCTTATACTTCCTGGGTACCTATTAGAGGCACCTTTCCACTCCTCACCGCCCCACTCAAAGATCCTCGTCTGATTTTCAAGGCCTTCCATTATCTGAACCTACCCACCCAACCTCACGTCCTACTGTTCTTCAATCTCCCACCTGTCCTGCAGAAACAGGAGACTCATTCCCAACATTCCTTCCATCCCATTGTTTCCTGTGCTCAAAGGTCAGCCTCTCCCTCACTTCTCCAAGCCCTCAGAACTCTGCTAAGTGTTCCTCTGCTCCAGGGCCCACGGACTGCCCCCTTCCTAATTCTCCACTAGAACTCACAACAGACACCAGTCACTTAGGCACTTATCCTACATTATTAACTACTTTTCAGAAATGTTAGCTTGATCCCTCAAACCGGAGTGCTGGATCGTTACCAGGCCTGTGGTTAACAGTCCGCAAGTATTTGTTGACAGGCTGAATGAGTCAACTACAGTCAACTGAAAATCTGTGTTGTGAAGGTGAGGAGAACTGTCATCCTGTCTTCGGGATGGCGACCGGAGGTAAGGCAACCAGTGGGAATGGCACTGAGCACGATTTAAGCTCGGAAAGTTGCAGGGGAGTCAGCGGTACATAAAGACTGATGTCTGCGTCCGTCAGCAGGCCTCTCGCAGGACAGAAGAATTCAGAAACATATTACTCAATGAATAATAGATTGTATTCTCGTCCTCACGAGCAAGCAGGAACCTCCCCCAAAAATCCAGTTGAAGAAGTTTCTTCCAAATTCTGGGATAAAAAAATAAATATGTACTAATCATAATCTTTGCATACAAGTACCCCCACCTTCAATATTTCTTGAAATGTTGGACAAAAGGAAACTTTTGTACACAAAGAGCTCTTGCAAATAACATAATTTAATGATGTAATAGAATATGGGATAAAGAATGTTAGTAGACTATTCCCATAAAAATACAAAGGGCTAATAAACACGTAAAAAAATGTTCAACCTCACTAAAAAACATCTAAGAAAAACTGAAATAAATCTAAGTTATGTGATAAAAAATCACACATCATAGGAATATTTAAAACCACTAAGACTTTACAAACCATAACTTACTTGATTTATCAGTTTTATTTGACAGTGAGTACCCTTACTGTTGAAAACACTAAGCATCTAATACGCACATGTTAATGACTAATGTTTAGTTTTACCAAAAAATCACTGCATTAAGTTAATACAAAGCAACATGGAAACAAAGAAATTAATGCAGGAGATTGCAAAGCACTTCAACCTTGCATAAAGCATTTCTAATACACACACCAAATTTTCCAACAATTTAGATTCACGGGTCACCTTTTAAGACATGAAGGCAAGTAAGTTGTAAAAAATGCTTGTCTCATACATGAAAAAGGGATTTTTAGAAACCTTTTTTTACTCCTTCCAAAGACCTTGGTTAAGTCCAGAGATAAGCAGGAGCCACAGGAATGGAAGAGAAACAGAAGGAAAGACTTTCGCAAAGCGGGGAGGAGGAAAATGGGTCTTTGTGTTCTGGGAGTGGGAAAGGAGAAATGGAAACTGCTTCCTTTCAAATCTCTTTTCTCAGAGTAAAGTGCATCCTAATCTCCTCAAAAGGCCTATGTCATCTTCCTGTTTGAGTTAAGAACATCCTTCCTAGAAATATAATTAGGAAGGATTAGCTGCTGCCTAAAGAGGCTTTGAACAAATTAAGAAAGAATGATGTCTCACTTTAGATTCTGTCCATCAAATCTCCAAAGACCAGCACTTGGCAAAACACCAACACCAAGCGGAGAAATAAAAGGCAGCGCTCTGGAAGCAATAAAAGTGATGTCCTTGTCAAGGACGCCCTAAAATGAGAAGTTTTCAAAATAAATTCTGTATGTATGGCACACAGCTTGGCTAATTTCTATTTTTCTTTATTTTTAATTGTATTTATTGATGTTAGAGAGAGAGGATGGAAGGGAGAGTGAGACATCAATTTGTTGTTCCACTTAGTGACGCATTCATTCACTGGCCGATTCTCACGTGTGCCCTGACCAGGATGGAACCCGCAACCTTGGTGTATCAGAATCATGCGCTAACCGACTGAGCTACCTGGCCCAGGCAGTCCAGCTAATTTTCAAATATTTGGGAACAACTGCCACATTGGTAACTTACTATAATTAGAGAAACTGTCACATTTTCTTCATGAGACTGAATATGTTTTGACCGAGTAAACCTTGATTGTTTGGAAAATAAACAATTTTTGTCAGGCAACAGTGGTTTATTAAAAATTTATGAAACTAAAAATCTTCATCCTTCTATCCTTTTTGATTTATAAAAAACACTTCAAAATACCGTGCTTCAATAACACCATGCAACTTTTTTTTTCAAATTTTAGTAAAAAGAGTCAAACAATGACATTGAAAGACAGAGAGGAGAACATGCAATAAGAGGTCAGGTTCAAGTCACAGCTCTGCCTCTAACTTCCCCTGTGACTCCAGGCAAGGCACTCGCTTCTGTAAGTTATAAAACTTTATGGCCCATGCTGTTTAAAAATTTTGGAAAACGTTAAAAAAAAACCCACTAATCCACTCATTCTGTTTCCATGATGCTCAAATAACTTTCAAACAGGACAAGCATTCAGACTAATTCTCGTCAAAAGTACTAATATTGATAAAGTATTTCTTCTTTGTTTTGGTGACAGCTCACTCCGGGAACCACATCCATCACTCTGGAATCGCATGAGCTCTAAGTGAAAAATAATTCAAGCTTGCCTGACGTCCCTGCTTGCTTTCTATGAGAGTTGAGCCAATTGTGCATCAAAGTTTAAATTATTAATATTTAATTAGATACTTATGAGTACTACAAAGTTCAAGCTCATACACCAGATTTATAGTGTGAGTGTCCAGAATTTCCCGAAGACACTGGCTGCCTGGGCGCTGCCCTCACTTTGTCTGTCACTGGGCTCCCTGCCTGTCACCGGCATCCTGGGAAGTGCAAAGAGCGAGAAGGCTTAGCTCTGTGAAATCAAGCAGGTAAGACCCAGAACACTGAAGAGTCTGATTGGTGGAAAATCCTCGTAGCATCGAGAGGTCTACAGGAAGTGGGTCCCATCACCTCACGTGAGATGCCAGGGCTGCACCACCGTCCTGGAATGGTGGGTGGAAGGCCCGAGTAAACTTTTGCCCACTCTCATCAGTGACTCATTACTTTGGGGAAACTGAGGCAGCCTAGCGGATTTAATGTCTGCGTTCCTGCATGGTCAGATTTGGGGAGTCAGGGCAGTCACATGGTATCACCCTCATTTATTCCTTCGCCAAGTGAGCAGTGCCAGGGAGAGGAAATCACACAAATTGACACGAGTGCTGTGAAAGGAGGGGGAGGGAGAACAACGTGCTGAGAACATACAGCCACACCTCAGCCTCGGCAGCCTCAGAGCTCATCAACTGCACTGGTTGCATTTTGATAAGAAAAACGTGTTTCAGCACTTGGCGCTTGTTGGGACTCGTCGCACGTGCTAGCATCTGTATGACACCGCCCCTCGAGAGAAAATGCCTCGTCATTCAGTACTCGTGGTTTCGGCACTTGTCACAAGTCCCAGAGTGAGTTGACAACAAGTACGGAGGTACCACCGTATCAGGGAGTAACCAAGGCATCAGAGGATGCTTCCCTGAGGAAACTGAGATCAGCAGAATGAGCAGGTGCTAAATCAGGAAGAGGAGTATGTGCGTGGGACGGGGGACAGGGGTGACAGAGAAAATGTGTCAGGAGGGAGTTCCTTGACCTGCCTGCGACATGGTGGCAGGTGGTTGCCTGTGTGTGGTGAGAACCAGGAGAACAGGCACAAAATGAGATGCGGCGGTCTGATCCCCTAGGAGGCGAGAACTAGTTTTTATCCTCAGAGCACTGAGGAGCCAGTGGAGGCCCTTATGCAGGGGAGGGCAAAATGAGACCTACTTTGAAAAGATCCCTTTAGCTGTGGAGACAGGTTTGGACTTAATTCTCTCATACTTTATAAAGTCCCAAGTGCTCGGGATGGATGGGCCAGTCAAAGCCTCCGCACCCCACTCGTGGGGAAATCCACCTAGCCCCGCCGCCGCACCCCACTCGTGGGGAAATCCACCTAGCCCCGCCGGGAACAGGAGCATTCTCCACCCCACTAGAGTCAATCCCACCCTCCCGGCCTTTCTGGTTCCTCCTGCACACACACAGAAACGTCTTGTCTGAAAACAGCAGTCCTGAGTAATGGCAGGTATTTTCTCCTGGATTAGCGAATCCAGGGTTTCTTTTTCCCTCTGCGTTTCAGCCGACATTCTTTCCACTGGGAAGGCCTCGCCTCCCCGGACCGTAAGATCAGCTACTTGTGCTAGGTCATCACTAATACACTGGAGACACAAGGAAATAGGTAAAAAGTAAACTCCACCTCAAGAACCTCAGTAAAAATGCACTCACCCTGAGCATACTTACCATGTAAGTTATTTAACTTTGCTCTTTACTTCCTGTTTGGGCGCATTTTACAGAATCTGGGCTGTTCTCATCACCACCGTCACACAGAACTCACCTCTTACTGGTTCTTTATTCTGATCCTGGGCGACTCCAGGGCAAAGAACTGCTATAAAAATTTGGTCTTAAAATTTAGTCTACATTCTGCTCAAAGAAAAACAAATTCTTCCTCCAAGGAAAACAAGGAGAGAGGATTTAGTGCAACCCCAGAGGTACCTTGGAAGGATTCAGGGGCGGTATCCATGGAATGCCAAATGTATCCAAATGTAAAGAGGAATTTTTACTTTAACCTGCGCAACACCCAAAGTCAGGCTCCAAACACCCTTCTCATGTTTGACATCAACCACGTGGGCCTGGCCCAGAGCTCACGGGCCCCATGTGTCGGCCAGACTGTTCCGTTCCAACAGCTTCTCAGTGGGTTCGTGGGCGTTTCAACCCTGGTTCTAACTGTCAGTTTCCAGCAAGCCCTCTGACAACTAATTAATTCAATTTTCAATGCACAATTTATTTCAACATAGAGTAATCATATGGGAAACACTCTGTTAGGCTTAAGGGCCACAGTCTAATTGTTCTTAGAGATGGACATTCCTAGCCCTCTCCCACTCCTGTCTACATCTGCCCACCCCCTTTCCTAAGTCCCCCCAGTCAGAGGCCATGGGCCTCTTGCAGGGATGTCCAACCTATGTTCTGCGGGCTGTATGCAGCCCGGGATGGCTCTGAAAGCAGCCCAACGCAAGATCGTAAACTTATTTAAAACATGAGATTCTCTTGTGATTATGTGTCACAATGTATTTAATGGGTGGCCCAAGACAACTCGTCTTCCTCCACTGCAGCCCAGAGATGCCAAAAGGTTGGACAGCCCTGGTAATGGGTGGGACCGCTGTGTGTCAAAAGACATTTATTTATGAGTGGTGTTGACTTCTCCATCCCCTGTCCCATGAGATTAAAGGCATAAGGACAGCCCAGGCCCCACTCGGTGCTCAGTCATGTCCAGGCTCTTGATTTCTGGGACTCCCCGTCTTCCACCCACAAGAATGGGTAGAATCCCTAGATTCCAGAGAACAGTGAGGGCCACATATAGGCCTTACATCTACATGATCTGTTTAAATCTAACTTTTATATGAGTCATAGGGCTGGCTCTTCTGTTCATCAAAGGGTACTCTGGTAATTATTTACTATCCCTGTGACCACAGCCCACTCTGGAGTGGCAGGGAAAACTGGGTTCCTATTTGCGACCACCTGCCAATATGTCCATTTACTGCTTCCCAGAACCCATGAGTGGGGAATGGACATTGAAGTTGTAGATGGAATTAAGGCTGACAACCAGCTGACCCTGAGACGTGGAAATTATCCTGGACTGTTCTAGTGGGCCCAATATGAATACAAGTGTCCTTAAAAGTGGAAGAGGGAGGCAGAAGAAAGAGCAGAGAGTGGCAGAGAGTAGGGCTCAGCCCGACACTGCCAGCTGTGGAGGTGGAGAAGGAGCCACAGAATTAAGGCCGACCTGGAAGCCGGGAAAGAGAGGAGACATTCTGCTCTAGAGCCTCCAGAAGGAACGCAGCCTTGCCGACACCTGGATTTTGGCTCAGCCACACCTGTTTCAGACATCTGACCTCAGAATTAGGAGACAACAAATTTGTATTTTTTTAAGCCCCTAAAGTTGTGACAGTTTGTTACAGTAGCAACAGGAAACAAATGCCAATGCCATCAAAGGAGGAAGCGACATAAATAAGATGACCCTACGGACTGTCTAGATTAGAATCCTGACTCCACACTGCGGGCTGCGCGGGTTTAGGCAAATCGCTTAGTCCTTCTGTCCCTGAATTGCCTCGTTATGCAAAGTCCACACTGAGTCAAGTCCCCCTACAGTCTGGGAGATCATTCGGAGAAACTGTCTCCTTGAGTCCTGCCATTTCCTCGGCTTCCTCCCTAAGTTCAGACAAGGTCCCGATCTCACCTCTTAATGCTACAAAAGCTTGAAAACTTCTTGCTAAAGTTTTCACGGTTGTAGTTTTATAATGAGGTTTTTTGTTCTTTAGGGGTATGAGAGAGTCCAAATAAAGGGAACAGTTTTACGTCTTATAGTTGTTGCTGTTAATTAGAAGAGCAGAATCGTTCAGGGAACCTCCGCCAAGTCCCCCACTTTGTCGGTATCTCAGTGTCACGGTACCACGACATACAGTTTTTTCAAGATCTAATGACAGTTAGAGGAAGCTGAGAACCGGGCGGAGATGAAAGACGGGTGGCCCCTCTTCCCACGGCACAGACGTCACCTAACGCTGCTTCCTCGCCACTGTCCCGTGGTCCCTGCGAAGTATTCATCTCTCAAAAACTTTGAAAGGAGAACCCATCAACTCCATGTGGATTCTAAAGGCCCTTCTCTATATTTAGAAAATATCTGGCATACTGTAAGTTCCCTCGTTAAGTATACAACGCATTTGAACTATTCCTGTCCTTTAAAAGGACGTTTCTCCTCACCACATCCTGAGAGGAAGATGACGAGCAGAGGGACAGTCAAGGCCATGAGATAAGTTCAGCCCCTCAACTGGCTAGAGACAGGAAAAACCTCATTTCTCCAAAGAAGCGAACCACAGTCCTTCGTAATATCAGGACACAATACGGTGATGAAAATAGCCATCAGCGGAGGTGGGAGGGGTAAAAAATAGACTGGATACATGTGAGCTCTCTAGATAGACCTGACATCCACATCCTGAGTAAAACCAGACTTCCTTCTCAGACTGAAAGAGAGGGGACTGGGTACCTTGTCTTCTGCAAAAGTGCTTCCTCCTTGTCCAGGACAGATATAACGGCTCCCCACTTGGCAAGGCAGTGGCCAACTGCACCAACGCTCTCGGAACAACCAAGAGACATTAACAGCTGATCTCCATCCTCCCCGCGGTCTGTGCCGGTAACATCCATCATGATTAACAAGGATAAAGATAGACATTGTGCACAAGTCAAAACAGCCTCACTGGGCAGCACAAGGGTTGAAAACAAACTTGTACAGGAAATTTCAGGATACATGTGAATAATGGCACCAGCAGACAAATAAGCTCTGGAAGGCTAGACAGTTTTGTATGTTGCTCCATTATGGAGTCTCCTGACTTTAACTTATAAGAATTAACACCTTGTCCATACAGGGACGACTTAAGACAGATACTGGGGATACACCTGCGACCACACAGTGGCAATTCTTATTGTTAGCTACATGTGAATAACATCCACAGGATGCAATTATGAGAGTAACCTGAAGTGTTAATATGGACTTTCTAAAGAAGCCAGTATTACAGCCCTGGCTGGTGTGGCTCAGTAGATTGAATGCCAGCCTGCAAACCAAAGGGTCGTTGGTTTGATTCCCAGCCAGGGCACATGCCTGGGTTGTGGGCCAGGTCGAGCCCCTAGTAGCTGTGCGAAGAGGCAACCACACATTGATGTTTCTCTTCCTCTCTTTCTCTCTCCCTTCCCCTCTCTCTAAAATTAAACAAATAAAATAGAATAAAGAATCCAGTATTACAAAGTGAAGTAAGAGTTCAGAGAGTCAGAAAATTGACTACCAAAACACATACACAGAAAGATGAAGCATCATCATCGGATCTTTTCTTCAGCTCATGGAGTATTCACGATACAGCCCACAAAACTGGGAAAAGACACACCATGATAATAAATCTCCATGAAAAGAATGAATGAAATGGCCCGCCATTGCACAGCCAGTACGCCACCCCCACTGAGTGCGGCGGACACGAGACCCCGAGCCAGAACCACAGCTAAGTGCCTCCTGGATTCCTAACCACAGACTGTCAGACAACGAATGTTTATTGCTTTAAGCTGCTAGACTTGGGAGTGATCTGCTACACAACAGTAGATAACAGTAGACACCATACTTCTGACACCCCATCATCACCTTGCCTGGAGATGCCTTTCTGCTCCTGTTCTTTGTATCCAAGTTCAACCATCTTTTTGGGCTCATAGACCACATTTTCCAGGGCCACCACAGACCTCCAGTTCCCAACTTTCCAAAATCTGGAAACAACGGCCCCTTCCTTTGACTTTGTATCCAATCCTGAGTCAAGGTGTCAAAACCAATTCAGCCAAAGGTAAAACCAATTCATCTGATACCCCCCTGCCTAAAATGGATAGTTCTAACACTCCAGTTTGGCTAACGGAGCTGATCCTCAAATAGGCCTGACACACGCAGGCCTCGGGGCCTCTGCCCACCCCATACACCATCACGGTCCACGCCCTCGCCTGCTCCAGGACTGAGCTTCCACGTCTCCTTCTCGGCAGGGCCTTCCCTGCCGGCCGATTTCAAACCACGAGAGCCCTCACTCCTTCCTCCCCACACCCCACCAGCACTCATCCACAACTGGACTTTTATTTTCTTCACAGCACTTGACCAAACCCAGCCTATGTTTTAATTACGCCACTGTCTGTCGTGTCCCCTTCTCCAGACTATACACTCCAGGAAGGCAGATACTTTGTTACGCTGGTCCATGCTGAACGGAAGTCCCCAGAAGAGGGCCCAGTACATAGAATCCGCTTGACAAAAACTTGCTGAGCAAACGAGAACGACCGAGACCGCAGCATTGCGTAACCCAAGTAATGGACGTAACCCCAACTAAACATTTTGATACTTTAGGTGTTTTCATGTCTACAGGCATTTTAAGGACACTTACTCCATCTCCTTCTTTACTAGGTAAAAACACAACTTTGAAACACCCTAAAAGTAGGCCATCTTAAAAATATATCATTTAAGAATCATTACATTTCTCAAAAAAGTAGTCAAAACGGTCCTATCACGCATGCTTCCTTGGCACCGTGAGTGAACGCGATTTCAGGCAATCGTGTCATCCCCTGGATTCCTCAGGGGACAAATGGACCCCCACCTTCCGCATCCCTCTCAAGTGATAGCTCGTGCACCATTTCAAAATCTCCTTAAGAACAGAACTGGATCTTACACATCTTAATACTCCCAGCAGTTCCCAGATAACAGGGCAACCTATAAAAGTTTATTAAGAAAACAGAATTATACTGTAATAGCATAAACGATCAAATGTTTAAAAAAATAGAATTGATAGTATCTTAGGCCACCTCTGCTCCTTACCCAAAAGCACCCGGCAGACATGCCCACAGACGCAAGCCCATAGTAATGCTCCCATAAAAAGCACCCTCACTCAGCAGATAAAGTCTCTGAAGCAAACTGTCTGCCTACAAGCATGCCTCGGAGACATGGCAGATTCGGTTCCCCAGAGTGTGTAATGCAGCACAGCAAGTCACACAAACGTTTTGGTTTCACTGCACATATAAAAGTTATGTTTATACTATACTGTAGTCACTTAAATATGCAATAAATAGCATTACGTCTAAAAAATGTGTATATCTTTAAAAATACTTTATTGCTAAAAAATACTGACCATCATTGAACCTCTTGGAAAAAGCAGTGCCAACAAACACACTGAGCACAGGGTTGCCACAAACGTTCAATTTGGGGCGAGGGGAGCAGTATCTGCAGATACTTTGCATAATAAAGCAAAGCACAATAAAAGGAAGTACAATAAAGCAAGGTATGCCTATAATGACTTCTCTTTTCCCAAGTTAGAGCTGAAACCTTAGCCTCCTCTTTGACTCACAACATTCTTGTCTAAATTATACTGCTGCTACCAAAAGAAAAAAAGAAGAGAAAGGTCACTCCTTTATTTGACATCTGACATATGGTTCTCACTAACAAGCCATATATACACAGCACAGAGGGTCGGAGTCTAATAGTGGATGGTGATATTCAAGATGAATGATGTCGCTTGTAAATTACTTCACAGTTTATATAAGTAATGATGCTAGGAAAAGAAAAATAATTGCAATGCACAGTAATCTGACTCTTGATTGCCAAGGCATAGTTCGACACAGAACTGTTCTTTGTTTTTGAGACCCAGAACAATGCCGGGAGAGCGATGCCTCAGTATGATATAATCAAAGCCTTATATCATTTCAAAGACACAGTTACATTCGTGTTCTGGCACGGAAAAAAGCACTACTATCCTTCAGAGGAGGGGTTAGCAAACCACAGCTCATGGGCCAAAAAGCTGGCCCGCAGCCTGTTTTTGTATGGCCCACAAGCTAAGAAAGATTTTTATATTTTTAAAGAGTTGGAAAAAATCAAAAGAAGAATAATACTGGGTGACATGTGAAATTTATATGACATTCAAATTTCAATAGCCATAAATAAAGGTTTATTGGAGCAGTCACACTCATTCATTCCGGCATCGTCTGTGGCTGATTTTGTGCTGTAACGGCAGAGCCGAGAGGCTGCAACAGAAACCATATGTCACACAAAGCTGAAGCTCTCGGGCCCTGTATGGGAAAAGTTCGCTGCCCTCCACTTCTGGGCATGGATGCTGGAGCCTGCCTACCCCCCCTTAAAGTCTAACTCTTATTCTCCGTTATCCTGCCTCCACTGAAATCCAAACACTTATTACTATAATTCCCCTATTAACTATGTGACCTTGAACAAAGTACTTAACACACTGCGCCTCATTGTCCTCATCTGTGAAATGGGGGTTAACAACAGTAGCTACCTTATGGGGTCCTTGTGAGTTGTAAACTAAAAATATATACAAAGCATTTGAAACAGTACCTGGCTAAGTTACTAAGCATTAGTTAGGAAAACTGGTACTCAGTTATCAGTTATAACTACCACTCCTGCTTGCTGTGAGCTACAGAATATTTTGATGTTTTCTAACTGAAATGCTAGTAAAGTTTCAAACTAGCCCTCTCCCTGCCCCACCAATCTATTTATCATGGGAGAACTGAAGGATGAGACATGAAGGAATGAGAGAAAAATGAAGAAAAGCAAAAAGGATTCCGGAGGGAATAAAAGGAGAAAGAAAAAGTTACAAGGACCCCACTCAGCGGAGACGGTAGGTGGCCTATTCAAACGGGAAGTATCAGTTAGGATAATTTCATCTACAGGAACAGAGTAAATGATGCCTGTGGGCTGACTGGATGCTAATCACCATGTGGAAGCTGTTTCTAGCAGGGAGACAACACTGAAAATTTCAAGCTTACAAATGAACTGCTGGGTCAAGCCCGGTTTTAATTGAGAACTTCCTGTGTTTCACATTCCTCGGCAAACGACAAGTGATAGCTGCAGCAAATTCTGCATCGTGTCGTCCACGGAGAGTGGCTAATTAAAAGGAAACATTCTGCGCAAGGGTCCTGGATGACAAAGAAGCTGCTTCTAACGCGACTGCCCGGGACAGAAAGAATCGTTCTTTCTCCGAGGGTTCTCACTTTGTTCACAATAGCACTTCATTAATGCTAAGAAAAGACCATGTTCCCAAAATAGAACACAAGCTCATTCACCAAAAACGGACCTGAGTGGCAACTGGAAGGTACACTTGACCTGCCACCGAGGTTGGAACTCCTCTCTTTCCAAGGACTCGCTTTCATTTGAATACCTTCTCTGTGCAAAGCGGAGTTCCCACCTTTCCCATACAGCTTTCAAAATCACTCTATTTTCCCTTTTTAAATTATTCTTTCAACACTCTGGAGCACCCCTGCCAAGAAAAGAATGTTCTTAACTCACAGCTCTACCACAATCAGACGATTATCTTTATTATTCCCTTCCAACTTTGAGTCCTATAATCTTCACTAGTGCCCTGGTTTGTGCTCATATAATAGTACCTCTTCCCTGCAGAGGCTAAGCACACACATAAGGTATTTTTTAAGAGACTTGGTTGTGTAAGCATGACATGTAAAATCTTAAGGAAAGGAAAGATGGATATTATTATGCAAGTGACTTCTGCAAATGGTGCAGGAAGAGGAGAGTGGTCTAAAGCCATTCATCTAAGAGAGTATTGAAGATGCTCCCGAGCTGGAGGCCGGTTCAAAACACTCACTGAGAATGTATCTGCTGGGAGAGTCCTACTGAAGGCTTCGGCTTGAGGGTCAAGGTCATCTGGGCCACGGGACTGACTCTTGGTAGCGTGTCTGCCTTCTTAGACGAAGTGTGTTTCACTGACTGCTCAGCAGGGACCCAGGAGGAAGCAGCCCCAGGACTCTGCCCTCCGAAGACCGGTGACACGGTGTCCTGGGCCACCGTTACCTCGCAGGCTTTGCCCTTGGTCCCTGGTTTGCACACACAGAGCTGAGGCCGGAGACACATCCCTCCGTTCTGGCATGGCGGGACACAGTTGGCTGCGGAGAGATAACAGAGAACACAGGTTTGAAGAAGAGCATTACAGACTTCACTAATTCTTCCCTGGGCTTAACAGGAGCATCCAGGTATTCAGCGATAAAGTACCACCACACTTAAAGACATCAAGACGACGAGGACAGTGATGGTAGCTAACGTTTATTAACATCTTCCTGTGTGTCAGGCGCCATCCCACTACTTATCAACCAATGGAATCCCCCTGCAACCATTCTGCAGATGTCTTATTCTGACCATTTTACCGACGAAGAAACAGAAACGGGTTTTGTAGTTACTTTGCCAAAGGTCACACAATTGTCAAGGCACAGAAGTGCTAGGATTTTTATCCAAACAAACTGGCCCGTAAGTCCCTGCTCTTCATCCCTTTACTATAGATGCAGAAATGCACCAGAAACACAGGGAAAACTTTAAAAAATGCTCTGCCCATCTTTTCAATTTGTGTTCTGTGGCTTACGTTTAAATTTTAGATCTCCAAGCAAGACTCGGCAAAGGAACAAAAGCCCAAGCCCAATCCCAACCCCTCAAACAGTGCTACAGACTTCACCTTACACAAGCTATCAGAGCTTAGAGACAATCTTCCAGAAATGTGGCCCAACCCACTTGTTATTTACATGAGAGAAATTCAAGATGAAATAGGCCGAGAGTCATCCAATATACATTTTTATTCCTTTGCCAGTGCACTGTACACCATCCCTAATTTTATAATGAAAGGCATCCGAAAAGAAACCACCTCTTTATCTTGTATGTGCTAGGACGTGTGTACTTTGCATCACCAGGCTTGTGGCCAAGCAGGGCTTTAAAGTTAGCAGGGCTGAGTCATGGGGAAGGTAAGTGGGTTTTTATCCTGTGGGAGTTCAGATGTAACTCACGTAATCTCATTAGGTTAAAGTCACGGGCCTATGGACTTGATTGCTTCAGTCCTTTCTTTGCCCAAATACGTTTATGTATGCCAACCTTTGGCTAGCAATTTACACCCTTGACTGAAACTCTTGGTCCTGAGGAGAGACCACAATAGTAAATTAACTCAGAAAATTCAACGCGAGATTCGGTCCCCGGACAATTACAAAACTGGTGAGGGATGTGAACCGCAGGAGACTCAGTGATGGAGGACCGAAAAGCTCTGAAACCTGACGATTTGTTTTATTAAAGAGAGACAGTATTGTTCCCATCTTCCTACAGTATGAGTCCTATTAGTTATAGTAAATAATGACATGAAATGGGTGTCAAGTGTGAGAATATTAAGTTGACAAACATTCCAAAAGTTGACAAGGACTCTTAAAAATAAAATAAAAAAAGAAAAGAAAATGCAGCCGGCTCCCTAGGTGACCTTGGAGCCAGTTATTTAACCTTGGCCTCTGCACCTGTACACATCTAGGGGTAGCCGGAGGCCAGTAGCTGCTTGTTCTAAAATGTCCCCAAGGGCTCTTTCCATATTAGGCTTCCAAAATTCAGAGTCAAAGTGATGCCCTTCTAGAGTTCAGGATCCTAATTTATCAGCGTTTTCCTGACGGACGGACGATCGTCGAGTCCCTTCTCGGCTGCGGGTATTTATGGAATGCCCCAGGAATGGAAACAGGCTCCACCCAGGGAGCACAGAAGCGGCCACGGGCGAAGGCTGGCCTGGGCTCTTGGAGCTGGGCTCCTGCCAGAGATCCCCCTCCGGGCACTTTCATGCACGCATTCTCCGCATGCTTTCAATGCGAAACGTGTTTCAGTTGAACATCTGAGAATGATTTCCGCTCCTCCTCCCTCCCAAGGTGCAGGGCAAACGTCGACTCATCTACCGGGAAGGCTGCAGGGCGCAGTCTGCCAGCGCCCGTCCCTGGGCAGGGGCGCAGGGCAGGCATCGCCCCACACCACTGAGAACGCACAGTAAGACCTGTCTTCAGGAGGACGTGAATGGATTAGAAGTTTAAAAGGGTAGAGGCTTTTTTTCTCACTCTTCAAATTTTGTATGTGGGAAGGGGGCAGAGAAAGAATAATAAAAGAAAAAATCAAAACCACAAAAATTTTCTACTGAAAGAAAAAGAACATGGTATATAATAGTATGACTGTGTGCACTACCACCCTGCTGCTATAAAAGTTAAAAGGACACTAAGAAGGATAATGAGACAATTTCCTGTTGCTCCTACCCCCAGTGGGTTCTGGCAGCAGCCCCCTGGAGCATGCCAGCAGGAGGGTCTGGCTTCAACTGGGGCGGCTGAGGGTGGGACACAGATTCCCTACCTGCCAAGACAAGCCCCTCACCTGACATGCAAAGCAAAACTCCCATCCTGCGACCAGATTTTATCAAGCCATTTTCCTACCTATTTGGCTGGCCCTCACGCAGAAGTGGTTCTCACACTGCACTCCTGAAAGAGCAGCACTGGGGCCAGCAGCAGCATCGCCTGGAAACACGCAGGAAATGCACATCCTCGGGCGGCCCCATCGCAAACCGGAGCCCAGCAGTCTGACGGCCCCCCAGGCGGGTCGGAGGCGCGCTCACGTCTGAAAACCACGGACACAGGGCGTTCAGAAACCGGCAGAGTTCCGCCAGCCAGTTTCGGAGGCTATTTCTATCATTGCAAGTTGGGTGTTTTCACACTCCCAGTGCTCTCATCTTCATGAATTCTTGCTGTGATGAAAGTATTTGTTTTATGTCACCCTTTCGTGTTTAATGCAAAAATAAAAAATGTTCCATGGGACCAGATTCTTGAAATAACTGTGGGTCCCTTCCAAAAGTTTAGACATGTGGTCACCCTCCACTTCATGGCCGACATAAAAATGTATAGGTATTTATGAGAAAACGGTGATTTTAAGGTGTTGAACTATATGGAATGTTACAAATAAATATTACAAAAGCACTTTAAAAATGGTTTTTTCCACCAGTTGATTCTGCATTTTCCTGGACAGCTGTGGCTCGACACAAGCAACAAACGTTACACCAAGATCTTATCAGAGGGCTGGGAGGTGGTGCTGAGGCTTTGCTGCACCTTAGAATCAGCTGGGGAGCCTTTAGAACTCTCAAAACGCAGGCCTGAGATGGGAGGGAGGTTGGGGGAGGGATGGAGATGTACAAATTGCCAGTTACAAAGACAGACTCGGGAATGTAAAATACAACATAGGGAATATTATCAATAATATCAAAATAACTATGTACAGTGTCAGGTGGGTAGCAGACTTATTGGGGTGATAACTTTTAAATTATGTAAATATCTCATCACTACATTGTATACCCAAAAGTAATTAGTAAATGTCAACTGTAATTGAAAAATATAAAAAATATAAAAACCAAACAGAATCCAGGCCTACTGCCAGCAAACTGAATCAGAAACTCTGGGGGATAGGGCTGAGGCATCAGTATTTTTGTTCTTTTTTAACTCTCCATCCAGCTGATTGCAACATGCAGCCAAACTCCAGAACCAGTAGATCAGGGAACAAAACCCTAATCCAGACTTGCAGCCAGACTAGTCTTCCTAAAATGCAGCTCTCCGAATTCTTTTCTTCTTCATTCAACAACTTTCAACACAGTTTAGCTTCCCATGAGATCCATTTCAGGACCCTCTCTCTGCATCTGGCCCTACCCCCCGTGACCCTCACGGCGGGGTGCATCCCTGCGGAAGCACACCACTCCCCGGTGGGCACTGCACGAAGGGCGCCCCGTCCTGAGACAGAGGCCCGGGAAGCTCGTCTGAAACCTCCTCGCCTTCTGTGAGGTCTTTCCCAAATGCCCCCACCCCCACCACGATCTTTGTACCGCCTCAACTCCTGTCCCGCTCCCGTCGCCCACTCCACACGCCCTGTCACACATTATTAATCATCTTTTAACAATGTTTTCTTATTTCCCAACTACATGATAAACTGCGAGGTCAGATCACTGGCTTATGCAGAACTTTAGAGATCCCAGGACGGGAGCCTGAACCTCATCTTGGTGGAGTGACCCACGTGAATGTAGAGCCGCTCCTTCCCAAAGGATGCTGGGATTTCAGGACATCTGTAAAGCGAGGGTAATCAATCCGTGGGCTCTTAGTCCACTCCATAATAACACCCACACCTCCAGTCTTGGTTTGTATGTTGTTTGATCAAACAGCCTCCGATCCTTCAAAGCTGGTATTTTTCCCAAAGATGTTTTAAAATTCAAATCAATATTAAAACATACTCCGCTGTGTATGAGGTCTGCAGTGGCCTTTAACAGCACTCCTGTTAAGGAAAGTTTCAGAAGCTCAGATCCGGTGGGTTCCGGAAGAACTGGGAAGCAACTGGTCAGGGACTCACACAAAAGAATACAGCAGTGGCTGCTGGGAGCTGCGACAAGTTTCTAAACTTCCACACAAACACACGTTAAGGGAATTAGTATAAGAAGTTCAAGTGCAACAGAGGAAAAAAGAGCTCCTGGGAGATAGTCTGTAAAAAGGAAGGGGGTGTGGGCGGATCACAATTCTTAAAGTAGATAATCCAGTAAAGTAGATAATCTGTTGGAGATAAGCACGGAGAGCTAACCCTCTAGCTGCCTCCACCACTCGAAACAGAACCACGATTTTAAGAGGTGGTTTTGTTTTCTAGGTTAGAAAGATAGGTTTCCAAGGTTGGCCAAGGTGGAATAACTGTATCCAAACAAGTCTTTTTTCCATAAACAACTAAAAAAAATGGATGAAAGATATAAAACAGCTGTTGTCAGACCCCAGACAACTGGCGAGGGAGGACTGTGACTCGTAAGAGAAGGGAATCAAAGAGGTGAGTGAGCCCACAAGCAGCCCGCCCCGCCCCGCACGGCTGGCACTTCGCCACTGTGGCGCACGGAGGAGGAACGGAGCTGAAGAGCTGGGAGTGAGGGACTCCTGAGCTGAGCCCTCAGCGGCTGAAGGCGGGAATCTGTGGGGCAGAGACCTGCCTACAGAGGCAGGGGCACCTACAGAGGTTCCCCTGGAGCCTCCGCCTGATACTAAGCTGCACGGGCCTAGGACCAAACACTGTGAAGCCAAACTCCCCAGGATGTGTAGGGTGCAAGTTCCCAATCCTGACTCTCCAGAGTAAGGACATTCATTCGAAAGAGATTCCAAAACAGGAAAGCCTCAGTAACAAAATCAGGCAAGAATAACACACAAAAGAAAACTAACACACAAATCACAGTTAAGAATATAAATGCAGCCCTGGAGGACGTGGCTCAGTTGGTTGGGCCTCGTGCCACAAACGGAAGGGTCACAGGTTTGATTCCCAGTCAGGGCACACACCCAGGTTACAGGTTCAGTGCCCCATGAGGGCGCATACAGAAGACAACCAATCGATGCTCCTCACTCACACCGATGTTTCTCTCCCTTTCTCCATCCCTTCCCCTCTCTTAAACAAAAAATATAGGTGCAAAATACCTAAGTAAAATATTAGTAAATCAAATTTAGCAGTATTTCAAAAACAGAGGGCAAACAGAATTCATTCCAGAAATATGAGGATGGCTTTAATGCCAGTAAATCTATCAATGGAAATCCCCTCGTTAAAAAATTAAATGAGAATTTATCTCATGGGTAGAGAAAAATCTTCCAATAAAATACATCACTTACTAATGATTAAAAATAAAAACTGTTAGCCAACTGGGAATAAAAAGGTATTTCTTGTCCTGGTGAACACTGCCTACAGCAATTCCCACAAACAGAACACACCAAAGCCTACAACAAACATTACGTGGAGGCCGTAGAAGTTTCCTGTCAGGGCTGGAGACAATCCTGGTGCCCACAACAACTTCTCACAGTCAATCTTGCGGGTCCCAGCCAGGACGGCCAAACAAGAAACAGGAAGAAAAGGTCCAAGAACTGGAAAGGAGGAAACCAATGTCGCAGCATTTCAGTTTACCTGGGGCTCTATATAGACAATCCAAAGGATTCTACAAACTAGTACAACAGGTAGGACAATGTGGTGCTGGTTCAGACAGAAAAACAGATCCATGAAATGTAATGAGAAGTGCAGAAAAAGGCACACAGAGGAGGAGCCCTGGAAGATGGTGAATGATGCACAAGAAACCTGTGAAGAAATAACGGTCTACATAAAAAATGGTGTTGGAAAAAAAAGGGCCATCTATCTAAAAGAATTAAAATTAGGTTCCTACCCACACAGCATATACATTCCAGGTCTTTGAAACCTTTAAAAGAAAATTTGAGAAAATACTTCACACTTCAGGGTAAGGAAGAATTTCCCAAATGTGAACCAGTAAGTAAAAAATCCAAAGGGACCGATCAGCTTGACTATATCAAAATTTACGACAGCATCCACAAAATTGAGAGGCAAATGACAAAGAGAAGACACTTGCAATATATTTAACAAAGGATTAGTAGTAACCAGATATCTCAAGGATTCTTACAAATCAATAGAAAAAATACAAAGGATATGAATTGACTATTCAAAGGTGATGAAATGTAAGTAGCAAATAAACGTAAAAAGATACTCAGCTTTTCCAACTATCAGACAACTGCAAATCAAAACAATACTGAGATACAATTTCACACTCACAGGACTGGCAATAAGGTTGCACAACATGTTAGCAATGACTTACAGAAACAGGACCTCTCCCATACTGCTCACGGGAGTATATTTTCTATGATCCCCATAAGTAGCAATCCAGCATACCTAGTAAGTTTATAATGTGGAAGCCCAGCAATTTCTCTTACAGGCACATAGAGACATATACAAGGATGTTCACTGCATACCAATGAGAGTGGGAAAAGATCAGCACTGATAGATAAATTCATAAACTATGATATATTCATTCATACAATAAAACACCATCCAACAGTTGAAATCATGAGCTAAATCTACACCCAGCAAAATGGGTGGGTCCTGAAAATAACATTTGCCCAAAGAAAGCAAATTAGCCCTGGCTGGTGTGGCTTGGCGGGTTGAGCGCAGGCCTGCAAACCAAAGGGTCACCGGTTCATTTCCTAGTCAGGGCCCATACCTGGGTTGTGGGCCAGGTCCCAGTAGGGGTCGCTCAAGAGGCAACCACACATTGATGTTTCTCTCCCTCTCTTTCTCAAGAATTTCCCTTCCCCTCTCTCTAAAAATAAATAAATAAAATCTTTTAAAAAAGTAAAGTAAAATTAAAAACTTTAAGAAAAAGAAAGCAAATTATAAGTTGTTACTTTATTATACTGTTACTTATATGAATCATAGTATAACTGTCTATGTCAACAAAATACATAAAACAATACTATTTTTTTATAAACACATGGGAACTCAACAAAAGCATAAAATATGTACTGGGTTCATACTAAATTCACGTCAGTGATCACCTCAGGGAAGGAGGGGAACAACAGCAAAGAAGGAAATAAGTCACTTTGTTGGAATACTTTTTCTTTAAAAAAAAAAAGATGGGTAGCAAATATGATGAGTAGATCTACCTTAGCAGTGGATTGTAGATATATAGGGATCTACTGCTGTATCCTTTGTACTTTTCTGTACATTTTCAGTTTTTAAACATCAAAGCAACTCTTTAAAAATCCAACAGAAGGCAATTGAAAAGTGAAGGGAGTTGAAGGCCATTCCTGAATCACAGGGTGAAGGGGCGATAAGGATGAGATCAGTCCACGTGGCAGAAATTGCCACGAGGGCAATGACGACCACAATCTGCAAACACCGGGCTTGCAGAAAGCCACGTCATGACCTGGGTGGGCAAGACGGGCAGCCATCCCGGCGGCCATGCTGGCCTCTAAAAACAGTCTTTCATCATTTGCAACAGTCAGATTCTCAGCATTTTTCCCCAACGGTAAATACCCTTGAATTTCTTCCACCTTTGAACCTGACTCCAGTTTGACAAGCTGATCCTAATGTTATTTAAAAATTTGGTGACTGTATTTTTAGGCAGTAGC
The DNA here is from genome assembly GCA_004024845.1 of Tonatia bakeri. Lineage (NCBI taxonomy): Eukaryota > Metazoa > Chordata > Mammalia > Chiroptera > Phyllostomidae > Tonatia > Tonatia bakeri. The sequence continues at coordinate 508,270 of PVIA01000077.1, forward strand.
CCACATCATGAAGGCCAGCCTCTATTGCTTTTAATTCTAAAAAAGTAACTACTAGCTATATTTAAACCCTGTCCCAGCTCACCCAGGGCAAACAGTGTGACTCTCTGCCCCTTGCCTTTCTCTCCAAACAAGTTGCAGCATGCCTCCCGCATGTGTGCTGTCCCGGGGGAAATATGAGTCGAACTGTGTCTTCTGTGATCAGAGACAGCAGGTGAGAAATTGCTTTGCTCTGTGTGTCTTCACAGTCATGCCCAGCTGCCCTTTGAAGTTATTCAGTAACACTGAGTGATATCAGATCACAAGAAACATAGCATGAGGTCACACATTTCAGTCTACTCCAACTCCGTCTGCTCCTCGTACCAAACCCAAATAAATGCCGTACTTTCCTTGTAAATGCCTCTGGGTCAGCTTCCTCCAAAATCCCCAAAGGGCAAAGATTATTAGCATAGCATACCCCCCAGCCTTTTCCATCCAGCCTTGTGGGATAATGAAGAATTCCACATAAGCGAGTTTTCTAGATGGGTGAAGCAAGCACCAATGCACTTAATAACCCTTGTGGGTTTTGATTGTTACGAAAATTCATGTGAAATGCTTCAGGGGGCAGGGTGTGCTTGGACTGCTCTCTCTCCTCCAAGTCAGGCTGTCACACAGGCTTCCTGCCCATCATGGATTTCCTACCCCAGCTCTTTTCTAATGTTCTCTCAAGGGACTTCAGAACCAAGCAGTCAGAGGGCTGAACACGGCACAGACTAAGCAGAATACAAGTCACAAAGGTTGTGCGCAGCAGCTCATGACCCCGCTCAGGAGTTTAATGCCTTCCTATCAAGCACGGAGCCCTCATCTGCCTCATTCCCCAGGAGCTGTGTTCTGGAAGGGTTGAGGCTCTTAAAGGCTGAGCTCAGCAGGAGTGGCCTGTTACCATGTGATTTAATTTAAAATAGGTGGTCCGCCAAGGCCAAACACACTCCTCCCAACGCCATCAATAACTGTGAAATCACTCACAAAACATAACATCATTGAAAGCCATAAGTCATGTGAATGAAAAACCACCAGCACTTTATCAGAGTTCTGTTTCTGGTCTTATTACTGCCCTTTTATGAAGTTTTGGGTTTTTTTTTTAAGTCAGTGCAAAAAAAAGGCAAAGGAAACAAAGTTAAAGATATACAGTTTAGACAATATAAACATGTAGTTAAAAACAGCTAAGTAAAAATATAAAAACCAGAAAAGTTTTTCAGAAAATGTTATTATATAAGAAGAAATAATAAAAATTGTCTTCAAAAAAGAAAAAAATGAAAGAAATACACAAAGCAACAGAAAGTGTAATTAGTAAGTAAGCTTTTGGGGTAATGTTCAAATTAATTTAGTCATCAAAAATGCAAACTAAGCCCTGGCTGGTGTAGCTCAGTGGATTGAGCGCGGGCTGCGAACCAGGCATCGCAGGTTGGATTCCCAGTCAGGGCACATGCCTAGGTGGCAGGCCATGTTCCCCAGCAACCACACATTGATCTCTCTCTCTCTCTCTCTCCCTCCCTCCCTTGCCTCTCTAAAAATAAATAAATAAAATCTTTAAAAAAAATGCAAACTAAAACAAATGAAACCATATTATGGCTACTTAACTTATAAAAAGATGCAAAATTATTAACACAAATTGCTACAAAAACGGTTGTGTAATGGTACAGGCCTTTTAGAAAGCAGTTAAACATCATCCTCCAAATATTTTAGTATCCTCATTTCTAGAAATTTATCCTAAAGGTCAAAAAAGAAAAAAGTATACACATACATATGTCCGGCTGTCCACAGCAGTGTTATTTATACAATAAGAAATGCAAAAGAACCAGACAAGTTAAGTGGAGTATGGTATTATAGCCATTCAAAATTAGAACTGTAAAGTGATACTACAAGCTTTGTAAAAGTTGATACTATAAAGTGAGTAAAAACACAAGGTTACTTTGTCATTCATTAAGTCATTTTTTTAAACACTCTAATAATAGTATAATTTCATCTTGTGCACTAATGTTAGTACATATATATAAGTACAAGTTTTTTGACAAATCTTGGTTACAGGCTGTGAACTATTATGCACATATAAAGTATTATAATTAACATTTTTTAATTCAGTGGAAGACCACTTAGTTCTAAATAATAAATCTAAAACCTTGTTTTAATCCCATCATATTATCTTTCTTCATTCATTATTCAAACATGGAACCCCTCTGCCTTATATTCTAGCACTGTACCAAGAACTACAAATAAAAAGAGAAAAGATATAAATTTCCTGCTGTCAAAGAGAATGGAGTCCAATAGGAAAGACGGGTAAGTACAGGGGAAAAATCACCATAAAGTGTTGGAGTATAAAGATACAGAAGAAATGAGAAATGAGAAATGAGGGGCCTTGACTTGGTAACTTACAAATTATTATATTCAAGGAACCAAAAAGCATACAAGGAATTCTTAGAATCATTTGTTTCCTTGAGGAGACAGAGAAGGTCTCCAGCCCAGGCTCACCTAGTGATGGAGACACAGAGTTCTGAGGCGGAACCGCCCGCAGCTCTGTGCCCTTAGGCCAGGGTCAAGTCTGACCTGCATCTTCATACTTCATTCAAAACACTGAGCGACAGTTCCGCACCGGGCACAGTCACGCGCCTATGAATAGCCCTGCAGACAGGAAAACCCCGTCTCTGGCCCATGGAACTCACAGAGACGGACAGAGTAGCAATCATGTAATTATCGCATTTCAGAAAGAGAAGCATGTGCACAGTGGGGGCCCATTCCTGTGGGATTCAGGGTTTCAGGAAAGACCTCCCTGAGATCATGAACTTCAGGTTGGATCTGAACGCTGAGAGAAATAAGTCACACATAAGACTGGCCCCAGAGTGGGGGGCCAAAGGTGAGTGGTGGAACCTGCCACAGAGTTATTAAGAAGCAAAATGCAAATGGGCTCCACTGACTCACAGATGACATTTCAGAAATCAGGTTCAGCAAATCAGGGAAGGAATCACAATATACAGTGGTGCCTCAGTACTTGTCATTAATTCATTCCAGAACTCGAGAGGAGGGCCGAAACCGACGCGTACTGAATGACGCAGCCTTTTCTCTCGCAGGGCAGCGCTGTGACTCGTAGGAGGTCTAGCAGGCACAAGGAGGCTGGAGCAAGCGCCATCAGCCCTGAACAAGCACCGAGTGCTGAAGCATTTTTTTCTCATCAACATGCAACGAGTACAGGGTTTGACGAGTTCTGAAGCTGACAAGTACCAAAGTATGACTGTATTCTTAAATATGTGTTCAGGACGCTGGTCCATTATGACTGAATGCACCCAGGAAAGACAGTGCACTATAATGAAGCCACACAACATTGATGCCCATCGTCGCCATGGTAACCGAACCCTGCTCTGGATGTTCTAGTCAATGCAGGGCTATATGGAAGAGAGGTGTGCAGTGAGACAAGCCCTCTCCTACACTGCTGACAGGAGTGTCCACGCGTGCAGGCTTTCCGTAAACTCACGGGCCATACTTCAGGAGTGAGCTCTAGAAGCACTCATGCCTGTCCGTGTGTTATCATTCCTAATCTAGGAAATTTTATATTCACATCGGTCTACTGCAGTATGACAATTAATGTAGTGGTAAAAATAGAAGCATCCTGCCCATGAAACAATAAGAAATAGATCAAAATCATGGAATGTGATAGTCATTAAAGGCAACGTTTATGAGACATGTTTAATGACAGAGCAATGCTTATGATGTAATGCCACGTGTTTTGTTTTTTGTTTAAAGCCCCCCACTCTCTAGAACTCATTCCCATCAGCCTTGCACCTCTAGGTGTCCAAGGAACCAGGTGGCGTTGGAGTCACCAGTGACCACCAGGCTGCCCACCCAGCAGGCCTTCTCCCTCCTTGAATGAGAGTGCAATGGAGGGTCAGTCCCACCCTCCTTGCCACTTTCCTCCCTTGGCTGAGAGGTCACACCCTCACCCCAACCCCTTCTTGATCTCCCTCTGGCTCACCCTTCTCTTCCTGACCTCTACATGCTGACATGTCCCTGGCTGTCTTGGTCCTTGGGCCCTTCTCCGGGTCATGCCATTCAGTCCCGTGGCTTTGATTTCCACCTAGACTGTGTCCACATCTACTCTCAGGCCTGGCCCTCCTATCTGAACTCCAGGTTTCCGGGTGCAACTGCCCGGTGGAGAGCTAACAGGCTCCTCAAACTCACTGCACGTCGATTCCCCTCCCTCACCCCAAATTCCACACCTGCTCCGACTTAACATCTTTCTCCTTGAAACCCACTGCCCTTCTCCCAGTTGCTCCCCCAGTGTGTAGGTGTGCTAGGGCCGCTGTAACAAAGTGCCACACACTGGGTGGCTTCAATGACAGTCCTCTCCCATGGTTCTGGAGGCTAGAGGTCCAAAATCAAGGTGTCGAAGGGGTCGGTTCCTTCTGAGGGCTGTGGGAGAGAATCTGTCCAGTTCCTTTCTCCCACCCCTGAGAGCCGCATGCATTCCTTGGCTTGTTGAAGCTGCAACCCCCATGTCTTCACATGGGTTCCCTCCACGTGTCTGTGTCCGAGTACCCCATTCTTAGAGGGACACCAGTCACGTTGGACCAGCACCCCCTTCACTCCAGTATGACTTCTTAACTAATGACGTCTGTGACGACCTTAATTCTGGAAGTCAAGTTCTGAGGCACTGGGGATTAAGAACTGGATTGGGGGCAGTCACCAATAACACCACCAAGCTGTCACCCTATTTGACTCCTCTTTCTCTTCTACCACCCAGTCCATCCTCAAATCCTGTTGGCTCTACCTTTACAAACGTCCTGAGCCAAACCATTTCTTACCACCTCTCCTCAAACCCTGCTCCCAGCCACTCTGAACCCTGCAGTCAGCCAGAGGGACTGGTTAGAACCAAAGTCAGATCACACGGCTCCTCTGCTCCCAACCTTAAAAGGAGTCCACTCACTCCGTGAAACACGAAGCCCTTGCTTCTACAGCCTGCGAGTCTTGGCCATCTCTGCTACCACGCCCGTGTCTCCTCCTAGCACTTCCCAAGCACCTGTCACACTGGCTTCCCGGCCAGTCCCTGGGCACAGCACACCTGCTTCCACTGCTGGGCCCTGACTGGTGGCTCCCCACCTCTGCTGGGCCCCAGACATTCGAGGCCCCCAGCCCGTGACTGTCTGCTGCAAACCAGCAATCTCTGGGCCTTGACTCCCTAACGCTTCCTCCTTTTTCTTCAAAGCACTTATTGCCACCTAACCTTGTATTGTATATTTATACAACCATCGTCTCTTTCTCCCACTAAAATATCAGCTCCACAGGGAGAGAGACTATGTTGGTCACTGCTTTTTTCCTTGGGCCTAGAATAATGTCTAGGTCACGGAAAGTAATCAATGAACAATTGTTGAATGAATGAACACATGACTGAAGCCTGGAGAACAATACACTTAAATGCCAATGTGAATTATTTACCTCTGAGTGGTGAAATTATACAGGCTATTAAATTTTTTTTGTTTATGCCATATTATACTTTCCAGGTCTTCTAAAATGGCCTATTCATATTGTCATAGTATGGCAAGAATCTATAATACTTTTTGAAAAGATATGTTAATTTACTTAGAGACTAGTTGAAATATATTTAAATATTTAAAGGATGTAATTTCTATAAGCTAAACATAATGTGAGACACAGTACCATACACTAGACTTTATGACAACTATACTATATTGGAACTTACATTATTTTACTTTAAAACTTATTCTTAACATACCGTGATTGGGTAATATGTCCAACACTATTATTAACCTGTTTAATCTGTTGGCAAAGCTGACTTCTCTTATTTTCATCAACCAAAAATGTTAAACAAGAGAAGCTCTTTTGAAAATCATAGCAATTAAAAAGATAAGTTTATAAGGCTGAAATGACTGCCAACTTGAGAAATGAGTCCGTGAAACTTGGATTAAAGTATAAGGAAAAAAGATTAATACTTTCCTTTTTAAAATTTACTTAGATTGGGGAGTGTCACCTAGTGGCAAAGAAAGCACTTAAGCCTGGTGGTGCAAACCAAGTCTCAGCTCAGACGCTGTAGCTGTGTGCCCTTGGGTATGTTTCTCTGCCCTTTTTGGCATCTCAGTTTTCCCATCTGTTAAATGGGTCTTGTTTTTAAAAACCACCGAGGGCTTCTATCTGGATTAAATGAATACATGCAAAGAACTCAGGACTGTGCCCAGCTCAGAGAAGCCCTAGACAGGTGCCAGCTATTATTATTATCCCAGCCCCAAATTCGTCCCACACATGCCCCAAAATAGCCTTTAAGGACACTTTTGGGACAGAATTGTATTTTTACCATCAGAGTTTTACATTTGCCTAAAACAGCCTTTCACTGGATCAAACAGAATAAGCTCCCTTTTTTTCTTTCTCCCCCACACTTAGTCACCCAGAGCACAGCTGTGGTGGGTGGTGACAAAGTGGCAGAGAGCGTCGCTAAATTAAAATGCAATACTGTGTGGCTGTCCTCACGCTCCAGATGCACATCTCCAAACTAATTTTCTTCTGAGATCAGACGTGATCAGGTGCATTCAGGGTAGTATGGCCGTAGACAAACTAATTTCCGTAACTAAATAAAGGATAATAGCTACATGAGTGAGACAGAGCCTTTGAAAACTAGCACTTGATTCATTTGGACAGCATTCCTTAAAGGTAAACTAGGAGTACTGTGTGACCAAGAGTAAGAATACCCTAAAAGACATATACTCCAAGGCATGCCAAAGCCTTTTCTTGATAAAATAAGATGCTTGCAAATGTCACTGATGTCTGAGCATCACCGTAGGACACCAACATCTGACTGGCTGAGGGCATGGCCCCAACTACAGAGCCCATAATAATTAGGGTTTCACCCCCCAAAGGAGTCACAGTTGAAGCCTTAATATGAAATAGAAGGTCACTCAGGGGTGTCCAACCCACAGCCCAGGATGGCTATGAATACAGTCCATCACAAAATCGTAAATATACTTAAGACTTTTTTTTTTGCTCATCAGCAAAAAAAAAGTGTTTCCTTAGTATTTGTGTATTTCATGTGTGGCCCAAGACAACTCTGCTTCTTCCAGTGTGGCCCAGAGACGCCAAAAAGTTGGATACCCCAACAAAGGAAGAAGCACAGCAGATTATGCTACTTGCAGACCATTAGTCTTCTGGCTACCAGTCCTATGATTGTGAAACGTGACATAACCATTTCTAGAACTGAAGCTGAAATACAGCTGTGGACTTCAAGGGTTCATCAGCGAGCAGTCGAAAGCAGCGAGCAGTCGAAAGCAGCAAGCAAAGCTCTATTTTCAAAACATTAATATATGAAATTAAACCTGTTTAAATGGCTTTTCTCATTTCTGACAGCCTTCTGAATGGAGAAATTATTCTAGTAATACTGTGAATGTAAAATGCTCTTTCTATATTCTACCCATATATTGGACCTAGCTTCCTACATACGTTTAAATTTTTTACTTAACTGATCTCTAAAATCCTTTCTATAATCTCTGATCATTCCAAAAGTTATAATTGTATGATCAGTAAACAAAGAGAAATTTAAGTAATTATTAAGATCAAAATTAACAAGAATTATTTTACTGTTAAAAGCTGTCAACCTTAAATTAACTCTTTCTGTCTAAAACACAGTGTCAAACTTGTTAAATAATGAATGATGATAACTGCTGTAATTGTACCCAAGTTCTTAATGTGTTTATGTTTTCCAAGAAGAAAAATGGTCATATAAGTTTTTAAAGATTTAATCTAAGTAATTTATTTTATTGTTCAAAATATGTCATGAGTCCTGGCTGGTGTAGCTCAGTGGATTGAGCACAGGCTGCGAACCAGAGGGTTGCAGGTTCGATTCCCAGTCAGGGCACATGCCTGGGTTGCAGGCCAGGTCCCTAGTGGGGGCCATATCAGAGGCAACCACACATTGATGTTTCTCTCTCTCTCTTTCTCCCTCCCTTCCCCCCTCTAAAAATAAATAAATGAAATCTTTAAAAAAAAAGTCATGAATAACCAACTTGATAATAATTGTACTTGTCTCTGTTTTCTGCTCATCAATTCTGGAAAAACATTAATTAAGAGACAGAAAATGAAAAAAGTTTACACAATGATTCTGAAAACAGAGATTTTAATAAAGCCATGAAAAAAATCAGCATAATCACAAATCTCACAGCTGCCTGTTCCACAGATAGATTCTGCAGTGATTTACTCTCAAGCCACAATCCCCTGAAGATCACGTGTTCCAGGTACCCAGTTTTGTATTTTTCTTAGATTCCTTCCCATTATTTGTCACCACCAGCTCATATCATGATTCAGGGCAGGCTTCCATGGATTGAAAATGAGGAAGAAGAAAAAGAAAAGAAGACCATTGTGGTTCTTTGTATCTCTAAAGATGTCCTCAAATAATTCCTCCCCTCCCCATCAGTACAGGCTGCTCCTCCCATCAAATGATGGAGCGTATGTACTGACCGGTGTAGTGCAGTTGGTTGGGTACCATCCTGCAAACCAAAAGGTCACTGGTTTGATTCCTGGTTAGGGCACGTGCCTGGGTTGCAGGTTCAGTCCCTGATTGGGGCGCATATGAGAGGCAACCAATTGATGTTTCTCTCTCACATGGGTGTTTTGCTCCCTCTCTCCCTCCCTTCCCCTCTCTCGTGGACAAGGACAACAATGTGGTAATTGCTGGGGGGAGTGAGGTATAACGGGACTAAATGTAATGGGGAAAAATACGATAAAGTTTAAATCAATAAGAATTAAATAAATGTAATCTTTAAAAAAAATAGATGGAAGACATGTTGTTCTCTCCCTCTTGAACTGAGCTGGCCTGTGACTGTTAAGCCAAGGAAATTTCAGAAGTGCCATTATGATACCTCCAAGCACAGGCTTAAAAAGCCAGGAAGCCAAGCTCTTCCCTCTTGGAGTTCAGCCGCTGTGTTGCGGGGCAGCCCAGACAGCCGCGTGGAGAGGCCCAGCCAACAGCCTCCGCTGAGCTCCCAACGAGCAACAGCCAGCGGCACCCTGACAGCCTTGTGAATGCTCTGTCCTGGAAGTAGCTCCGCACCCGAGGCCCCAGCAATGCCGCTTGTTGGAAGCCAGTCCGTCCCTCCTCAGCCCTGCCAGCCTTCAAAACCATGGGTAAATAAATGGTAATGTTTGTTTCAAGCCATTAAATGCTGTGGCAATTCATTCGCATGAATAGAGAGCTCAGTCTTCCTAAAGAAGGGTCACCGTATCTCACTCCCGGACTTCTGCTAATTCCACCATGCTATATTACTCTGCCTTAGCACTTCACAAGGTGTTTGGATGACCAAGCCTCCAAAATAAATAGTAGCACAGATGTGATTAATAACCCCATACGTAAGTCCTACAAAGCAAGGAGAAGACCCACCACAGGCCCCCATATCTATGCATTTTCAAGCACTGAATATGACCAAAGACAAGGCTGGCTTTCCCATGATTTCCTGGCCAAGGTACCGAGTTCAGGAAAATACTCATTGTTGATCATACTAGCCACAAGTGAATACTATTTTTCAAATGTTATGTTGTACACTGAACTGTATACTTTATATGGGTGAATTATATATGAATTATATCTCAATATATCTGTTTAAAACGAAATCACTCTGCCCATGTAAGGCAGTTCCATCAGACAGCTTATCATAAAGTTGAAGAAAATCCATGACAACAAATACAATGGCCCCAAAGTCAGAAAGTGCTCAGAATAAGCAGGACCACATCCAAGGCTTAAAACTCATCACAATCTCTCTGCCTAAGTCAAGCACCTCCAATAAAGATCTCCACCCACTAACAGCCCAGGTCATCTTTGCACAGCTCTACCTTAAAAAGACTTTTCCCTATTTTGAGTAAAAAAAGTCTATTTTAGCTTCCACTCAATGACTCCTCCTTTCCACAGTATTTCAAGAAAATTCTACTATCCTGCCTGTGCCTTCTTTTCTCCTGATTCAATGTACCCATTCCTGGAGCTACTCCCAGTATGGGTGCTGTTTCAAGTTCCTCCATCCCCTGCTTGCCCAGCTCTGAGTGTACTGCAGTATATCCCAGTGTGAGCTTTGGGGTAGGAATCCCTACAGTTAAACCTGCGTCCCATCACTGATGAGCTGCATGAACTGTGGCTAGTTATTTAGCCCTTTTAAGCTTCAGTTGCAACACCCATACAATGGGCATAGTGGAATGGGCATCGAGTATTTTGGGGAGGCAGGGAATTAAGTTAGTATCTAAGATTAAAGTCACCTATAGTCAAAATTACTCTTAAAAATCTATTGGGTTGCCCAACGAGTTCATCTAGTGTTTTCCATATGCTAGCTCTGGTAGTGCTTACTTGTCTTTAATTTTATTTGAAACAATTTTGTTAGATTGTGTCATGACAGCTGTTGTATCAGTGTGCGTTTTAGTGACCAGAGGGGAGAGGGGAGGGAATTTCAGGGGAGAATGGGAAGGGTTTACAGGAACAAATATAAAGGATACATGGACAAAAACTAGGGGCGGGGTCGGAAATGGGAGGGAGGTGGGGAGGGATGGGTGGGTAGGCTGGGATGGAAGTAAAGGACAGAAAACTGTACTTGAACAATGATTAAAATAAAATAAAATAAAACTTATCAAAAACTAGTGAATTTTTGTGTTGCCACTTTAATGTTGAAGACGGAAGAAAATAAGCAACATTTTCAGCATATTGTGCTTTATTATTTAAAAAAAGGTAAAAACACAACTGAAACACACACAAGAAAGACTTGTGCAGTGTATGGAGAAGGTGCTGAGGCTGATCGAATGCGTCAAAAACAGTTTGCGAAGTTCCTTGGTACTACTGACATTCTGGCCAAATAATTATTTGCCGTGGGGCTGTCTTATGCCTTGGAAGGTGTTTAGCAGCACCCCTGGCCTCTACCCACTAGAAGCCAATAGTGAGAGATAACCGATATACTCAAAATACCCAAATCAAAAAAGTTATTGGTGAAAAAGAAAAATGTGTCTTTTGCTTTATGGAAAAAACTAAACGGACTTTTTGGCCACCCCAGTATTTAGGAGGGCCAACATACTGTCTCTCAAAATGTCTTTCTGTATTTGAACAGGTCACCATTCCTTTGTTTAAACACAATCTCTCTCCCCCTGCCAAGCACTCGTAGCCTATCAAGTTCATTAGGGGTCTGAATGATGTAACTCCACTATAAGACAGCCCAATATTAAGCAACTAGCACAGGGTTGGGAACACAGAAAATCCACCCAAATTAGTTGTTTTTATTATTCTTCCTATTGTGAATCTAGGAGGGAAGGACAAAACGCAATCTAATGTTTCAAAAGTGTCAGCCCAGTCCTGGCCAGTGGCTCAGTTGGTTGGAGCATCATTCCGCATACCAGCCCGGGTTTGATTCCCAGTCCGGACACATACGTAGGTTGTGGGATTGATCCCCAGTCACAGCACATATTAAAGGCAATCAATCAGTGTTTCTCTCTCACTTCAATTGTTCTTCTCTCCCTCCCTCTCTCTTTAATTTTTTTTAAGTGTCAGCCCAGTGTGGAATAGGGCAGACCTCCAAGTGGGACAGTGCTAAGGATTTTTTTTTTAATGTCATGCCCTGAGCCTCTTTTAATGTTTTTGATTCTCTTTTATTTCCTTCAGTGGGCAGGAGAATCGCCCGCAAGAGCGCCATGGAGCAGAAACGCTGGTCCGACCCCTCTCCTGGGCACTCCCAACACCGCCCGATGCCCGCCGTGTTCACCTCACCTGGAAATACTCATCCTCATTCTCCAGACCCATCCACCCTCTCCAGCAGGACCGGGGCACGAGGTTTAGCCTGACCCCACCCCATTGAACGTGAAACACACCCATTTCCTTTTCACCAGCCCACAGACACAGGCCCACCACCTGCACAATGTAATTACCTTATTAACTAAACCTCTGCCTTTGTTCAAGAGCAGTTAGTGGTGTCACGCAGGTGCGCTGCTGAAAACTGAAATTGCGTATATTCCACGGCAGAGCTGAACCGCTACAGAAGCAGCTCGAGGGCTACTTTTTTTAACACAACAATAATTACAGTCATTTGCCCGGCCCAACCACTCAGCAACTGACGGGGATTTCCCACCGGTGACTGGCGATAACCTCCGACCCAGACGGGGGCCAGGAGCCTGTCTGCGTCTGCCTGGCCCCTGGGAGGCCACCTCTCAGGCCCACATCTATGCAAGGGTGTGGGGCTCTAAGGAGGGGAGTCCTTCAAAAGATGATTCAAAACAGGACACGTGTTCTTTTACTACTTGTTTCGGGGAAGAGAAAATATTTCTCTGTCTGATAACCAGGGCTCAGCAATGGTTTGTCATGTTCTGGCCTGACCAAGCCCTGGGCAACGAGAAGCTATTGCCTGATCTTTTTCACGGCCACAACCCTTTTTGGCAGGGTCTTCATGACAAGTAGCAAGGGAATACCACGCAATGCACTTTCCTGCAAACACCAGGAAATTTGTAAATGGTTGTCAGCAGGGCGGGTGCATCGAGCAAAACCTAGTGAGTACAAACGGGACTGAGCCACAGCCCTAATTTACACTGAGTTCTTCATGCCACTGACTGTTTACTCTTCAGGCAAGACACTTCCTCTCATATACTTTTAACACCAAAGGAAAAGCCACCCAATGAGGAAATTCATTCAGCAGGAGAATTGGGCCCCACGTGTATCCACACTATTGAGTCATCGGGCGGTGGTTCGCAGTGTGTCCCTGGTTTAGCAGCGGCTCCTGGGATGTCACTAGAAATGCCAGTTCTCGTGCCCCTGCTCCGACACGCAGAGCCCAGAAATCTGTGCTTTAACAAGCACAGAAAATTGTGAGAGCTGCAGTCATATTTTGGAGTCACTGGTACTACAATCTTAAGGGACTGTGATCTATGCCAAGGGCATTTCTGGGGTGACCAGCTTTCCATTAACTGCAGAGTAGTTGGGTACTTGGGGCAAAAGGCAGAGTCGGGCAACCCCATGATATAAGTGAGGTCCGGGTCACTCGGGATGGTAAGCACCACGGGCCAGGTGCGAGGCAGCCCAGGGATCGAAGGTCAAAGGGATGGGAAGGGTAGGTGGTCATAAGACAGAGAAGCTGTCCTGAACTGGGAGAACGCTGCCAGCCTCAAACAGGTCCTGCAGCAATGGGCAGCATGACTCACCTGCAAACTTTTACCAATAGCTAAATCCTTTCTCCAAATGCCATTTTATGATGAAGCATAATATAGGAAACAGATAAAGCAGAGTGAGTGTTTGAGCCCCACCCACCCACTCCACATGCCTTGCTTTTGTCTTAACTCTCTCCCTTGAAGGGCCCTGATGTACGTCCATGGAATCCTGAGGGTTTGTTTCTGAGAGCGCAGTCTGACAGGCAAGGACTGCTTGTTAAACACGCTGACTCCAGAGCCCCAAGAGCCCTACTGAACCAGAAGAGCTGGGGATGGGGCCTGGGGCCTGGATTTTCCAGTTTCTCCACCTAATCCTGACGATCAGCCACGTCAGAGCCTCTGCTCAGCATGCTACTCAGAACAGGGCCCCGGGCTGTCATACAGGAGTCATTTAGGGGAGCTTGTTAACCACGTGCATCCCTGGGCCCTGCCCCCAGCCCTGCTGACACTGGACCTCTGTGCAGAGCCCAGGAATCTGCATTGTTCAGGTGGTTCTGTGCATCAGGTATGAGAAGCACTGTAGCCTGAGGCCAGGTAACGGACTCCATCCCTCTAATTCACATACCCCCCACCAACCTCTGCTGTCGGTGCATCTCCTGCCACCCCCACCTCAAGCTCTCACTCTCTTGTCTGACAATTTTATACAGTATTTATCTTTCCTGATTCCTTCAGGCACGGAGTCCTCTCAGCCTGTCCCCGAGCCCTCCTTTCTGGAGCCTGGGTCTCCAGTCACAGTCTGGGATGCAGAACAAGCAGGAAAGAGGCACAGTGTGGGCCCTGGCTCCCCTTCACAGTCTTATCCCCCACAGGTATGAGACCAGGCTGCTGACAGCCTGGCAACACCTAGACCAGTGGGTCTCAGCAAGGTTTGCACCACTCCAATCACCTGATGAACTTTAAAAATGAGATGTCAAGGCCCCACCCAACCCCACAAACTCTGCCTTAACTGCTTCGGGTAGGGACAGGGCATTGGTATATTTTTAAAGGCCCCTCGGATTATAATGCACAACCAGGGCAGGGGCGGGACCACTGTGTGAGGAAGGGCTTCTCAAACATTAGTGCACAGTGCACTGATCTGGTTGAAGTGCAGATTCCGATTTAGTAGGTGGAGGTGGGGTCCGAGGCCCTGCGTTTCCACCAAGCTCCCAGACGAGACTGAAGTGCTGGTCCATGTTCACACTTTGAATAGCAAAGATCTCGTGGTTCTCCAAGTTCAGAATCAACTCACAGATTACTGGGCCCACTCCTACAGTTTCTAATTCAGTATGTCTGGGGTGGGCCCCCCCAATTTGCATTTCTAACAAGTATCCAGGTGATCCTCAGGCTGACGGCGCATGGTTTTTAAATCTTGGCGCACATTAGAACAGTGGGAGAGCTTTCAGACACGGGTCTCCAGGCCTCAGCCGTGGTTCCTCGGCCTCGGCGGAGCCCAGGCATGATGGCTGTGCAAGCCTCTCCAGGGACCCGTGCGGTGCCCCAGCCAGGGACCGCTCTCAGATCTGGAATCTGCATCCGGCAACTGCAGAGAGCATTTCTGGTACTGACAGCCAACTTCCCAGGAAACAGAATCGGAACCTCCCAAACACACTTCATAGAGTGCGACCACGGCACACGTGAAACACTCTCTCACAAATCACCAGGTCAACGCCAGGAAGAGAGAAGGCTGCTGGGAACCAGAACAGTTCCTGGGCTTCCTGGCAGACTTTTCTCGAGGGTCCCACACCTGACCCACTGGTCAGAAAAGAAAAATGTGGAAGACTCCAGTTAGGGTTCTGGCAAAACTTCAGAAGGCCTCCATGCCTTCATCTCTAAAATAGGGACATGAGATCTCCTTTGGAGGTTGTCAAGAGCGCCGGGGATAATGTACTCAGCAGACGGCTGACTCAGTAAGATCATAAATACATGACAGTTCTGACTGTACAACCGTAAAATCACAGCATCAGAAGGGGCCTTAATGATTAGCTTTCAGCCAATAAAGGACACGCAAAGGCTCCTGGAAGAAATGCAGCCTTTCAGGCCCACCCCAGACCTTCTCCTAGAGCAGAATCTGAGATCTAACGTGGCCCCAGGAGTTTGAGAAGCACTGCCCTCAAAGCACTCCACCAGCCGTGGTGGACTTCAGTGGTTCCCCACCTTGTAGAGTTGGAACCATTTGAGGGGCTCTTTTAAAAAATACCCCTGCAAGGCCCTACCCCTGGGGAATCTGATTCAACTGGCTTGGGAGGTAGCCTAAGAACTGGAATATTTAAAAATCTTCCCAAGAGATTGTAACGGACAGCAAAGGTTGAGAACCACTAGCACCAGAAGAAGTATGCAGGCTGTGGTGTCGAAAGATAGGTATGATCCTGTCTCCACTGCTCCCTGGCGATGTCACCTTGAGCAGGTTCTTGATCTCTCTGGTGCCTCAGTCTCCTTACCTGTGAATTCAGTGTAATAATCATGCCCATCTCATAAAGACACTAGGAGGATAAAATGAGACGTAATCCCTGGAAAACATGCAGAGCTGTGCCAGGCAAATGGTTGGCTCTGGGTGAAAGTACACTCCCGTTAACTTGAGTGGGTGGATATTCAGTGTCTACTTAAATAGACCTCCGGGGACAAGGAGTTCATGCCTCATGTTTTAGCACTTTCCTCTGTGGGACTCGGGTCAGAAAGTTCTAACAATTATGGGGCACTGCAATCACCCCCTCGGGTCCTTCACTGCTCTCTCCCACAATTCAGCTCTCAAACACTACAGTCGGAAGGGCCCTGAACAACTGCACACACGCGCACACACACTCCTAGCTGAAGACCTGTTTTGTCTGGGCCGGCCCCTGGGGCATGGAGCCCTGAGGTCCTGGCCTGGCAGGAACGGCTGGCTTCCAGCAGAGATATCTGGCATCATGCTAATGAGCTCTGCCTCTAATGAGCTGTGTGACCCTGGACCAGTCACAATGCTCCGGGCCTCCATTTCCTCTCCACTGCACAGGTAATCAGGCCGGCGGTCCCGTTCAGCTCCGCCTTTCTTGGGTCCTCCAGGGTCACAAAGGACCGAGTCGTGTTTACACCTCATAGTCTTCTATAGAACAAAACAGGCAACGTTCTTCCCACCGTCCACTTGGTACAGGGATGTGTGATTTGCATTTGTATGGTCTCTCAGTGATTGGCCAGTAAAGGAAGATTTAACAAGAGGCTTTCCCTAAAAGTCTCCTAAATATAGACATGTTCTCTGGGAGAGCAGAGGATTTCCTGAAGGGTTTTCTGAGGAAACGAGCAGGCCTAAACAATAGATGAACTTGTATAAATGAATGCAATTGTGTGTGTGTGTGTGTGTACAAACAGTGTGACGATAGTATTGTTTTTTCCTCCGAAGAACGCTGAGACACTGGGAATCATCTGTCAGGCTATCCCTGCCAACTTTCCTTTCACTGTCTCTTGAATTCATTCCTTTCTTTGCTTTTCAATGAGCCGCCTTTCGGTTCTGGCTCCTCTTGCCCACATGCAAGGCTGGACTGCAGGCTCCAAGACGCCTGCTCCCACCTGCGTCCCGAGCTCTCTCCTGGCAAGTGGAGAGCCCCCCTCACGGCAGAGCTCTCCGCCTGCACGGCCAGCCCCAGGCCCGGCCTCTCTCTGCCTGGAGGACCTCCATCTCGACATGCCCCACACAGAATCCCCTTCCCACCTACCTACTCTCCTTCCTTCCTTCCTTCCTTCCTTCCTTCCTTCCTTCCTTCCTTCCTTCCTTTCTTCCTTCCTTCCTTCCTCCACTAAAGCCTGAGGTGAGATCTCTCTTCCTCCTCCTGCCCAAATACTAAATTCAATTCCGCCTCCTCGATCAGCGTCTCTGTCCCCAGTTTCCCATTCCCCACTGCCACCCTGTCATTTCCCCTTACCCTCTGACCTGAGCTGGTCTTCCTCTGCAGACTGCCTGGCACCCCACTGCAGGGTCTGCTCCCGTGGCTCCCACCTTCCCTCGAAATCCTGACAGCTGTCGCTAACCAAGCCTCCGCCGGATTCCTCACCGCCAGGCCCTGCAGTCCTTACAATGAGCGCAGATCATTTTCAGATGGGGATGCAGAGGCCCCGTGACAGTATCTGGATTCGAGCCCAGGTCCGAGCTCCTGCAGTGGCATCGTGGTGATGTCAGACAGTCGACCAAGGCAGGGGACCAAGCCTCTCCCAGCTCATGGCTCAGCCTGCCACTTGACCCTCACCACCGGCAGTCCCTTCTTCTATGAGCATCCCGTAAGCTGAACAAATCAGACCTCCACCTTGTTGACACAAGTCCCGAGTGCCACCCTGAGGCCCTGTTCACACAGGTCTCTCTGCCCAGAACGCCCCTCTCCCAGACTCACCTGCAAAAACAGCCCACCTACCTCAGTTCCCTCAGGACCCTGCTCTGCAGCTCACCCAACATAGCTGTGCTGGGTGGATACCACTCTCTCCCCTAGAACCCTGGCGGCACTTTGTTTCCTGCTTGTATCCATCTGTGTGCTTTTCCAACCCATTTCACACGGCAGTGTACTCGTGAGTGGCAGGGACCAACAGATCTTTGGGTCCCGTGCCTTCCACCCTAGCTCTGAGGATTAGTACCTTGCATAGGACTGAGACTTGACAAATACTTGCTGAATTGGGCAGATGCTTTAAGATGCTATCAAGGAAAACCTTGCTGAGAAAACACAGAAGTCAGAAATTACATGTGATTATCCCACCTCGACCAATGTTTTAAGGGCTCTTCTTGTCATCTACAAGTGGAAACCAACAATACTAGCAAGCTGATGGAAGTTAGAAGGAAGCACACTTCCGTTCGACATCGATTTTATTTTTCACAAAACTGTCTATGAAACAAAAGGGATGGTCATGAAGGAGTGAGCTTCTTGTCTCTACAAGGATTCAAGTACAGTCTAAGCAGCCCGTGGCAGAGGTGCCTGGAAGATTCCTGGGCTGGGATAAGGATGGGGTGGCTGGACCAGATGACTGACCTCCTAGATCATTTCCAAACAGGATTCCCAGCCACCGGCTCCCCATGGTCAGGACGCCCACTGCAGATGGCAAGCGTGTTCTGTCACGTTATGACAACTGAAATCGATTCCCTGACGCCTCACCCCAGGTCACGCAGTCGAGTGCCAGCATGTCACATAACCTTGCAATCGTACAACAGAAAGTCACAGAAGCCAGTGAGTGCAACCTCTGATCCCAAACCCTTGTCGTTGCCACGAAAGTCTCTGTGTGATCTTAAAATTTGTTCCAGAGCAAAAGCCAGTTAAATGTTCCCACCGTTTAGGTGGCAACTGTTTGTGAGCTTTACTGAGAAGATAAATGATGCCACTATCAGTCAAGAAAGAATATTCAGCTCCTTAGAATCATAAATGTTTGTGAGTAATAACGATGGTATGAAATGAACCAAAAAGTATGATTTGATGCTATTGCAGACACCTGAGGACCATTAAAAACTGTGTTGGCTTAACTCCCCTGTAGTTGCAGGTATTTGTGTGGGCAAATACCACAAAGGAAAGATAAGCTAAGCTGAGGTCGTATTTTGTTCTGTAACTTTCAGCAAGTGACATGAGACAAAAAGCAAAACGCGAGCATTCAAGCAAAAGAAAAATAAGCGCTGTCTTCTTTTCAAGTCACGATTTTGTCGCCACACTCAAAAATCTGCTACAGCTAGCTGGGTTCACCGTGCGATTCTCCTTTGTGCCGGGGTAGCAGCTATTACAGCCCTAAAAGTAAGCTGTTCCATCTGTGGGAGATGAGCCCACACCCCTGCTCCCAGGGAGAAAGGTCTGCACTCCACAACCTTGGAACAGCTCAAGGGGTGATTCATTTCTTCTGGGAAAACTCCTACGTGCACTTTTTTTATGTGTCACCCAAAAGCTTAGTCAATGGGTCTCCCACCCAGATGAAAATGCTGCACAGACAGGTAGAATCACAATACCACAATCATAATCCTGAGTCATAAAACTGACTAATGAAACACAGAACCTTCTCCGCACAGCAGCTTTGCCATGCCGTGCTGTGACCCAGTCCAGGGAGTCTGAGGATCGCTCCCCTGCACAAATCCGTGTGACGGTTTGTGAAACACCCATCAGAAAGGGTGACTCAGCTGGTTGGAGCGTCATCCCATACATCAGATTGGTGTGGGCTCAATCTGCCAGCAGGGCACACACTGAGGTTGTGGGTTCAATCCCCAGTCGGAGGCTGGGGGGAGGCAACGGACTGATGTTTCATCTCTCTCTCTCCCCTTTCCTCTTTCTCTAAACTCAATAAACATATCCTCAAGTAAGGATTAAAAAATAGTTTAAGGGTATTTAAGAAACCTGTATGTGAAGCATCCAAATTCATGGAAATGTGGTTAAAGACCCAGATGCCAGTCTTCATGTAAACAACGTAAGCAAACAGTGAAGAAGAATATGGCTCCAACCCAACAGTGTCAAGCCTGGGGAAACTCACTCCATGTGTTTCTAAGTGAAATTTTCAAAAGAGGAATCCATTAGAACTTGAGAGAAAGGTTTTTGAAACTGAAATCACACTAAAATACACACACACACACACATATACAGATACACACACACATCTCTATATCACATACCCTTCACTTTGTCTCCATATACATAGTCATCACGCCTTTGAAACCTGAACATTAAGTGCGTGCCCTAGCAGCACCGCAGCCCAGGGCTGCGGAATGCCTGGAGATCATGAAAGCACGGTAGATGGGACAGTCTGGGAGCTAACTGGCCAGAGCGGCCTGTCATCTGCATACGGGGGAAGGGGGTGCGAACACCATAAGCTTTGGATCAACAAGGCAGCTCCCAGATGGTCAAATGCAGGACTTACACTTGGTTGTTACTGTTCATCCTTGGAAATCCACAGTAGCTAACACTTAACCTACTGCTAGATTAATGCGTGTGTGTTTTTTGTTGTTTTTTTTTTAAACAAGGGTTCCCACATTTTTATTTTGCACTGAGCCTTGCAAATTATGTAACCAATTTGGTCCTGGTATGACCGACCATTCAGATGCCTAGATCCAACAAAGCCTGAAGCCAGCATCAACCTCAGGCCTCCCAGCTACCTGGCAATAAGCAGCCTCTTTTTCTTTAGCCAGTCTGTGTACCTTTCACTCACAACCGAAGGATCATGCCTAACACAGCCTCAGGGTCTACCCCCTCTTGTCCCCACACCTTACAGACTCTGCTCCAGTAGGGCCCGGCTGCCTCTGAATTACCCTCCAGCCAATCCATCTCCTCATCCTAAAACCCCTGGCTGATCCTCTGCCAGCTGCTAAGCCTGAATTTCTTTAATAAATATAGACTATTCAAATTCAATCTTCTGGGTTTCCAAGACTCAACTAACTGATCTAACCTAACAAGGTGAGAAAGACATGAAAGATTCCTTCATTCATTCATTTAAAAAAATACCTATTGAGTACCTACCATTTACTAGGCATAGGAGGGATCAAAGGAACCTTTCCCACCTGCCACCAATAGTAGGAACCACCCTTCAAAACCCTCGAATGAGCTGCGTCCTTCCTTCAGAAACAGGCACACTGTCAGCTCCACAGAGCAAAGTCTTGAGTGTCTTCTTGGGCCCCAGGACAATGCCTTCTCTAGAGCAGGCACTTCATGAAAAGTTAGTGACTTGAAATAATAGATACACAGAGATAACTCAGCTATAAAAATGGTAGCAATTGTTTTGTTTTAAGTGTTTGCCCACACAGATTGAAGGAGAATTGAAGTTTTTTTAAAGCAATTCCTCAAATGTAGTCTCTACAAAATTTGAGAACCAATGCTCAAATTTGGACACTTCATCAAAAGTAACATGCAACATTTTGGAAATCACTACATACTTACATTGGGAAGAAAGGATACAATATTTACTTTTAACAAGGTAATAAATAGTAACAATAACTGATGACTTAAAAATCTTTCTGCTTGGAGAGGAACAGGAATTTCTAAAAGACCTGATATTTCTTCAATACTCAGGTAAAGTTTCTTTGCATTAATTTATTTTGCAGAAAGAAAAAAAACATACGTACTGGGAAAAACAGTCTATTTCACAGGATAAGCAAACCAGCTCCTAGTCTCAGAACAAGCCATTCTTTTCCTAAATAATCAGTGTGTCATTGCTGAAATTCTTAGCTGAGCTGTTTCCAAACATCTGATGCATTCCTCCAGTGACTTCCAGGACGGCGTCAGCAAGACCTCAAAGAATGGCTGGGCAGCACGGCCCCGTCCCTCTGTCTGAACCTCCCCATCGTCACATGAGAAAGCTTCGCTGCTGCCAATGCTGAGGGCATGCGCTGGACAAGAACTTGCTCTCCATTTCACTCTTAGACTAGTCTGGAAACAAGCAGCGGAACCTGCCTCTACAGCAAAATGTCAGATTCACTCTGCTACATTGATTAATTGAGGTATTTTGCAATACCTCCCCCATCCTTCCTTGCCTTTGACCTCCTTCATTTTGGTGACCAACTTGAAGCCCAGGGTCCTCAGCTTCAGTGTGGAGAGGTCGGCTGGGTGCTTGAGAAAACGAGGGTCTCGGGGCACCCCTGAGGGTTTCATTGTGGTGTGGCAGGGCCCCACTGCCTGCATTTGTCCCACATCCCACAGGGGTTGTGACACACAGGAGGTCCAAGCCTACGGCCAGGTAAATGCAGGTTTAAAGAACATGGAGTGTGATCTGAGCATCGTCCACATTAAAGAACAGAAAACGACTAGGAAGGTCCAAAGGTTACAAAACTCACACTCACTGGGCAGCAGAATGGCTTCTCTTCCCACCCACCCCCACCCCCACCCCCGCCGTAGGAAAGGGGTCGTGCAGTAAAAGGGGCACAGCACCTGCTCAGATTCCCATCACAGACGGGAGAACTGCCCCATTCCTGCAGTAGGGGAGAGAATGCATGGGCCTCTAGTCCCCGGGGCTCGGAGCCCAAAGGGGACAATTTCTCTGAACCCCTGCACGTGAACAAGGGAGCAGCAGGATGTTGGAAAAGAGACGGAGACGGATTAGGCTGACGCAGTGCTTCTCAAACTCCGCATCAGCATCGCCCCGGCGGGTTTGTTCGAACAGTGCTGGGCCCCACGCCAGGTTCCGATGCAGGAGGTCTAAGGCAAGGCCCAGGAATCTGCATTCTGACAAGTCCCCAGGTGATGCCGCTGCCCTGGGTCTGGGGACCACACTCTAAGAACCACTAGGCCTGTGAAATGCCAGTGAAGCAGTCTGCACACAGAGTGGGCAAAACGAGGTGGTTTGAACACTCAAAAGCGAGCTTTAAAAAACTGTTCCACGGGGAGGTTTGCTACTTATTCACTCCCTCACAACAAAAGGAACTGGCTAATAACATAATCTTGGTATCCACTGATTCAAATGAATTTCAGCTGCTCTTTCCCTGAGAAACAAAAATGGTTTGTAATGCTTATTAATCAAGAAACCTTACTGAGGGCCTATTGTATGCACAGACCGGCTGCGGAGGCCAACTTCCTAATGAATAAAACGTAAAACAAAAACAGGGCCCCTGCCTTTAATTCACTTATCGTCTGTATTAGTTCACCTCCAATTACTGAGCTATTCTGTACAACCTTCCCCTTCTCACTGTCACTGCAGGAAAGATAGGAACAGAGCCCTCTGGGAAAAGGGTTCCCATCTCTGCCTGCCCTCTCTGTTCAGAATAAAACCAACGGCAGTGGGGTGGGGGTGAGAGGATTAAAGTGGGGATTTAGGTAGTTTTGCTTATTTTCAAACCAACTTCCAGAAAGTGCCCTGAGAAACCATAAGCCATCGGTCAGAAAGACGATCGACATCGCCTTATGTTTATATGGCTCTTTTGGGAGGCTTTTCCATGAGCCACATTTTGTTTAATATTTACTACATGAATAGGAAGAGAATTGCCCAGCGAGGGTGAGTGACAGCCTGTGATGCCCGCAGGGGCTGCCGGGACATCTACCTCAGACTCGCCCCACCTCGGGTACATTAGATGGGGGGGCAGACAAAAGCTCCTGACAGCATTCAAATGTGCTCCCGAAATTGTGCGCCCTCACATTAACTCATCTTAACTGCTCGCTGTGACTTTTCCGTGGTGACCACAGTGGGACTACCATCTTCAGGTTTAAAGGATTAGCATTTTATTGTGTATTTGGTACCATGTCAGGATCCCCAGTAATTTGCCTTTTAACACAGCTGGGACCAGCAACTCTTCCTTTTTCATCCCGAGCTTTCATCCTGAGTCTGGCCCTGTGACTCTAGTGAAGGTGTCCCCATTCTGTAGAGCACCACAGGGGCATGGGGGGGGCGGTGACAAGGGTGAGGGTGGGAGGGGGTCCACTCCGTGTGGGGCTGGTCTGGGTCAGGGCACCAAGCAGGTGGCCAGGCTTCGGCAGTAACTTGTTGTCCTCTTGAGTACTTTACTGTTCTACATGCAGTTTTTCCCATCCATAAAAATAGCAATAAAGGTGATTGAATGAATTTCCAATTTAAGACATTCTTTTTCCAGGCCTCCAAAGAAGTGCTGAAAACTACCAATTCCTTTATAATACATCCACTCACATTTTTAAGTTCCCTTTATTATATTATGTATGGCCTTATATTGCCCGCAAGACCAGACTAGGGACCCAACCCATCTCCCTCATCCCCTGTTACTCTAGCCCTCACTGTAATCCAATGCACTTCTGGGTCCCGCACCAGACCAGGCCTGTCCCCGCCTCAGGGCCTCTGTGCCGGTGTTCCTCCACCTAAAAGTCTCTTCTCCTCCAGACCCATTTGTATCACACACAGACACCTTCCCCGACCACGCCCACCTCCTCCCGCCCCCATCGCTCTCTTGGCCTATCAACTGCTTCACTTTCTTCCCCGTGCCTAACATCTCTGGGTGCCTGCACTTAGTACACAGGGCTTGTAAAAGTGCAGCAAACAAATCCATCCATCCATTCACTCACTCATTCCACAGAAGCCTGCGTGCACTTGCCAGGCTCCACAGATCCAGAGACGGCTGTGAATGCCCACTGTCATCACAGAGCTCACGCCAAACTCACGGACGACAGGGACGCAGTGTGAACCGTCCTGAGAGAGAAGAGGCTTCGGATACCCGAGATGCACAAGATGACTCAGACGAGGCTGGGTAACAAATGGTACTCTCACATGCATTTTATTTAGGTTTTAAAAAGTCTCAGAAGAATTCATTAGCTGAGCTGCTTGAACCTTCATAGTGAAAGGCAGAGAGAAAAGTCCCCCACTGTTGAAGCAGTATAGCAAATAATTCACCAAGGTGAGGTGGTATGTCTTAGCTGACTCTAGTAGCTTTTACAATGAAACTTATTTTGAAGATGCTAATTATTAAATATCCACTTGCTATGGTGTTATACTGAAATACATGTGGGTGATAGGCTGGGGATTCTATTTTTAACTTATCATAGCAATAGTAAAGTGAAAGTTCTTGCAAGATTAAACATGAGACTGAAATTGTTCAGTAATCCTGTAAGAAAAGCAGACACTTTCAAGTGTATAAAGACAAAATATCCTTATTGTATTTTCCTTTTTTTATGACCCTATTTTCCTCCGGTGGCTTTTCACTGGTGATGCCTCTCTCCTCTGTGCAGATGCTCGGTTAATGCACCCCAAAAACACCTCTGAAACACCTTTCCTCCAGCCGTTTTGGTCCCACCTCTGACTAACTGATGTCATCCGTTCAAAAAAGCTGACCGCACCAGCTTCGGATAGACATGCCTTCCTCCAACCTGTCTTCCCACCCTCCACCAGACTCAGCCTTCCTCTGGTCCCAGAGAACTGAAAGCACGTATTCAAAAACCAGCCCCTCCGTCTCCTAATTTATAAAACACAACACTTTGCAAACTGTTTACTTACATCTGTGCCAACAATATTACACAAATGTGGTGGAGTGGAAAAGCCACCGGGAACAGGGTGGTTGGCCAAGAGCAGTATTTGGGGATCTAAAATTACAGGGGAAAAAACATCATACAACCTTCATTTTCCTGAGTCCCAAATCTCTATCAGATGATGTTGAGCAGAAAGATTCTGAAGTTGGCAGGCAGGAAGGAAAAGCTGTCTCCCAGGCTGGGCCATGCCAGGGCAGTCTCCAGAGAGGAGGCCGGAGGGACAGACGGAGGTGGCAGGGTGCCCTCACAAGGCTGTCAGAATAAGGAGTGTCTGTCTGGCAAGGGTAACCCCACAGTGAAAAGAGGGGAAAGAAAACCAAACAGAAATGATTGCCAAAAGGTGAGGTACACACAGGAAGTAGAATTCTTTATGCAGGATTTAGAGGACGGTATTTACAACATGGCAAAATCGGAATTGCTTGTGCAATTGGATTTCAGTCAATTCAGCTTACATTTGGACCATGGCAAGAACCAGAGCCTGGGTACTTAAAATGATACAAGGAAAATCTTGCTCCCTAGGGATCCACACTGATGGGGGAGACAGGTGCCTCTCCTACCTGGTCCAGGCATACGCAGAGTCAAGTAAGAGTAAAACCAGTGCTGGGGAGACCATTTTCACCAGGGCATCTGAGAAATTCAAAGGGGAGTGTGTAGTCTGGGGCACCCAGGAGGAGGCGAGCCTGAGCCAGACTGGAGACCCTGAGAGCTCAAAGACTGTTGGGCAGGAGTCCTAACCTCTAAGCGCCTTTCTTTCACAGATGGCTTCATGCGGTGCCCCAGCAAGCCTCTGACTGGCGGTACCGACCGTCACTCCCCCTGTGCTGTGAATGGGCTATGCCTCCCAGAAACGTCCAAGCCTTAATAATAAGCAAGGCAAATGAATAGGTACCCAGGGGTATGTGCAGATAAATACAGCTGCGATGTGTTTTTCCATAAGTACCAAAACAACCAATTTGTGTCGCACCAACCAATTATGTACTATTTTCTCTCCACTAACAGGACAGGAAACTTCATTAGTAAAGCACGCATTTAGAGCAAGATAAGACCCTAGTCTCTTCCTTATCTATAAATCACTGTGCTTAATTACCACATCTGGCATCTGTTACAGACGGGACCCTGTTGGATATATTATTTTCTGTTTTCGTGTGTTTAAATATTTTAAAGTTAAAAATAGAATCATTGGTGGAAAAAAAACAGGCGATGTGTTCCAAAGTGTTTGAAACCATCTTATCTTACCACCTACATATTGTTAACAATTTCAAAACTTTCCAACTCTTGTAAAAATAAATATATTTATCAAACACTCAACTAACTAAAGAAAAAAACTGGATGAAATAACCCTATATGCTGCGATCTTTGTATGAACTATGGAAAATTGAGCTAAACTAGTATTTAGAGGACCCCCACTACCCCCACCCCTGCCTTAAGAAGTTTCTAAAGTGTTGGGCTTAGCCCTTAAATTCCCAAACAAAAGGTTATAAATGTTGCCTGGGAGAGGGTTTCTTCTGCATCACCGTTTCTTAAAACATGGGCCACCCCCATCAGTGCCACCTGGGGTGCTCTCAAAAACCCCAGAGACTCGGACTCTGTAAAGCACTGTAACAAGCACCCCCAGTAGCCAGCTGTGCACTCATGTTGAAAAACCATCTATCTGGAGTCTCTTAACAGAGGCCAAGTAAAAATGGCCAAGGTCGTATAACTAAAATCACAAGTAGCCAATTTCTCCCTGGAGCAGCCGGAGCTCCTGCGTTTGGGGAGAAGCCAAGTTAGACCCACAGTCACAGCCCGTGTGGGAAGGGCCCACCGAGCCTCTGCCCACCCATTGCACCGCCCACCCATCTGGGGTTGTTGCTAGGGAACCCCCAAGTACCCCAGGAGTGACTCACCTCCAAGCAGCCCACCTCTCAAGTCCACGTGCACAGTATTTAGGGTTTGCGTAATGAGTTCGACTGTGCCTCCCCCCTGAAGAAAGATACAGAGTCCTGACCCCCCAAGTGCCTTAGTAGGTGACCTTATTTGAACCTTAGTTGGACAGAGGATCTTTATAGAGGTAATCCAGTTAAAATGAGGTCATTAGAATGAGCCCTAATTCAATACGACTGGTGTCCTTATAAGAAGGGGAAATTTGGGCCCAAAGACAGACACAAACAGGGAAGATGATGTAAAGAGACACAGATGAGGTCCTTTCGACAAGCCAAGAAGGCAGGCCTGGCGCAGATCCTCTCCTCACTGCCCACACCTTGATGTTGGACTTCTAGCCTCCAGAAGTTGAGACCATCGATGGCTGCTGTCCCCAGCCACCCAGGGCGAGGCGCTTTGTCATGACAAACTGATACAGCTTGGGAAATCCCCCAGGGAACTGAGGCAGCGAGAACCAGCCCAAGTCCAGGCTGTGCGGAGGGAGAGCCAGGAAGACCAAGACCTCAAACGTCACAGCACTGGAGGTCCCGGAGGCAGCAAGGGCTGTGGCAAGAACAGTGAACCAAGACCCATGAGATCTAGGGTGGGGTCTCAGCACTGACCCAGTTTGTAAAGGGGTGGGGATAAATCACACCGGCCTCTCAGAGCCCCAACCCGGCCCGGCCCTCCCGCCCCCAGAGTGTGAAGCTGTGAAGGGGAAGAAAATGCTCTCCTCTGCTGCTGGAAAGCCCAGCACAAGCCACCCTCCCCCCACCGGCAGCCCCTCAGCCCACGCTGTCATCCTGGTTAGTGTTGAAAGTGTGGTGACATAGCCCCAGCATTCCACGTCGCCCTATGCATTGCTAGGAAGGACTTGGAAGCAAAATCTGCGTTTTAGGAAAGTTTCATGTGACCTCCCAAACGTGTTTGCGTCTGTTTGGAATATCCAAGACAACAAATAACAGGGTCAGAAACAGCAACCTCCTGGGGTTGCCAAAGGTCCTTTCAACAAGTCGGGCTTCCTCAGGGCCCGGGGTTCACCGGCGGGAGGAGAAACCTTTTGGTGAGCCGGCAGGGCAGGGGCGTGCGGCCGTGTGTTCCGGCCATCCCAGGGGCTGCAGGAGGGCTGCACAACCAAGGTTTAAGTACTGCCCCAACACAGAATTTATGGTTCCCCAATGTTTGTTTTAACTAGTGTTGAGAATACATATTTGACCCAGTGTGAACTTGACCTCTGGGTCCCTCACTTTGCCAAGCTGTCTGTGCAGCACGACCAGATTTTCCAGCCTGCCCTCCCCTTCCACCCACCCCGCCCCCACCCCTAGCTCCCAGCTCTGAGACCGGGGCAGCCCTCCCAGCAGCTGCCATGGTAAACCTCACTGCGGATCTCTTGGCAGAGCAGCTGTCAATGGCCGCAGCAGGCACACAAAAAATGTGTAATCGCTCTGGGCCTGACTCCCGAGCTCAGCTAGCGCAACACTCAGCCAAAAGGGACAGAGGAGACGAGACAGCCTTGTCACCTGGAACTCTGGCCGCATCGCACCCTCCTAGACGATGCCATCGAGGGCAGCATCTCTAAGCACCAGGGTCTGCAAAACTCTGTCTCCTCTGTATATAATTAAGGAACACTTCTGAGTTTGGGGTTTCTTTTTTCAAAGCTGCGTGGGCTGAATGCCAATGGAAAAGCAATGGAATATCGATTTTTCTGTTTCATGCTAAGGAGAGAACAAGTCATTTGCTGTGCCATGAGTTAAGTGAGTAAAAACAGACCCTGTCCTCCCTACAGCTGGCTGCGTTTCTCCTCTATTCATAGCTTGTGGCACATGGTAAAAGCTAAACAGATATGCGTCAAATAAATGAAAGGACCATCCATGCATTTACGCAGGGCCTGCAATGCGCCGGGCCCTCCGCCACCTTTTCCCTTCGGTCCACTTCACCCTGCCAACCCACCCTCACCCTAGGCCCTCCCGTATTCTGCTGTGGTGTCTGCTCCTAAGTCCAGTCTCCCCTTTGAAGTCAGCGGCAATGCCTCTCTGGCCTGCATTCACCCTGAAAGCGGGACAAAAAATTTGAAAGAACCCCTGAGTGGAAGGTTCAGTTTAGACAGAAAAAAAATGCAACGATGGGTCTCCCCATTGTCTTCCTCGGCAAAGACATTAACACCCCACCCAAAAGACAGTTTCTAAGTTACAAAGCCCTCCTGTAAATGTTAACCCTTTGCAACGAGGAAAAATGTGACACTCTCTCTTTTGCCCCAAACTGGTATCATTGTGAGTGGTCGCTCCATATTAATAACCATAATGGCACATCTCCTGCTGTAATTTCAACTTCTAGAGTTCCACACACAAAGGGCGTCTGGAAAAGCCACATTAACATGCAATTGGGCATCCCTATAAAGAGACTGGGCCGCGAGAGCCCCCAGGACCACCTCTGTGGATGCACGCATCCATTGTCCGCCCGCGCGGGCCTGCTGCCGGCTTGTTTCACGTCTCTCTGATCTGCAACTTCAGGTTCACTAAATCCTCAGTCTTCGGAAGCATTTACCCATGGCCCATTGAAATTCAGTTTCAATCAACTGAAAACAATCCAGGCTGCCTCGAAGGGGCGCCTCATTTTCCTCACTGGCTTCAGCAAATGTACCAACAGGAAGGAGCACACCCAACCTCTTATGCAGAAACACTTTTTGCATCAATTGGACGTGACCTATGTACACTGAAATTCTTCAACTAAAGCCTTTCAAATTATCCTTAAAATATAATGGCACTTAGGAGGCATCCTGGGCAATACATTCAAATGTGCATACACATTTTATGACTGCTGTATTAAGGAGGAACTTCATGTTGACATGCCATTGGGTTTGGTTTTTTGCTGGGGTTTTTTTTTTTTTTTGTATTTTTAAGCGCAATAAACCATACCCAAGTGCAATTGTTCAATCTCAGCATAATAAGGAAGTGAGAAAGGAAGGAGACTGCAAATCAGTTTCTTTTGCAATCTCAGTTTCACTGGTATTTACTGAAGTGGCTACAGTCCCAAAAACTGGTGTCAGGATTTTTTCCGTTCAACTTGTGTGAATCCTTCAGGACCATCTTCTCCTAGACAGCAAGCTTTTACACGAGGAGAACTAGAGACACACAAATAACCGAACATTTAGTCTCTCTGAAGGTTCTTTTAAAATAAATCATTCAGGGGTACGGAACAACCCAAAGTACTTTCTTTCTTGGAAATTAAAGCCAGGACAGAAGGGAAATGACTGACATTTTTCATTTATTCTTTTTTTTTCATCTTTACGGAGGTATAATTGACAAATAATAATTGCATATGTCTAAGGTATATGCCATTGTTTTGACACGTTGTGAAATAATCACCACAATCAAGCTAATTAACCTACCCACCCCCTCACATAGCTGCATCTCGCCGTTCATGGGAAGGACACTTGAAGATCCTACCCTCTGAGCAAACGTCCAGTGCCCAACAGCGTTGCTAACTAAAGTCGCACTGCTGTGCCTCAGGGCTCCAGAACGTCCCCATCTTCCCGTCCCCACAACGTCCCCCCAACCCTAAACCACCGCAGGAAGAAGACCATGGCGAGGACAAGTGCTAGGGAACCATACACAGGAAAAGAAGAAAACCGAGTGACAGATAAGTGAGACAGGATTGACTTCGCTTGTTCCAATAATAAACTCTGAGAATCTTTCTGGTTTCATCCAGGCTTTCACTCCTCTTCTCTTTCACCTTGCTACCTGCAATAATCCTACAGTAAGCTAAAGCACAGTCATTCCAGGATGGGAAACAGGGTTTGAGAGGTCAAATGAGTTTCCCAAGACTACACAGCTAGTGAAGGCTTGAGGAGTTGAATTCAGTCTTCTGAATCAAGAGTTTTTCCTGGCATCACACTGCTCAGCCATGGACACAGACTTCCAGCATCAGCGGTAACCCCAGCTGTCCCATCTGAAGGCAGAAGGCCCCTTCCTCTCACGGGCCATGCTAGACACACGCAAAGCAAGTCCCCCGTTGAAACAGATCCATCTAGCAGATACATTACTTTGGATTGAGCACTGACCCACCCCAGCATTGCTTTTAAAAACAATTATTCCTGAAAGGACTTGTGGTTTAGGATTCTAGCATTTGCGCCTGAATTAATTTGTCAGATTTGGCAGCAAGGCTAATCTCTGGAAGATGGAAAACCATCAAAAGGAAAGTGATGTTGCTATTGCTTACATCCTAGTGCTGCCCAAGGACTACCTGCTACCTTCTAGCACCTGGAAAGATAATTTGAACCAAAAGCCAGAAGCATTAGCTGTAGGTTTTGTGAGACTCAATCAGCAGAGCAACTTCCTCTGGAACCCTGCAGTAACTGGGCACCCCTCACTTCTCAGAGGGCACACCCGGCTAAACCCAGGCCCACATGTGCCCTGTCCTCTCTCACCTGGAGAAGCAGAAAGCCATGTGGCGATTCCTCGGGATCTGAATGCTCTCTTTCTAGAGCATCTCCGGATCTTCTAGAATACCTTTGCGTCCCCAAATCCTCAGGCAACCTGAAAATGGGGGGCTACTCTCTTCAGAAAGGGCACCTGGTTGCATCATTTGGCCAAGTAAACTTCTTAAAGTCTTAATGCATTCTCTCTAACCGGCATCAAGGAGCACCCACCCACTGTCTCTAAAGTCCTGCTCTGTATTTTTACCATATTTTTCAGACCATAAGATGCATCTAGGTTTTACAGGAGGAAAATAGGGGGAAAAATTTGAAGCAAAAAATGTGGTAAATATTTAATAACATAAATAACACAATATTTCACCAATGTAAATGTAAACAGAACTCCACAGCAGTATTAACAACCATTATTCCTCCCAAATCTGGGGGGGTGTTTTATAGTCTGAAAAGTATGGTTATCTTTACACAGCAACATCCCATCCAAAGGGTGCTGCCTCTGCAATGTAGGGAAACCGTATCACGTCAGGTTTTGAGCAGGAGTTACTGAAGGGAGAAGAGGGTGTGTAATTTGACCCAAGCAATTGTAAATTCAGGAAAAGACTGGTGCAGTCCTGTCAAGTACAATCTAAGAAGTGGAGAATTATGACAATCCCAAATGCCTGCCTCTCTGAGCATTTCTGATCAAGTGGTTTGAGTTCAATAATCAGGAGGCTGATATCAAGTCACATCCACCATTACTCCTTGACCACAGACCGTAACCCGTCCGGACACTCCTGTTTGCACCAGTAACGCCGCCATGCAGAGTCCTTCCGTTACTTTCAGGGGCTGTGGCATTTCTCAGCAAACGAGTTCACCAGAGTGACTGTACTAAAAATTTTGTTAATTCACCCAGCAGTACTTTAAAATCCAAACCATACATAAAACAAATCGCTAAATTTGCCTTATTATGCTGAATACTAAGCAGCTGAAATTTTGGATGATTCCAGGCCATTGTGGTTATGGCTCAAGCTCTCTGAGGAGAGAACCCCTAAGAAAAGTTAACTTTTTCTGAGTGGACGTACAATTGCTTGATTTCCAATTAGCACCAGGCAGAAGCAACTTGTCAAAAGGAACCTCAAATATGTTTTAACTTACACCGTAACTTCAACATGCATAGGGAAAGTATTTTCAGATCTGCACACATCATTGATCCATTCTTCTAAAACATCGCTGAGCATGCGTATTAACTGCAGGAAACCCCACCACATACTTCTGAAGAACAGTAGAGTGGTTACCTCCTAGGTAACAGGCCACGAGGATTCTGGTTGCTGTTTCCAGAAAGCTTTAAAAACTACTAATGTTTTATTCCAAAATAGGGCCTCCTACTTCCCATTCGTCCCCCGCCCCCCCACACCCTGCCATCATCTTAAGGAAGGTTTTCATTTGTTGACATCCATATTTACATTAATTGCACTGGTTCTGCCATATGGCACACGCTCCAGTGGGAATTCTTTGCCTTACTCTAGATTCACAGGTGTGACCGAGTGATTAATACTTGAGTGACAAATACCCGAGTTGAGGGCAGAGGAACCTTGGGTACACGGTTCTCTACAACAATTTGCTGCTGGCACTGACACCCACGTTACCCTGGCAAAGACTGTACCGGGTGGCAATGAAGCTGCAGATAATGGGGTGGATTGTATTTCAGGCACCACTGTAGCCAGCGCAGCATTAGCCCCTTCCCCGAGCCCCCTGTTGGCTGGCCCCAGGTGGACAGCCCCACTTTGCCTACCGTGCAGGGCCACTGTGAACATGGAAACTTACGTTTGGTGCACCTCTGGGAGCCAGGGGCCTTACTCCAGCCGTGGCAGCACTGCCCTCCACACACATTGACCCTGAAACAAAGCAAGACTCCTGAGTCCAGCAGTTGCCACACTCACCCAGAGGGCCCAACCTTCCAGGGGACTCCTGCAAGCTCAGCCTCCTGGCTTCCACAGAGTCCTAACGGGTGCCCAGAATGCCCAACCCAAAGGGGCCCAGGTAGAAGAGTAAGAGCCAGGTATCAGAAAAGGGTGGGAGACCCAAAAGAACCTGCAAACCTGGAGCTATACAGAAAGAGAGAATGAGGTCCAAATAAGTGGTTTCCTTAACCCCCAAAGTAGATCCAATATATTTTGTATATTATCAGCACCCACATTTTAAACGTCGTCTGAGTTTTAGAGAAAAGAGCCCAAGCAGGAAGGGGTGAGATCACAATGCCTGGAACCACCCTTGAAGAAAAACACCAACTAATCACAACTAGTTTCCCCCCACACTCCCACCCTGTGATTAACGGCGAGGGCTCAGGAAGGATGCTTAAGAACCCCCAATAACAGAAACTTTCCAGCCGAAAATTCTGTGGGTGCTAAGACGTGCCGCCCCTGGAAAGCAGACCCCACAGGTGCAGAAAAGCTCAAACACAGAGTTTCTAGAATGTTGAAATGTTCTAGGCCACACAGGACAGGAGCCAAAACGTTTTTTTTTTTCATTAGCTAGAAAAAAAAATTAAAACTGTGTTGCAAAGAGAAATTAATTGATGCTGAGGGATTAAGTTGTAGTGACTTCATGTTTACGCCCAACTTCTAAGAGTAGCTGGGTTCGCGCACAGGAGGTTACGCCCCAGGCAGAAATGCCTTTTGTGTTTATCCGCAGCTCAGTAACAATGCACTCGGGGTTTATCCTGGGTAAAAGTTCCTCGGCTTCCTCGCGCTCCGTTCTTCCGCGCTCCAAGGCCAGCAGAGACCGCCAGGGAAAAGGAAGCTGACCCACCGCGCACGCTGCCCGCCCGCGGTCCCAGCGAGGCTCGGAGTGGCTAGGACCCCCGGGTCCAGCACGGGCGGCGCGCACCAGGGGAGGGGGTGGGCTTACCCCTGCAGCTGCTGCTTCTGGTGAACCTGCAGCCTTGAGCCCCCGCTGCTCTGAGTCTCCTGCGACACTTTGGATCGCACAACTTGCCTGCCTTGTTTGGCGAACTGCACAGACGCCGGGTGACCGCCGGGCTTGGGGTGGAGCTGCCCGCTGGAGCCCCCGGGACGCGCCGGCTCAGGCGGTGGCGGTGGTGGCCGGAGCCCCTGCAGGGCCGCGCCACCAGGCTGGCTGGTGCGCCGAGTCCGCTCCGACGGCACCCCTGGGGAGGTACGGCTGGGGGGCCCGGCGGCCACTGAGCTGCGACTGTACCTGGCGTTGAGCGCGACGTTGAAGGTCCGCGGGCGCGTGGGCCCGCCCAGGGGCAAAGCTCCCGCTGCCAGGCTGGGGCCCGGGCGCACCACGTACGTGATCCTCCGTACCCGGCCCTGAGCGGACGACGCGAGCAGCCCTGCCCAGAGCAAGAGCCCCCACCTGAGCCAGGACCCGGCCATCGCGGGCCCGAGCCGGCGCTCCCGACCTCCGCCCCCAGCCGCGCGGCTCGCCGGGTGCGGCCGCCTGCACGCGCTCAGGCTCCCCCCGAGATCTGCCGAGAGCCCTGGAAAGGCGGGGAAGAGGCAAACTCGGTTACAGGAGAGGAAGTTCTGCGGGCGGCTGAGCAGCCCCAGACCCCAGCCGAAAGCAGCCGAGAGAAGGGGGCGGGGTGGGGAGAGGAGAGCCTGGGAGGGGAGGGGCGAGGGCAGCGGGCTGTGAAAGGTGAGGGTCCGCTGGCGGAGTCGCCGAGCAGGGGGCGCCGCTCCTGGGATTCGGCAACAGTGGGCGAGGGCGGGCGTGAGCGCGCGGGACGCTCAGAGGCAGCCCCGGCTGCGAAGTCTTTAAAAAGTTTCTCTCGCGGTGGAACACAGTGTCAGATCTGAA
This sequence comes from Tonatia bakeri, assembly GCA_004024845.1. Classification (NCBI taxonomy): domain Eukaryota; kingdom Metazoa; phylum Chordata; class Mammalia; order Chiroptera; family Phyllostomidae; genus Tonatia; species Tonatia bakeri. The sequence continues at coordinate 543,451 of PVIA01000077.1, forward strand.
CAGCCAATCTCCAGCAGACGTGACGTCAGGCTACAAATCCTAATTGGGGAAAGCCTGCGATGAGCCAGAGAACGCGCCGCCACGCTCCACATCCACACAGATTGTTACTTTACGGCTGGCGAGGCAGAAGTCCTCCATCCCGTGTCCTGGGAAAGGACTAAGGACTCCACAGAGTCACTGAGCGGTCCTTGCCTTCTGGACGCCCCACAGAGTTTGTCTGATATTGTTTGGAAGGTGTTCCTGGGAGTTCTCTTACCACGGTTTGCTTGGATACTTGCTGCGAGGATTGGATTATTATACCAGCTGGGGCCCCAGAAAAGACTGTTTAGGGTGCTCTGATCTGTCTGTGGGAAGACGTTTAGATGGCTCTCTATGGGATTGTGAACTCCCCAGTGCTGGTTTCTCGGTCTGCGGCTTCTGGTACCCTACTCCTCGCTCTGCTGTAGGAGAGTACAGGGTAGGCAGCAGGGGGCGCCCGCGTAGACTGGAAAACCTGCCACCCAACCCCAGAAGCAGCCTGGAGCTTGGTGAAAAGGCTTTAGGATAGAAATATTAAGTTGTCCAAAAAGTCCGTTCGGTTTTTCCATAAAATAAAAGACACATTTTTACATTTTTTCATTTTCACAAGTACCTCTGTTGATTTGAATAGTTTAGTATGTTGGCTATGTCCTTAGTGGTATAACGTTGATCATTCTCAATGTCTCAATTTGCAATGGACTTGAACTGGTCTACCCATGGTGGAGCATGGTCAAGTGAGAAATCTCCAGCAGGAAACTTGCAAACCACTTTGGACACCTTTGATCATCACAGTACCTTCTCCACACACTGCACAAATCTTTTTTGGCATTTCAGTGGCATTTTTACCTGTCTCAAAATAATAAAGCGTAATATGCTGAAAATGTTGCTTATTTTCTTCCATCTTCAATATTAAAGTGGCTACACAAGAATTCACCAAATTTGATACGATTTTTTTTAATGCACGCTGATATGATAGCTGTCACTGTACAGTCTGTTAGGGCAGTCAGTGACATACTGAAAGAATTCACAAATAGAAGAAAGTGCAGAGAAGAAAGTTTTTATTCACTCTCCAAGAAGGGAGAGGGGCATGGTGTGGAGAGATATACTAGCATCAAGGGGTGAGGGCTTTGCGCTGTTACTGGTTGGATTACAAAAGGGTGTGGGTGGGTTGCTGTTGTATGGCTCCTGGACAGTTGGGGCGTTGTAATATGAGGCTGCAGTTTGTTCCAATGTTATCTTCCGCCTGTGGCTGTAGAAAGCAGTTAGTTCTGTTCTTGCTTCCCAGTAGTTTCCAGTCCTGGGGACAGAAGCTCAGAAGAGTAAAACGGCAGTCATGTTTAAAAAAGTCGTAGGCCTGCTCAGCAAATGGTGCCACAATAGCAAGTGGGACTGATTTTATCCTTTCACAAAGTTGTTTTGAATGAAGTTAAAGACAACTAAGCACTGCTAGAACCATCTTCTGGAAAAAACAAACAAACTTTTTGGCCAACCCAATACAAACTTTAGGATTCATGACAACCCTGAGCCATTATTAGTATTGTTTAAAAGTCATCAGTTTCCTGGAGCTCTAGCCAAAAGGAAAGAATCACTCACTAGAAAGGACCCAAAATCACATTAAGGGAGGTGCAAGATATTCCAGGGTGCAGAGTCCCTGGGGTGATAGTGCTCTATGGGGAAAACCAGGAAACAATACAATAACATATTTACTTCTAGCATTTGAATAGAAAACAGTGTTTCCAGCAGGAACGCTAGATATCACCCTCTGAGTGCAACAGAGAACCCATGACTATAGCAGTCTTTTTTAAAAAGCCATATAACTAAGAATGATAGTTGCCAAGGCTTTGCTTGTTCTCGTTCATGTCTATTTGTGGCTTACCCTTTTGTTTTGTAATCTGCCTGCATCGCCTAGTAGACAATTGGTAGCAAGTGAGGATGGTGCAAGAAGAATTCATGGAAATAATTTTTAAGTTGAGGAAACTTGATCCATTAATCAATTTTTTCTATGCATTGGAGGAAGACCTCCGGTATTTGTTTTGGTGGGAGAGGACCTCAGTCCTTTTGCCTGACTACCCGTTTCCTGTGAGAAGACTCTCTGGGAGCCACTGTCCTAGAATAAGCAGCCCTGGGCTGGAGGGAGAGACCTCAGTTCAGTGCTAACACTTAGCCCAATCAGCTGTAAGACCACAAGCAGTTCTCTCTGAACTTCAACTTCCTCCTCCATGACATAAAGAAGTTGAATTAAAAGTTCCTTCCAGCCCTAACAGGATCATTGAGGTCACCTCAGGTCAGCCTCTGAGCCAGACCAAAGGGAACCTTTTGAGAAGATTGTGGAAGGGGGATGGGTCAAAAAGCTGCCCTGTAGGAAGGACACAGCATACACCAACAAACATCCAAGCACCTACTGTGGTGGCAGGCACAGAGGATGACCTTCTGCAGGCACAAAGTTTCACAAGGTACAACCCCTTTGTCCTATCTGATTAGGGAGACAAGATGTAAATAAACAAAAGCTTTAACAAAGATAAACAACTGAATTTAGCAACACTTTGAGACAATAATACTGAATTCACCAGGCAGGACCTGATGGGTACAATGCCGGTGTCCAGTACAACCTTTGCCATCTCGTGGAAGAGTCACGACATGCAGGGAAAACACTTCCTGCCTGCAACCCAGGGCAGTCTACAGAAACTTGACCTCTCGGGTAGGCATTATATAGTGACATAGCAGTTGGGATGGAGGGGGGAAAGGGCTGCCTAGAAGCACTGACTCCATTCTGAAGCACCAGGACAAGAGAGGAGAGATGTCAGACAAGTGGAAGCTCATAAAATAGTAAAGGACTGCAGCATCTCCAAAGGACCAGACTTTGGTGGGATGGTGGGTGGGCTGTTCCTGTGGGCCACTCCCAGGACCCAGGTGGACCTTGTACATTAGAACCTCTGTCAGTCGGTGAGAGGCCCCTGCCTGCAGGGGACAGAGCCTGGACAGGGAGCCAGCAGTCTGGACTCGAGGGCTCCGCTGCACTTCCTGTGTGAACTTGGACGAGACATTTCCCCTCTCTGAGTCTCCATCTCCAGAGAGCCTGTGAGCAGCCTGAGGTCCTTGCATTTGGGGAGACCAATGACCTGAATTCCCCTGAGCTCTGTGGCTTTGCAGAAAAATATTTTTCTACCATTCAAAAGATGCAATACAATCTTCCTTCCTCTTGACCCACAGCAATGCACACATGGGTATTGCACCCCAGTCTTCAACCTGATCACAACCTGGCTCATGACAGCTTTGGATCTGCCACGATCAGATCATCTGTGAAATGTAACCACACAAAGAATCCTCTAGTGTGAATGTTAATCTCATCCCCAAATGACCCATAAACATTCTGTACACGTGTGTGTATACACAACCATGAATGTGGCAATGGCGGAGTAAGTATGCAGCCCCGCTCTGGTGGGGAGACTAGCAGAGTCACAGTTTTGCCTGTAAATCTCTTGCTCTTTAAATGACTAGCAAAATAATCCTTGCAAAATGTGTTATTCACCGAATGTACTGTCACAAGAGATGGTTACTCATCTGAAACATTAAACTCACTAGTGTTCTGAGAGTGAAAGCCCAGTTTCTGTCCAGCATGGGGACCAGCCTCTGCCAAGTCCAGACCCAACTCCAGCAGTTTGATTCCATGGGTACTAGACCTAGACCTGCCTCCCCCACCCCCCCAGGTTTTAAGGACTATTTATATTGGCAGGACACAACTTCCTGCTTCAAAAAACAAGTCTTTAAAGATCTCATAAAACTTCTTGGATTTCAGATGGTTTTCACAAAACAATACGCAGATGAGCTAAGTGTAAATGAATCAGAGAAGAGGATTACATTTCCCATAAAAACTCATGAGCTTGAGGATTAGGGGAAGAAAGGAAGGCTAGCCAATGCCAAACATTTTATAGCACTTTGAAACCACTAGTCAAACTTAAAATGCAGCCAGGTTCCCTCATCCTTAACACTTCTGGAGTTTTGTCATTGAAAAATCTTTTCCTGCATTTCAGATGGGCTACAAATCAAATTTCGTGTCTGCCTGTGATCTGAACTGCTTCCACTCATGTCTTCTTCCACCCTGGGGTTTCACGGAGCACCTTCCAGGTCCCTTCTAGTTACATCAGGAAATTCTTAGAGAGAGGAAGGGAGGGGAGAAGGGAACAGAGAAACTGGAAGTCAGTGTGTTGTAGATAAGAGGAAGAGACAAAGGACAGTGAGAGCGAGAGAGAGACTGAGGAATGGAAGAGGGAGCGCAGCCTCAGGGTGGCTCCCCAGACTGTGGCCTGCACCCCTACTCGCTGCTGCAGGCTGCTCCGCGTCAAGGCCATGGCCGCACTACCTGAGAGGTCCCTCAAGCACACGGACTGGGAAACAGACCAGGGAATTGGTGGATGCAGAGAGGAGCCAGGAGTTAAATCTCAGCCAACAAACCTGTTCGATCTGTAGGAACCGTGACGAGAGTGCCATGGATGAGAGGAAACTCAACTGCAGTTGCATTACTTTTTCTATCGGGGTGAAGCTCAACGGGGGAAGGAGAGACTCAGGAGAGAGGCCAGGAGAAGTTATTACTTTGGTCTTTACTGAAATATCCACATCCTAGCTGGCTGTCCTAGGACTTGACAAAAATGTAAACCTGACAATAAAATCAGAGTTCCTATTTATGATTTTTTTTTCAATGTTACACGTGTGGTTCCATCACAGAAAGACCAAACCACCAGAAGCAGTAGCTACCCAGGACTGGAATACACCTGACTGCCAACCATTAGTAAAAGTTCGTGCCGTAGTGAAGGCTGTGGAAAGGGCACAAGACAGTCACTTCTGTGCTTTTAGAGCTTTCTCCCTCTCACTTCTCAGGGAGACATGTTTCTTCAAAGTTCTGAAATTCCTGAAGACTCAACTATGATGTGAGTGATCATCCTCCTAGATAAAACTGAAAGGACTTTTTAAAAGTAATTACTACATACAAGATGATAAATGATGAATTACTACACATAAAATGATAAAGTGGTGATTTGGATAATTTTATTTTGAACTCTTTGGTTAAATATTGTGTCTACATATTGTCTAGGCTATGAAAAATTCAAGTTTACAGTAACTATTGAGGGGCAATACTCTGATTCCAGGGAGAAATCTAATTTTGTAAGTCAAATAGTTACATGATGATTATATTTTGGTTTTATGTTTTTCCCATGTATTTCTTATTCTATTAATTAGCCTAAATGATGAGACCAGATGAGTCTCTACATATTTTCATTGGCATAAAAATCGGTGTAGAAAAGTCTATGCCCTTTTTACAATGATGCCTTATTTCTAAAAATCGGCATAAATATTGGCCAGCAAGAATAACCCTGAACAATCACAATCAAACTACACTGCATAAGAAGACCTTGTTGTGAAGAATTCACCTCTCCCAAAATTAGCGCACGTTTCAGTTTCTTGGAATAGCACATCCAAGAAGCCGGGACATACTCCTTAATTATCATTCTGCCGACAGAACATTCATGCTACATAAGCTGTTTCTTGCCTTGTTTGTATGTCTTAGACCATTGCCCATCCTACAAGACAGTTTTATGCAGAAAGATTTAAACTATGTAAATGGTTTTTCTGGACATTATCAAGTTATAATATTCTAATGGGAGTGGAACGGCATCTTTGCCTATAGGAGAAGATTTGTAAGTAAAGTTTAAAATTCCGAGTCAAAAGAAGAAATGAAAGAAGAGAAGAAGAGAAAGAGTGTGAGAACAAAGATGAGAGAAGGGAGGCCGTGGGAGGAACAAAAAGAGGTGAAGGGAGGTAAGGAAGAAAGAGGAACTCACCAGAGACAGGGAAGTAAAGGAGGAAGCAGTGAAGGAGAAGGCAGAAAACAGAGAGGTAGGAAGAGGGGAAAAGGAGAAAACTGAAATGTCAGGAGAGAAGAATTATACCCCAAACCTGAGGGCTGCTGTTTCGAGGCTGCTCACTAAGATACCGGCAGCCGTTTCTGCACGTGGGCTGGTGCTGACCTGAACATCATCAGCCTATCCGGGTTGGACCTGACTTCCACCTGCGACCACAGGAGTTGATAGTGTGGTTTGGCCAGCTGGCCGCCCCACACCTCATGCAAAGTGGAAGAGACAGGAAGTATGTGCCCCATAGGCAGGTGGCCAGAGATGGCCGCTTCAGCCGGAGGCTCCAGCGAATACATGCTTCAGTGACTCTCATGATTCCCCTCCTTGTGCTTTCCACCGTGTCATCAAAAAGCTGGGGGAAGGAGATTAGAAGTGTGTGACCTCCTCCAGCTACCATTTAATCCAGCTTCCATGAAAATTCACGGAACTCTACAAACGGAACTCTACAAATGACAAATTAATGCTGAGACTCCTCAGGAAGAGATCATCAGCGTGTCTGCCAAACTGTGTGAGCAGGACAGACGTGGGGCCTGACGGGCAGCGAGCAGTGAGGTGCCCCTGGAACTGAGCAACAAGTGCAACTGAGGGTTCCCCCAGGGCTCCTCTTCCCTTTAAAGCCTCAGTTTGGACATTGAAGCATTTTTCCTTATCATTCAACAAACATTCAGTAAGCCACTGTAGTCCCCTCAGCTAGCTTATGTAGAACATTAAAATAAAATATCAAAACAGAATTCCATTGCAGGTGAAGAAGTTAAAACAATGCCTGATTGAACTGCAGCCCAAAGTTGCCCCTGGGCCAATGAGTGCCTGGCCGTAGCCCTATATAGGACCGGGTTCTCAGGAGCATGCTGTCTCACGGGGCAAACAGACCTGGCACGGACAGTTACGTGTGTGGCGAGGATGGACAAAGGACTGTAGGAAATGAGACCCAGAAGAGGAGAAAGAGTCAGGGACATGGGCTGCCTTCCTGCAAATTTAGAAGAGTCCATCAACTGCAGTAAACTCTGAAAATAAAGTTTTGTGTACACTGAATGTCCCTTGCTGACCATGGTGGTCCTGTCTCACTTGCTTTATATACAACCCAAGGTGGGACCCTCACAAACTCTTCTTTGACCTGCCATTCAGTCATGGAAGTTTTCCTAGTTTCTGGGCTTATATATAAATTCAAAGACGCCCAGACACCTGCAAGTCTGGTCGAGTGCCAGGTGGGCAAGCAAAGTAATGTCCCCCCCATTCTTATAAGGCTACTTACAAATTGTGATCAGATTGTAATGCACAGGACAACAAAACACCTCTGTCAACCACTAACCGAGATGCGTTCATCAGCTTAGCTTTCGCTGAGGTTTTTTTCATACCCATTTACTCAGAACTTCTGGACATGAAACGGTGTAATAATTAAATAGCTATCAATACAATTTTATTTACACCTGTCCTTTACACCACCCCCCAAACTTCTCTGGGCCAAACTGCAAACACGGGGGTGTAGAAAAGTCACGTTCTTGCTCTCACAGTGTTTGCGTCTTGGAAAACCCTACGATGTACACCAAACTGACATGCACCTCAACAGTGAGGTGCACCTCACCTCACTGTGCCTTTTGGTCACAAAAAGGTTCCCAATTACTTGCATTTTACTGTGTTATCTCAGTTAGAAACTCTTCTTTGACCTGCCATTCAGTCATGGAAGCTTTCCTAGTTTCCAGGCTTCAATATAAGTTCAAAGATGCCCAGACACCTGCAAGGCTGGTCGAGTGCCAGGTGGGCAAGCAAAGTAATGTTCTCCCATTCTGATATGGCTACTTATAAATTGTGATCAGATTTTAAAAGGAATCTTCTGCTTTCCTTCTGCTTCAATGCTTCCCAGGTTGTTGAGTCACTGGAATTGCTTCTGTATGTAAATCTCAGGACATGAGTGATTGCTATTTCTGTTGTCTACCTTAATTTTCACCCAGTGGCAGTAGAACATGATGTTGCCTGAGGTTAACAGGATTGTAAGTGCCCCCCCCCCCCGCAAATGTTCCCTCTGTTGCCATTAAATTGATGAAGATGCCATTGAACAGCTTCAGCAGCCTAGGGAAAAAGGAGAAAATGAGAGGAGTTACTATACCCCCCTCTACGTATCAATTACTAGTCTTCCTGAGCCCCCATGCCCTTCATAGATGACCTCCTCACTTTTTCAACCTCATCCTGGGCTACTCCCCCACAAGCAGCTTCCATTCCAACAACATCGACCTGCTTTTCTTCTTTCTCTTGGAAAGAAAGAAAAAGAAAAAAGACTGGTGGGCTGCTGGCCTACAAAAACAGGAGGACACCCATATTCCTGCCTCTGGCCTCCCCTCACATCCGTCTCCTAAAGTACCCTCCTTCCTCCACTAAGTCTTCCTCCTCCTCCAAAATAGAGATCCTTTACTGCCCTGAAGCTTTGGACCATCCTAAACCTCCCTGCCCTCTGTTCCCAGTGGTGTTTATCCTCCATCCCAGGCATAAGCATGGAACACATGTTTTGTAATAGATGAAAAACACTTCTTGCAGGTGAATCTTGTTTTTCTTTCTTTCTTCTTGGTCCTAGCAAGATAAGCCAGAATTAAGGCGAGTAAGTCATGGTTAATAATCGTCGAGGTCTGGTTGCTTATCTCTGGCTGTCTGCAGGCAGAGTTCTGCTAAGCAATGGGGTTTGCCCTAACTTTCCCCCAACCTTAATGAAGTTGAACAAAACAGTAGCCCTCTTTAGGGAGAAAAAAAGTTTCCTACCTCTGAATTAATGTTTTGGAAAGTTCTGTAGAAAGAATCTTGTCACGTGGGTCTGAAAACTGTTACATTGCCAGAGTTATATCATTAAAACAGTCAATGCTTTTATAACATCTCTTGTTTGTTACCCTCTCCACTTACCCTGTTGTTGGAGACTCGGACATACTCTGAGAACGAACGCACCTAGTAAAAAACCCACATAACACGGATGAACTGAGCAATATACAGAAGTAACTCACACCACGGAAGAAACACCAGCTACAGAGAGAGGCCTGGCTTTCTAAACAGTGAGGGGAGACCAGTAAAACCAGCCCAGCGTCTGATTGCTCCGAGTTTCCTCGATATAAAGCCCAAACTACTGCTGAGAGGGATCGGGTTACATCTGCCAGCTGCCAAGAACTTCACACTTAACCCTTACCAGCCCACGACCTGGATGTTAATGCTGCCATTTCACCTACTGGAGGGAGCATCTTCAGTCTTTACGTTTTCCCTTCTCTTCCCTACATACCAGTCATTGGCCCGAGCCCCCAACGATGCGGCCTGTGCCCACACGGACTCCCATGCCTCCACCTCATCAGTGGGGGCCTGCGTGGAGGACAGAGACCTTGTGTCACACAGCCCACACCTAACTAATGTGCGAGTCAGAGTGAGTGTGAAATGTTTGGTGAGAATGAGTGTCCCTTTGGAAGCCTAATTACAGCGGGTGGTCCAGAAAAGGAAGCCTTCTAACATTCTTTTTTTTTTCATCATGAGCACAAACCTTGCCCAGGATCCTAAAGTTGTCAAGGATCTGGAGCTTGATTCACTCATTCAAATTATTCGTTGACTCCTTCATTCACGGGACATTCTGCAGGCCAATGAGTTTTTAATAAAGAAAAATGAGGAAAGGATTTCAGACATTTGGGTTAGGGATCTAATATTCCTGCGTAGATCCAGGATTCTCTCCGAAAGTTGGGGAAATTATCTTTGGAAGTCACGTGATGAAGAGATGGATAGGTGGAATCACTTTCTGCACTTTTCTTGCAGGGAATCACTAGGAAATCGTTGGCAGAAAAATCTCTACGTGCACATGTAATGATGTCCACAGAATGGAAATACATGACCCTGAATATCTGCGCCCCGGAAAGTGGTAGCAGGTATGGTTGAGAGCACAAACTCTGGGCTCACTGCTCAGTTCTGTTCCGTGTGGGAGCAGACGTGGAGCATCGCCTCACGCTCTGGATGAAGCCAGGAGGCAGCTGCCTGGGCATCGGAGAACTAACCTCTGAACCTCCCCGAACAGCCACATGGATGGGGGAATGTTTCTGAGTCCCTCAGTGCTGTCCTGGGAGCTAGTTCTCAGCTGGAGACAGTTGAAAACAAAGCATCTCAGCCCTCAATTCTAAGGCTGTCAAGCCTGCCATTTTATTTTATAACTTCACGGTTCAACCCAGAGAATAATAATGTCTTAGTCTTAGCAGTCACCCAGTTTCCTGGTAGCCAGCTCTTCCTCTACACGCTGACTCCCCTCACTCTTCAGAGTAGGGTGAAGCCACTGCTGGGGAGTGAGAGCCAGGGGTGCCAAAACCTGATGAGTCACTTGGTGGAGAAAGGTCACAAGATGACTATTTCAAGTGCTCTTGTCTGAAAACAACAGAATCAGGCTGGGAGGGAATTAAGAGATTGAAGAGGAGATCTCAGTTTTACAAAGCAGGGTGGAGGGAGGAAGAGAAAGGAAGAGAGTGATTTATGTTCATTCACTGAGCACGTACAAAGGCCCATAAACGGCGTGAGAGGGCTCAGTATCCGCCATCAATGCTGGGGCCTTTCTATAGATGTTTGCCTTTGTAGCCGAGAGGTGGCGTTCTGTGATATAACAAACCATGTACTTCCCTAAGTTTCTATTTTCTTATCAATAAAAGGGGAACAATACCTAACACAGGGTTCAGCAAGCTTTTTCGGAACAGGGCCTGATAGGAAATATTTTCAACTTTGCATAACATGCTGTCTCTGTCACCACTACTCAGCGTAGCATGAAGGTCACTGTCGACAATACATAAAGGGACAGAATGGGCAGATTTGCCTGCAGCCCATAGTGCGCCACCCCCTGGTGTTCAGAGGATATAGCGAGAATTAGATGAGCTAATCCAGGTAACATATTTTTGTTAGCTTTGTTTTGTTTCTCAGTTACAATTTACATCCAATATTGTTTTGTATTAGTCGCAGGTGTACGGCATAGTGGTCAGACAATCGTATACTTTACAAAGTGTTCCTCCCAATATTTCCAGTACCCACCTGACCCCATACATAGTTATTGCAATATTATTGACTACATTCCCTGTGCTGTACTTTACATCCCCGTGACTATTTTGTAACTACCCACCTGTACTTCTTAATCCCTTCACCATTCCCCCCAGCCCCCAGCTCCCCCTGCGCCCCATGACAACCATCAGTCTGTTCTCTGTATCTGTGGGTCAGTTTCTGTTGTGTTTGTTCACTTACCTTGTCCAAGTAACATCTTTCAGTGCAGCATACGGCAGGTCGGCGCTCGATGAATGTCAGCTGTTATCACTGCTCTGATTTTAGACTCTCCCACTGTACGTGCCACCTTTGCTCACTTTGTGAGTGACGGAGACGTTGGAGCTCCTCCGGAGATATTTCCATCCCTCACCTTCTCGGGTATGTGGAGTGGAGGTCGGGGGGAATCGTAGGTCCAGTTCTCTGAGAAGAGCCCTGAGATGGAGTTGAGTGAATGGGATGTTTATTAAGCAGCATCTTTGGAAGCAACCCCGTGGAAAGGAACAGAAGGAAGCAGGACTGGGCAAAGGGAAAAGTCAAGTGGCCCAACAACAGGCTGTGTCAAATCCACAGGGATCCCTGGAGTTAAAATGGCCCTCAAATTTGTCCCACGTTGGGTCAGAGAGGCTGGGCCTCTGTATCCCTGCCTGGAGCTGTTGCTGGATGTGGGCTGCCCTGGAGAGGGTGTATCCTTGGGTGAGGCAGCTCTGTGGTTTAGACACTCCAGGAGGGACCAGCAGGTGAAGCCTCCCCACTGCCAGCATACCCAGCAACCGGGGTGGCAAGAGGGAAAGCAGATGTGACCAATTCTGACAATGAATTGTACACAGAAATGACGCGCGTCACTTGCATTTATTTAATTGTTGCTTACAAGACTCTCCAGAGATCGAGTCTTCTGTGGTGACCAGCAATTTCAAGGCAGCAGATCCTCCCTCATCCTGGATGCCAGAGGGACCAGAGTGAACAGAGTGCCCTATCAACCCATAGTGGAAACATAATGAGAGCACGACTTCAGTGTGTGTTCCTTAAAACCACTGAGGTTTGGGGTTGTTCATTGCTGCGGTAGTGTTAGCTTTCTGATCCCTAGTAGCTGCCGAGGAGACTGCACTGGATGTATTTGAATGTTTTAAACTAAAGACACCCTGATAATCTTTAAAAAATCAGGGAACTGCTTCGAAACCGCCATCCTCATTGCCAGCGTCATCATCATAGCTGGCATCGGCATTTCGTGAATTCACTAACTCAGTGCTCACAACGACCTATATGTGACACAGATACTACCACCACCTTCATTTTAGAGATGATGCTCGTAGAGGTTCAAGGGCAGGGGTACGCAGACTACAACTCACAGACCAAATCCAGCTCCTCACCTGGTTTTGTAAATAAAGCTTTATTGGAACACAACCATGCATATTCATTACATCGAATGTAATTATGACTGTTTCTATGATAAGATGGCAGAATCAAATAGTTGCATATGGGCTACAAAGCTGAAAATACTTTCCATTGGGCCCTTTACAGAAAAAATTTACCCACTCCCTCTCCTTCCCCTGCCACTTGCTCCACACAAGGCCTGGCTGCACACCCAGGCTGTCCTAATTCGGTGACAGCACGAACCTCAGATAGGAGGAACCCGAGGTAGCCTTGGAGCCCATAGAGTGTTATTAAACTCTTTTATGTACGTTTTCCTAGCCATACATTTTTTAACTTAAAATTTTCATCACATTTATTTCAAGCAAGATGGCAAACTTCATATCCTGAGAAATCCTTCCCTAAAAAACATCTATAAAATGCTGGATAAAAGAAAGAGTGTACTTGGCAAGAAAGTAAGGTAAATCTTCAGAGGCCAAAAATGAAGTAGAGGCCAGACTCCAGAATGAGGAGGCAGATGCTCATGCAAGCAGGCACTGGTCCCCAAGGGTGTTTGCCAGAGAGGGAGGCAGGTGACGGGGTAGTAGTGGTCAGCACAGAGACTTCGGAATGAGTTACCAAAAACCCACATTGCCAGTGATAAAGTGGATTGGAAAGTATTTGCCCTGTGAAGGAAGACAGTAAAGAAAATTTGTGTCTCCTGTTGATTTGGGTTGGAAGAAGAAAAATGTCCCTGCTGCCCCCATCCCCCGACCAGAGGTCACAACCACAAACCAGGCCTCAAGACCTGCGGTTCAAATTCAATCTCTTGCCTATTGTGACACTAGTTTAAGCCAAAGAAATGTAAAGTGGTCCTAGATGAGTAGCTCCCCAGGCACTTGGCAAAAGTACACACAAACAGAAGGAATAAACACTCAGGTTAAGTCTCATAACACTCTCCCAGATAACGACCCCACCAAAATGAGCTCACAATGAGAAATCACAAGACCGCTCACAGAGCAAGACAGTGCGGGATGAGAGTTAGCAAGAATGTCAGACAGCAGAATGAGACCCAAAAGGTCTTTAGATGTTAGAATTATCACGTTATATGGCATGACAAAATTTTTCTCCAAAGGGCCAAGATAGTATATATTTTAGGCTTTGCAAGCCATTCAGTGTCTACCAAAAAGACTCAGCTTTGAAATTCTAGGGTGAAAGCTGACACAGGCAGTGTGTAAATTAATGGGCTTGGCTGTGTGCCAATAAACCTCTATTTACAAAAACAGGGAGTATGCCAGATTTGGCCAGCAGGCCATAGTTTATAAAATAAGTATGTTTGCAATATTTAAAGAATTAAAACATGAGCAAGGAATAAAATGCTATCATAAATAATTCAAGCAGATCCTTATCTTCTGGAAGAAAAATGTATAGTTGAAATTTTCATGAGTTAACTGGCAGACAGAACTGCAAAACATATTTAGTAAGTTGGAAGTTGGATACAACAAACAAAATTACATAGAATATAGTACAGAGAAACAAAGACGAGAAGATTATTAAAGGGAGCTTAAAAATATGGAAATTTTGAGTAAGAAATTCTAACATTTATCTAATCTGAGTTCCAGAGGAATGAGTAGAAAGAGTGGAAGATACAATATTCAAGAATTTTCATGGACCCTTACATTTAGGAAACACAAAATATTTTTAAAAATACTTACCCCCAGACACAGCCTGGAGAAATTGCAGAGCACTAAAAACAAGTTACACAGCCTAAAAACAGCCTGAGTGAGAGACAGCTTACCTGCTTGGTACCTGACTTCTTATGAGCAATCACAGACACTGGAAGACTGCCAGGTAAGTCTTCGACATGCCGAAAGAAAATAAGTGTCAATTTGTAATTGCGTACCGGACAAAACCTATGTATGACTCAAGAGTGGGGATGAAAGACAAGCTTTTAGGTGAGCAAAAATAAGATAATTTATTATCAACAGGCCCTTAGTAAAAGAATTTCTTAAAGGTTTACATTTGGGGGATGGAAGAAGGATAGTAACCAAGTGAGCAAAGAGAATGGTAATCATGTAGATACATTTCAATAAGCATCAATATTAATAACAACATCTCATTTGTAAAGTTAAAAAAAATTGTGAGGGAGGTACATGGGCTTCTAAAGTAGAGATAATATCCTGTTTCTTAAAATAGTAGGTACATAAATGTTCATGAGTGAGAATGTGTATCCACACTGTACACTCTTTTTGACATAGAATGCATTTTGCAAAACATTTTAATAGAAATAAACACTGGACAATAATAGCCTAGAAGCTGAAAAGAGTTAAAGTGCTCTAAATTTTAGGAGAATAAATATAATAACTTTAATTGTTAAAAAAATAGAAATAGATTCTGTAAGTGCAAACTAGTAGAGGAGGCAAAAACAGAATAAGAAAAGAATTTCACAAGGCAAATAGAAAGCATGAAAAAGATAGCAAAAATAAATCCAGATTTATCAATGATCACAAAATATAATAATGAATTAAATTTGCTAGTTTTAAGATAGATTTTTTTATCCAGCTATAACCTTTTTATTAAAAATTCACCTAAAACAAGTATATCAAATGTCTGAGAGTAAAATAATTAGAAAAGCTATATAAGGCAAGTAAAATTATCCAGCAAAGAAATAAAAAACTACAAAAAAAATCCTTTCTACTTGCTGTTCTGGTATAACATTTTTTTTTAAGATTTTATTTATTTTGGAGAGAGGGGAAGGGAGGGAAAAACAGAGGGAGAGAAACATCAATGTGTGGTTGCCTCCCACATACTCCCCAACTGGGGACCTAGCCCACAACGCAGGCATGTGCCCTGACTGGGAGTCGAACTGGTGACGCTTTGGTTCACAGCCCACACTCAATCCACTGAGCTATACCAGTCAGGACTTTTCTGGTATAACTTTTGAATCTTCATAGAAAGTGATGTACTATAATAGAACAAAAAGAATTGAATGTAAAAAGAGAAATGAGAAAAGACCTGCACTCAAAATTCTCCAAAAACCCTAAAAAAACCCAAGACATGGGGTTCAATAGTAAACCAAAAATAAATGCAATTTATCATTACTCCAGCTTGGATCAAATTTCTTGACTTAAAAATGGAGTTTACAAAATAATCAGATAACTTGCAAAATAACTTGACAAAGGGCAGTGTGAACACTCTTAACTGTGTTAATAATACTAAAATGTATGAGACTATTTATTTAAATATAAGCATTCTTGAGAAAATACATAAATAAATTTGAAGTGTGAATGGATTTGACTATTTTGAAGTTTCAGGAACAAAGAATTATGTATAAAGGTGGATAATTGCCACATTAAAATAGAAGAAGATTAGAAAGAATCTAAATGAATAACAGAAATGATCTGAATATGAAGCATGTATATAATAAACTGTCTTCAAAGTCATTTTATAGAATAGGGAAACAGCTATTATATAATTAGTAAACAAAATGATAAAACTTAATAACAAAATGATCACAAATACACTAAATGTAGTAAAATGTGTCTAGAAACAGGATTGGAAGGAAAAGCAATAGTGTATTGAGAGTGATGGGGAAATTTGTAATTTATACTCTATTTCCCAAGTTTTTACAATAAGCACTTTTATAGTCTGGGCCTTCCATAGGGCGTTGCAATTTTTCTGAGTACCTACATCACCATAAGCTCCGGAGGGCACAATTTGTCTCCCTCCATCCCCTTGCTGCCCAACGCCTGCCCATGGTAGGTGCCCAATAAATACTTGTTGACCAAATGAGTGACTGAGTGAGTGAGTGAAATGAATGGAGGCACTTCTTCGGTCCCCTTCGTGGCTGCCTGTTCATCTGCTCACCCTTGAACACAGACAGTCTCCAAGACTCCATGCTCAGTTGCTTTTTCTTTCCATTCTGTACTTTCCCCCTGGATGATCTCTCTTCCCTTTGCTTTAGCCAATACTCGTATGAAAATGAGCCCAAGTTTTCAACTCTACCTCTTCTCTTTCCCCCTCATCTGCATTTCCCACTGCTTTCAGCTGGACTGACAGACATTCCTTATTCTCAGCTATAACTCCTCATTTTCTTCCCACTCTCCTCCTGAGAGCTCCAACTTCGTTAACATCAACAGCATCCCTTCAGCATTCCTGACTTAAGCCCGTAAGTCGGAGACATACTCTCCTCCAAGCCTCCCTGAGGAGCATTGCCTTCTCTCTGTTCCATTCCATTCCCACTGAATGTCATCGCAGACCCTTCTCACCAAGGTCATCGCCAGACCCTGAGGGTTTCCTTACTTTGAATCTGCTTTGAACCACAAAACACGTCATGTTCCCATCTTGCTGAAAAACTTCTGATGTTTCCCGTTGACTTCAGAATAAAGCCCAAACACAGCAGGCTCCTGTTAGTCTGGTTTGATCTCTTTGTTACTTCATCTCCCATCACCTGTCCCCACAGACACCACTCTTCTCCCTCTCTCTCTCTCTCTCTCTCTCTCTCTCTCTCTCCCTCCCTCCCTCCAGATTTCTGCCACTCAGCCACCTCCATGACTGCTCACATTTCCCCACCACCCAGATGTTGTTCTCCCACTACTCTGCTCCTCACCCTCAAATTGTTCTTCCTCCTCCAAAGCCCATATCAAGTGTCACCTCCTCTGAGAAGCCTTTTCCCAAACCTCCAGTCAGGATTAAGGTTCACTCCCCTTGGCAGTCAAGTTGCATCTCGATCATGCCTCCATGACAGCAAAGCTCAAGGCTGTCAGCTGCCAGTGGGTGGACAGAGGGAGATGATGCGGTGCCCCTTGAGAACCGGAGCGCCGGGGTTGTAAGGTTTCCTGCCCAGAGTGAACCCACAAAATCAATAAGTAGTGGATCAGGAAAGAACAAGGTACCCGCTTGGTACCAGCCACAGCTGCAGGCTTTAGCCAGTGAGGTTAAGGTCGTTGTTGAAAAACTGTATTAACAGACACAGGGGCTCTCTGAGGAGGGTGGGATCCATAAAAGCACATTCTGGCATTTTCCCAGCCTTTTCCAGGAAGGACAATGCTGGGGGTGGGGTGGCGGGTGGGTGAGGCATGAGATTCCAGGCACCGTTCTCTGGCAAGGGACAGGGCTCGTTTCCTTTTTGGAGTCCACCTTGATGTGAACTAATATCCTGGGTGCTCCCTGCTGTGTAACCGTGCCCATCAGGAAAGCAGAGGGGTGAGGGGGCACTGGCCCACACCGGGTGAGCACTACAGCATGTAGAAAGGCAGCCCCTAGCAATCATTCCAGCCCCAGGAAAAAGGTATCCCACGCCATATGTTTTGAGCCTGTACGTCCGGCTTGGCTTCTGGTGTCTGGCAGTCCATCACAAACCCTGTTGTCATGCCCAGGTGAACTTACAAAGTCCAGTTTCTGGGCCTGGGAGGTGGAGGACTGGTCCACCAATCACGGTAAAGCCCCTGGGAGGCAGCTAGCCAGCTGTCCCTCTCACTAGCGTCGCCGCCCACAGCAGGGATCACAGTTAACCAGGAATGGCTGTGTCTCTCCCACCAGCCCAGGGGCTGACTCTCTTTTGTAGAGGGTTGTACCGTCAATATTTTAGGTTTTGTGAGTGATATGTTCTCTGTCACAACCACTCCACTTTGTTCTTATAGTGGGTGCCAAAGCAGACACAGACAACATGCAAATGCACAGGTGCATCTGCACGCAAATAAAACATTTTTACCAAAAAAGGTGGTAAATCAGATTCAGCCCACAGGCTTTGCCAAGCCCTGAAGGAGAGTGTGAGTTCTTTTTTAAAAAAATCTTTTTAAATTCTTACTTGAGGATATTTTTTCATTGCCTTTTTAGAGAGAGGAAGGGAAAGAGCAACACCTATCGGTTGCCTCCCATACACACATGGACCAGGGATCGAACCCACAACCTGGGTATGTGCTCTGACCAGGAATAAAACCTGCAACCCTTTGTTTACCAGACAACACGCCACCCAACTGAGTCACTCCAGCCAGGGCAGTTCCTCTTTTCTTCTTTTAATTGCAATATAATTGACATATAACCTTATGTTAGTCTCAGGTGTGTAACCTAATAATTCGCTATTTGTATTGTGAAATGATCACCACAATAAATTGAGTTAGCATTTATCACAATACATAATTACAAAATTTGTTCTTGTGATGAGAACTTTTAATATCTACTCTCTTGGCAACTTTTGAATATACCATACAGTATTATTAACTATAGTACCATGCTGTGCATTAGATCTCGTGACTATTTTATAACTGGAAGTTTGTCCCTTGTGACCCCCTTCACCCATTTGCCCACCCAGACTGTGTGGTTCCTCTGTGCACCCGCCCATGCCTGCCTGGCGTATACTGTGCTCTCACTGTGTGTACACAACGGGGCTGAGTGCCTTCCTCTTATAAGGCCCACGGGCCTTTGCATTGCAGTGATGATGGTGAACACAGAACCAGCCATCAGAAGGAGTCCTTGAGGTGCCTCTTCTTCAGTAAAGTGACCCTTTGATTGTATCCTTGACCTGTGACATCCAGTTAATACCTTCTGTGATGCTCTGCTTTAGTGCAGTAATCTGATCACGCACCTAAAGGACGTGTGGGACTCTGTGATGACTGGAAACACAACTCTTCACCCTTGAGTTTACTGCCTTCCAAGCACCCCTAGTACATATTTGGTGTACAATTGATGCTTCTGAGGAAAAGGCAAATTATCTACTAACAGTGTACAGTTTCCCTTCAGTGGCTATGAACTCAGCTGCAACGCCCCCTGCCTTCTGCTGATGGGGGTAGAGGCTGCTGCTGCCTGTGCGTAATGTGGGCAGACAGAGCTGCTCTTGACTTGGCTCCCCAAACCTGGGGATCTCTCCGAGCTCTGGACTAGGGTACGGTGGGAGGTCCGAATGAGGCTGGGTGGGTTCTCTCCAGACCTCACATCCACCCTGGATCAGGCTTGAGAGTATGGCATCTGGGAAGAGAGACACTCATTGGACTGTGAGTCCCTAAAAAACAGAAACTGAGAATTATCTATCTTTGAATCCTAAATAGATGGAAGAATGCTTTGGATAGAGCGGGTCTTGAATAAAACTCCCATGTGTTGCCTCAGGAGGCATCCCTGGATCCTGCTTACCTGCTGGCTCCTGCCTGTGTCTCTCCTTGGCACAGCCTCCAGTGTTATGCTAACAGGGGCTTACCAGATTCCAGAAAGTCTTACCCATAAGTTTCACCAATCTCTCACTCTTCCACAGCACTTTAAAGTCTGCAAAGTGCTTTCACATGGTGTTTCTCTCTTAATCCACATGGAAACCCTAGGAGGTACAGGAATCTCAAATGTCCCCAAGCCTCACGGATTTGAGAGGTCTGGTTAAAGTGAAGGCTCCATCTATAGGACTATGAGCCCCCAACAGCCACCTAATCTCCCCACACCCTCATCATGTAAAATCTGCCCCAGCAACTTCTGGGTGTCCCAGGAGCTAGCTCAGGTTCTCTCATGAACAAACTGGCAACAGCCCTCTGCTCCTTTCTCAGAGTTGTACACCAACGGCCCACAAGCCATGTGACAGCAGCACTTCAATGCTGATGTTGGCAGCCTGTGACCCTTGCAGTGCCCCCAATCTGGGGTAGAATTGGGAATGGTGGTTCTCTTCCATCTTGGGGCAGGACTTCGTCACCCAGGTTCTATCACTTGGTTCCAGTCCAAACCCCACTCCGTTAGAACTGGGGGTGGGGTGGGTGGGTATGAGGGACAGGGACGCATGCCCAGGATGGAGGATGAAGACTCAGGACACAGATGCCATGTCAACCTTCCATGGTCCTCCTGTCACCCTCTTGGTTTCCCACAGTCAAATACAGCTAGAAACTCCCTTGTCTTCCAGACAGAAAAGGAAAAATCCTTGTACATGGGACCGAATTCACGCAAAGGGTTCCAGGGAAGGGTCACTTGCCCTCATAGCTCATCTCTGCCAAACCTCAGCCAGCCCTGCCATCTAGGCCTCATCTTCCCATTTTATGTCAGAAAATTAAAGTTTGCACCTCATGTAAATTAGTGAAGAGGAAAAAATGGGTTTTTCCCTTCACTTCCCCACAACTAAACAATTAACGCTCTGTCTCATGTCCTTACTGAATGGGATCTGGCCCATTTTCTACCTTTTAGCAGGTCAAAGGCAAAGCTCTGGCCCATCCCTGATTCCTCCTGTCTCTCGCCATGTGTGGCTGTTTGGCAGCACTAAGAAGCGGGAGAGAGGTTCACTGGTCTCAGGGAAGAGTCAGCGAGAGCAACAGAATGTTTTCTTTGCGAAGGGAGTGCTGGTGGAACCCGGTTGCTTTCTGCAGACGTGTCAAGCAACCAAAGGGAGGCTCACGATTACGTCTCTTAACAAGCGAAAGCTGCCTCTGTTTAGCTCACGCTTCGCCCTGCTCCTTACAAAGTGGAAAATTCACAACAAAAGTAATTCTCTTCATCTTTCCACCCTCTTCACAGTGCAACCCCTGACCTGTGGAGCCTCCCCCTCGAGCTCGAGTGGAACGACTAAGTAGGAAAATGAAACGTGAGCCATAGGAAATTGAGTTCGTCGGACAAAGCGTTACATTCAAGCCATCCTCTCGAATGTTTTGGATAACTCTAGGCTTTGGTTTAGGAAAGAAAATCTGAAACAGAACAATTACATCACAAATGGAACGTTTATAGAGTCCCTGGGATAGAAAAGTGTTCGGCGAAGGCAAAGGCTGCACGATTTCAATGAGATCCAGGTGGAATTGCCCTTTCAGCACATGTCTGCACGCCAGCCCATAAAAATGATGGAAAAGGCACAAGACAAGAATAAAAGCAACAAAGTGCCAGGTGCTCATCCCGACGGAACCCACATCCTCTCTGACTTTGTCCTTTCCAGCAGCTGCTGCTGTCTGCTCACTCTCCCTTCCGAAGGCTTCAATCCCTCTCTCTCTCTGTCTCGCCTTCTGGAGTCTTCTGCTCATTGCTCTCCAGTCCCCTCTGGGCAACCACTGTCTCCCCTTGCTCAGGGCTGGGGAGAGCAGCAAGGGCAACAAAATGACTGATAACAACTATTCATAGCAACAACTTCTGAGGCCCTTACTAAGCACTGGGTGCTGGGTTGGATGCTTTGCCCGAATTATCTTACAAAATCGTGACAACCCTATAAGGTGGGTTCTATAATTGCTCTCATTTTGTAATTGGGGAAAATGGAAGCTTAAGTATCCCGCCTAACATCACACAGCTAGTTAGTAACAGAACCAATTTGCGAACTTAGTCAAACTAATCACCTTAACCAGTAGCCTACTCATCTTCCCAAAATAGCTACTAATTATAGATACTATTTAATGTATTCATTTGTTTTCCCTCAAAATAAATTGCACAAAGTTGATGTTATTTTATCCATTTATGGATGAGGAAACAATGATACATCAGTTGAGCATATATACTCCATGTCAGAAAGTACACACGTGTGCACTTGAATCTAGTTTTGACTGAATATTCCTTACTTACCAACAAATGGGCCTTTCAATAAGCCTCCAATTGCAGCCCATAAACATGTGCCACCTCCCAGGTCTGCACCACAGGTTTGTTCCGTGAGGCCAGGTGGTTAAAGCATGGGTGCAGATACCTCATGGGGATGCAAAGGAGCTGCAGGGGGTGGAAAGGGGGCGGTTACGGGAATGGTGGGATAGGAGCAACAGGCCTGGGCAACTTGGAGATGAAGCGGCCTGCTTCCCTGAGGTCCTGGGGGGACATCCATGCAGGGAATGCAGTGTGTACAGGTGGGACACAGTCCTAGCAGGAAGGAGGGAAGGGGAATGGGGAAGGACTTCTTTCCCAGCCCCTTGGGAGCCAGAGGGACAGTGGGTTTGTTTATTTCCTGAAAAGGAAGGCCAGGGAGGCTAAACCCTGCAGGCTTCTCCCTTCCCCAAAGCCCATACCCCTTCTCCAATGCCCTCTTCCTCCTTCCCCCAACCTCCTATTTACTGAGCAGGGCCCCTCCCTTGACTCCAGGGACAAAGGGAAAGCTGCTTTGTACCACAAAGAGGTTCACAGTGCAGTCCACGAGGAGCCATTTCTACAAGCTGTGCTCTTGTAGCTGTCCTTCTCACAGCGTTCCTGATCAAAATCACACTGTCAGTGAAATTAAGATCCATGTATCGTCTCCCCCCTGGCAGTGTGTGGTGAGGCACATTCCATGTTTGTTCCTATAGTGATCGCCCATCAGTTTGGTTGTGATCAGAGGAATGAGCAACGTCCTGAAGAAATAACTTCCATGCACAAAATTATTAGTTTAAAAAAAAGAAGAAGAAGATGGGTGGTGTACTAGGAAGTCAGAAGGAAAGTCTTCTCCAGGGCTGGCGGCGAGGGGGAATCAAGGGTGTGAAGAATGGGACAAGCCACAGAAATTGCTGGACCACTATCGCTGGTATCTCATACCAATTCTTAGCTGAAAATTAGAGAAACTCATCAGGAAAGCCCCCTATATATGTTAAACTATCTCTGGCTTTGATTTACAGAGGATGAGAGACAAAGAAAGAGAACTTGGAATGCTGACCCAAGCGTGGCCATTCTCTCACACAGGTGAGACGGGCCACCTGCCTGAAATGCAGCAGTAGCAGGAAGTAGCAGATTCCAAAGAAATGGGAAGCAGGCTCACATAAGAAAAAGGGATGCCAAAAGATGGCATGGTCCTGTACAAAAAGCCGCTGAATTAGAGTGGAAGCAGGATAGACCTACAGGAGCAAGAGGAACGAGAGTCCCGCTGGGGTGAGGTGAGGGCTTACCCTGATGCCCAGGCAAGCGTGAGGCTTTCTAAAGGCAGACCCTGTAACCACAAGCTAGCAACTCTAGGGACAGGGACTTGAACTATCTTTATGACAGTTAGAGGTCACATTTTGCTAAAACAGAGTCACTTACGAAAATTTTTTAACATTTCTAGCTAACAATTTCAGCTCTCAGGAGGAAAAACAGCCATTCTAGATATAATTTTAACCAACAAGAAAGAGCCGGTTTCTGCACAGAAATTATAGAGACTTTGGGGGAAAGCGACCAGGTCTCTTGGGAGTCCGTAATAGCAAGGCAGGGGAGCATTATGTAAATTCTAAGGCAAAGTAATCGTGAAGAATTTTAGTGAAAAGGAAAAGAGAAAATAAATTCCTAAGCCAGTATGGCCACAGAGAAAACTTTCTCATGAACTCATGCTTTTTAAAGGACATGTTCACAATAGATAATAAGGGATATATACCCAAGAACAATACCAAACGAAGGTTTTCAGGAAGGCTAAAGCCTCAGCTAATGGGAAATCCAAGAAATGAGAGAGAGAGAATAGGATGGAAGAGGAGGAAGGAAGAAAGGCAGAGAGGAAGAGAGAAAAGAAGGGAGGGAAGGAGGTAAGAAGGAGGGAGGGAGAGAGGGAACAAAACAAAGAAAGATGAAAGAGGGAAGAAGAAGGTGAAGAGAGGAGGAGAAGAACAAGGAAGTGACAGATCCAAGAGATGATGTAATAGGCAACAGAAAGTCCAAATTATCAAATATTCAAATTCCATCTTATGGAGCAAGGAGAATAGATTTTGAATTCTAAATGTGCAAAGATTATGAAACGAGGAAAATGGAGCCCATGATATGTTAGGGAATTTAAAAAATCTTGGCAAAATAAATGATTTCAAACCTCTAGGACCATACAGATTACATTCCAGAGCATGAAAAAAAACTGCAGATATAATCTCAGAGCCACTGGTAGTGAGTTGGAGAAATCATGAAAAATGGAAAAGATGCCAGCAGCCTTGGGAAATGTTCTAGTTTATAATATATTAGGAAGAAAAACCTGACAGATCCTGAAAGTAAAGGATCTATGAGTTGGATATGATTTCCGTCAAGGAAGGTGAGTTCAGCTGGACTCTGGGGTGATGAGAACACAAGTGCTTCTTTTTTTTTCATGAGGGATGTTGTTGAACTAGAGTCTCCCAACAAGAAACGATCACCACGGTGAGGAAACGGGAAGAAGGGAGGTGGAGAGGTCTGCACAGCGCAGACATCAGATGACTATGAAGGGCAACAAAGATCTGAGATCTGATGTGATCAGGTGTAAGGAGCAGTAGAATCGCCTTATGATGCCTGAGAAAATAAAAGTAGAACCAATGTCAACATTGTAGTAAGAGGCTTTTCCTATACCATTTGAAAGTGTTTTCTGTTCATTCATTCCACACATGTTTATTGAGCACCTACTTTGTGCCAATTCCTGTGCTAAGCACTGATGATACACGAAAAATGACAAATATTAAAATATTTTTCAAAATACTGTATTATACTGTTCAAAAAGCATAGATGGTCCCTACCTTCATTGGGCTTAGAGTCTTGTGAAGGAAAACAAGAAATAAAGTAACTAAGAAACATAATCACTGATTATAGCAAAAGCCAAGAAGGAGACAATAGCGGGTAGGGAGTCACAGGGAGTATCAACTTTGAAAATGGTTTGGGAAAACTTCTCTGCGGAGCTGACATTTGTGCTGAGACCCACAGTACAGCCAGGGCAGAGTGACACGGACGGTCTGCAGCAGAGGGAGCAGTAGGGGCAAAGGCCCTGACGCTGGAGAGAGCTGCATTTGTTCCCAGAACTGAAAGGAGCTCCTTGCTGAGCAACAGAGTGCAGACCGTGAGATGGTGAGAGAAGGCTGAACAGACGAACAGGAGTTGGGGAATAAGGTGGTGTCGTCATAAGGAATTTAAAATGTCTTCTAAGAGATATGGGAAGCCATTGAAAGTTTTGAGCAGGCCAGTCCTATGGTCTGATTGATGTGTGTTTTGACAATCATGCCAGCTGCTCTGTATTAGAGGGGTCGGGGTGGGGAGGCAGGGGGAGCATTTCAGAGCCGCCATCGCATTTATATGAGGCCATCGTGTGACCTGAGGGTGTGGAATCCAGTTGGAGAGCAGCTCATCTGAAATTTTTTTGAGGTAACAGACAGAACTCACTGATAAATTGAATACAAAGTTGGAGGGGTTGGAAGAAAAAGGACTAGAATGATCCAAAAATGAACTCAGGTGGCAGGCACTTACTGGCCACCTGAGAGAACCCTTGCAAAAGGGGACCTGGAACGGGGCTGACTGAACCGGCTGGAAAAACTAAGTTTGCATTAGATTCAGTGATGACAGCGTAACTCCTAAAAATGGGTGTCAAGTACCAACTCATACCAAAAACTCCAGAACACAGGCTTTGGTCTGATACACTCTTAAACTATAACTGGGTGTAACCTTTATCACATGACCAAGAAATCATGTATATGGCCACTCACAGTGCTCCCACTGAAAGAAACAAGAATGGCCCTGGCTGGTGTGGTTCAGTGGATTGAGCACCAGCCTGCAAACCAAAGGGTCTCTGGTTCCATTCCTAGTCAAGGCACATGCCTGGGTTGCAGACCAGGTCCCCAGTAGGGCACACATGAGAGGCAACCACACATTGATGTTTCTCTCCCTCTCTTTCTCCCTCCCTTCCCCTCTCTCTAAAAATAAATAAATAAAATCTTTAAGAAAAAAAGAAAGTAACAAGAATGCAGAAGCGGTGTGTATACTTTGCTGTATGCATATTGTATACACATGTCTATGTTGCATATATGCCTAGCTTATAAAATTGTAGACCTTTGCTCATAACTTAAAATCTAGAAAGTATTTTTGCTTTAAATGCACGTGATACACATTAATACCCAACAGACACGAATACCACAAATTTTACTAAAGACAGCACAACATTCTTACCCTGTTACATCATCAGGAAAAAAACACCTTTTGGAAAGAGAGGTTTTTAAAATGTCATAAAGCCTGAAGACTTCTTTCACATCAGCAGGGACCCCCAAAACGAGCCTTCATATCCCTGTTTCAATCCCAACATTCTCACTGTCCACCTGTGGAAAAATGCCTCCCTTCAAGTATCATAAGTACTGGGTACAAATGGCCGAGCACAGGGGAATTTCACCGTGGCAAGGATTCTTCTCGAGAGTGTATCCATCTTTAAGAGATAGCCAGGCCCAAAGCACAGATAACTCTTGAGACTCAATCTGCTGTGTCGTTAGCCATTTATGCTCCATCGGTCTGGCAACAATTAAACATCAGGATTTAAACTTCAAACCACCAACAGCTCGACCTCAGCCATGCCACTCAAGCAGGTCCATATTTCAGCCACCTAAAGCATCACTAACTGAATTACATTTATGTGGGAACCTCTCCCTGGGTCCTTTTCTCAACATTATGTTCATTTGATATTTGATTTTCTTTGTTGGAAAACAAAAAGAGAGGGAGAGAAAGGAGGAAAGCTCCAGCTTCCGTGTTGGCCAGCGGGTGTGACTTTGCATGTTTCTTATTTGGGGCCTCGGGCTGCGGCTTCCACTCCAATGGGGTGTTTTGTCTAACTGTCTGGGCCATCACGTATGTTGTCCCACAAACAATTTGTCACACCATGAGAGCTGCATATTTGGGGACAGAGATAGCTCATACCATATGGCAAAATGTGCTGCCCTTGTCAATTATGGCCCTTGGTGGCAGGTGATTTCTTAGGCTGGACGTCATGAACTTGTCAGAATTTTGCGTCTGTGGGGTGCTGGGTGATAACCCCTACCAGGCAAAGTCATCTGGGAAGACACGCCTGTTAAAAACCACAAAGTGTAAATGGCTAAAGAACTTTCGAACAGTAGCAACTTTTGGATGGGTGTCCGCAGAAAATGATACTTGAAAAAAGAAAGATCTTACTACCAGATGCAAGTTTTGGCACAGATGATCTTAGCAATGTTAAGATAGGCCTTAAAAATGTCTACTTTTGATTTTTTTTTCCATTCATCATTTGTTCTATCCAGCTGTACTGATGAGTTGCCTTTTCAGAAGAGGGCACAATTTAAAAGATAATGGAGTCGGCCAGTCGAACAAAACGTTGCAAAACAATGCAGTGCCCCCTCAGCGTGCCTTCCTGGGAAGGACTCAGCTCGGTCAGGAGTAGGCGTGTGGGAGTCGGTATTCTGCTCATTCTTATCCACAAGAGAAAAATCATTACAAGCTTTTGAGTACATGTGAGAGAGAAGTCCAGGTCTATGGGCTTGACAAGATGCAGAAAAAAAACACAGGACAGAAAAAGACCTGGAGGAGACAGGTGGAGGGGCGCCGGAAAGAAATGGCTGGAAGGGCGGAGGGGTGGGTTGAGAAACTTTTAAAAATAATCAAAAAGAAACTCAGGGAATGGTAAAAGAGAAAAATGGAAGAAAAACCTCGGGGCCCCTCTGGGAGCTCCCTTCTCCTGAGTCATAAAACCCTTCTGGTTTCCCCTTGTCTGGAATCACGTCCACAAAGGCTGGAAAGAGTGGGTTATTTTCAGTTTTGAAAAGACAACCACAAAAACAATTTTGGGGTCATTTTAGGACAGAGGAGAGAAACTTTCCTTTGCACCCAATTAATTAGGATATTGGGGGACTGGACAAGTGCAAGGGGGAGGGGAGCGAGAGCTGACCGTCACCGGCCTGCAGTCATGGCTGCCTTTGTCTTCCATCGAACGCTTAAGCACAGATTCACTTCATAGTTGACTCGATTGAACGAATCTGCTTTGAATATTTATGACAGCCTCAGATTCAGAGAACTACGTGGCCTAGGCAGATTTTCTAAGGCAGCGCCGACACTTTGATCTTGTGGGGGCTCTGACATCTGTTCTTGTTGTCTGCACATTCATACGCTCATTTCAAAGCTCATAGCCAAATCATGGAGCAGCAGTCTGAGGCCCCAAAACTTGTCCAAAGCCAATAGAGCCGAGATTTACACTTTTGAGATAATAGCATCTCACTAATGCAAGCCAAGAGGCAATCAGCCCATTTGGATTATAGAATATTCTACGTGCAGCAGGACAGAGAACATTGTTTTAGAAATGAATCTTAAGTGTCCCAGGCTTGCTGGCCCTTGCATGCAGCATTATGGCCCAAGTTATGATGTCTCTTAGCCCCCACATGGGGCTTTAACCATCACCTCCTCAAGGGTTCTCCCCAGTTAACAAAGGGGTGATCAGGAGCAAGCCTCCCTCCCTCACTAGCTCTGGTCTCAAGCTCCTGTGAGGTGCTGGTGTCCACTGAAAGAGCCCACCCCATATGGCCTGGCTATCCTCTGTGGTGGCATCCATGAGCGCTTGGAATGACAGAGCTAGTCCATGGATCAGGGAAGCTAGCATGGCCCACATGCCAACTCTTGTAGCCTGAGCCCAGAAGCCACTTGCTCAACTTCAAGTTCCCAAGGTCTTTTATGAGCACAGCTCCTTCATGCGGGAGTGTGCTAGCCAGTATGCCAGCCTGCTCAGTTCACTCTTTCTCACTATCATCGTGCTCACTAGGCCGTTCCACCTGGGAGCTGTTCCTTAAGCCAGGGGTTTGGTTGCTAGTGGAAATGCAAGTTATGGAGAAGGGGGATGGTTGGGGGAAGGTAAGGCCGCTGCTCCCCTCTCAGATCCCACTCTGGGAGGAGTCGTTTTCTCCACAGGAGCATTCCCCCCCAGATCCTCATAAGGCTGATGGCTCACTCTGGGGAAGACTCAGGGGTAAAAGCGCTCATGATGGACCTCTACATGGAAAGGAGGGGCAGGAGTTAGCAGACCTGGCTCCAGGCCTGGCACGATCACCCACTGGCTGGCTGGCAGGTAGCGGTCACCTCACCTCTTGTGTCTTGTCAGTTAAAACCAGCCTTACCCAGCAGATACCTCAAGTCCCCTCAAGCTCTAAATGGCCCAAGGATGTGATGTTGTGATAGAATACAGAGCCAGTTTCTTACCTTTTGATGAGAAAGCTTTATATATGTCAAGAAAGAAATGATAATTTTCTAAGGCAGGAAAAATTTCTACAGCCTTTCAAATAAACAAAAGGACCCAAGAGAAATCAAAACGGGACCACACAAAAACTTGCACATGAATGCTCATAGCTGCATTCCTCGTAAGAGCCAAGAAAGTGGAAACAACCCAAATGTCCATCAACTGATGAATGGGTAAACAGAACGTAGCATCTCCAAACATGGAGTATCGTTTGCCAATGAAAACAATGAAGTACTCACACGGGCTCCAACATGGTGAATCTTGAAAACATTATACTAAGTGAGAGAAGCCAGCCACATGCACACACACAAAGTGACTAGACACAAATTGTGTGATTCCATTTACATGACATGTGCAGAATAAGCAAAAGAGAAAGAGTAGGTTAGTGGTCGCCAGGGCCCACACAAACGGAGGAAGGGGGAGGAAAAGTGTGTAAGGGGCTTCTTCTGTTTAATTGCTGTGTGGATTCGCCACATTCTGCTTATTCATCACCAGTTCATGGGTATTTGGGTTGTTTCTACTTTGGAGCTGTTAGTAATACGGCTGCGATGACCATTCACGTGGACGGGCTTCTGTATGAACACGTCTTCAGTTCTCTCGGGTGTGCATCTCGGAGCGGGATTTCTGGGTCATATGGTAATTTAATGTTTAACTTTTTAAGGAACTGCTAAACTGTTTTCCTCAATGGCTATGCCATTTTATATTCCTAGCAATCCATGAGGATTCCAGGCTCCACATCCATGCTAACACTGGTTATTTTCCATTATTTTTTTATGATATCATTTTAATGCATATGAAGTGGTATCTTATGTGATTCCATTTGCATTTCTTTGATGGCTAATGACATAGAGCATCTCATCACGGGCTTGTTGGCCACTTGTGCACTGGAGAAGTGTTTATTCATAGCCTTTGCCAATTTTTAAAATTGGGTTATTTTTCTCTTTATTGTTGAATTCTAAAGTTTTTAATTTTGATGTCCATTTTATCTTTTATTCCCTCTGGTTATATTGTGCTTTTGGTATATCTAAGAAACAAGGATAAAATCCAA